>BMAV01000544.1:0-98569 GCA_019973955.1 Trichonephila inaurata madagascariensis | reverse complement strand
CGTGTTCGAAAAAAATGGAATGCTGATCCCCCCACATCAAATCTATCCACCAAGGGGAAAGAGTTTTAAAAGGGAAACCCGTGGTATCTCAAACTGGGGGCCTTTTAAAACCTTTAAGTTTTTGAAAAAGGGTTAAAATTTGAAGCCGAAACAACCCATTCCGTTCGAACACGTCCTGCACATGCGTGCCCCGGGTTTAAAAATTCCTTTAAACCCAAAGTCCCCTCCATTTTGCTGTGGCGTTCACATCAAATGATGTCAGGAAAATCTTCTGCGTTTCCAGTGCCCCATGAGGGGCCCGATCGGAACCCCAAAATTCCGGAGGGTTTCCCAATCTACGGATGGGGTTTATTACATTCTTTTGGGGTACTTTCAAAAAAGCCATAATTTTTGGATATTTTCCCCGGAAACCCCCATATGGGTGATTCCCCGACCGACTTTTGGGTGTGTGGGGGGTACACGTACGACTTAATCACATAGGAATAAAAGGGTACAAATTTTTTTGGTTGAAAGCTATGGGAAAAGAAAAAAGATTGATTGATTGAATATTGACGTCGCATTTCAGTTACACAAAAATTTTGGGGGAAAACCATTTTTAAACCCAGGGTAATGATGGACGCCCCTGGGGGCCCCCGCCCTCTCCCACCACACCAACCAACAGGAGGACGTTTCTTGGTTTAACGTGCATCGCTTTGCCCTACACGGCTGGTCTTTGTGGCCCTGGGTTTTCGCGACAAGAAAAAAGGCAAAAAAAGAACAAAACAGAAACAAAAAGGAGCATAACACCCCCATGTGTGGGCTTGGGAAAAAATTTTGTGTCGAAAAAATGCGCTCAACAGCCTCGGAAAGTTTGGGGGCATTCTTGGAGAAATGCCCCGGAAAACCTTTTCCCTCCTTTGGACGGTAGGGCAAACTGATCCAAAAACCCGTCCCCAAAGCCCCATGTTCCTTCTCTTGCGCCGCTTCATGTTTTCCACAAAAGGGGCTTTCCCTATTCGGAATTTATGTTCGCAAAAAACACCTCAACGTAAACTTTGGACAGTGGTGGATAGGTCGTGATGGTTCAGGTCTTTGGCTTTTAGATCAGGACTACGTTCTTCTTCTAGGGGCACCTGGAGTGGTTACAGCGCCCTTTCCCAATTTAAAACCTCACGGTTCGAAATTTTGGCTCTAAAAAACGTGACATGCCAGGCTTCTTTAATGTAAAAATTCCCTGCAGGCGCTGCCCCTTTTTCAACGATTTCTGGTGGTACTTTAAAAACCTTTTTTTATAACCTTTCAATAAAAAACCCCCATTAATTTTTTTCTTTTTTCTTTTAAAAATTTGTAATTTTCCCTTTTTTTTTATTTAAAACCCTTTTTGTTTTAAGGTTTTTAAAAGGTTTGTAATTTTTTAAAAAATTTTATTTATATGAGAAATGTTCGTCTACTGAAAATAAATGTGGATTAATAACAACCAATATCCTCCGTTCTGTCAATACAAGATTACTACATCCATTCAAGATGAAATCATCACTAGTTAAAACCAATACTTTACTCCACTCGGTGAATCATTATCTTTCTTTCTCTCTCTCGTGAAGTCCTGAAGTTCTAGAGGGCTCTGAACCATTATAGACCATGGATAGGCAGGAATCGCATCAAATTTATCTTAAAATTAGCTTCAAAAATTTATTAAACTCTGATGTATATATGTAAAGTTAGATAGAAATATAGAGACAGATAGAGGCAGGGGAAAAAAGAGGGGGGGAAGGGGGGAAAAAAAAGAAAAAAAGGTGAAAAAGAAGAAGAAAAAAGGAAAAAGGGGGGAAAGAAGATGAAAAAAAAGAGGAATGAGAAGAAAGAAAAGGATAGAAAAAAGTGAGATAAGAGTGAAAGAGAGAGAGAAAGAGGGATAGTAAGATATAACAGCGAAATAGAGAGTGAGATAGAGATATATATGAGAAAGGAAAAGTGGAATGGAAGAGATGCCGTATTGCGGGCATAATTTGTTCTGTTAAAGGGAGATTATAGCGAGCAATAAATTTTGCTTGATGAAGGCGGCGTTAAACATGGAAGATGGACATGCTGGAAGGATGAAATTAGAGCTGTTGGAATAACTGTCTCTCTTGGTCACCCTCCTGGTGATTCGATCTTTTTTAAAACCCCACGAAATGGTGAGTATTCACTTCTGTTTGACGTATTCGGTGAAAACCCTTCTTCTATTGGTCCAATTTGCGCGGTGTGCTTGAAACGGCGGCTGGCAAAGGGAAATGCGCGGCACCTTCTGTCGGCTAGATCAAGGGAGGGAAAAGGTTGACTTCCTTAGGGCATCACGCGAAAGGGGCCACCTGGGATCTTTCCACGAGAAATACTTGACCATTAAAACGTCAGTCGTTCCGGACGGAAAATAGGTCTTTGGTGAATATTGCCACAAGATAAATATATATGTATATATGAAGAGAAACAGAAATATATATATATGGAGGAAAAAGAGATATAAATATACAGAGAGAGACAAAGAAACAGATATATATAGAAATAGAGAGAAAGAAATGTGTGTGTGTGTATATATGTAAAGAGAGAAATAGAGATAAAAGAGATAGAAAAAAGAGAAAAGAAGGGGGTGAGGAAGAGAAGTTGAGAGAAGGGGAACTTTCTTTTAAGATAAATAGTTTTAAGGCCTTTTAATGAAATTTAATAAATTTTTACAATTGAGCAGTAAAATCAAAAACTCATACTCAACAAAAACATACAAGTACACCTAAATTTCGATATTTTTTACGGTGATTAAACACATAATGAAACTTCAGAAAATTTCAACTTCACCTTTTTTTATTAGTACTAATTTTCGAATTGCAAAATAATAATGAAGTTGACTGTTCTTTACACTTTTTTAAATTGTGTTTCTAAGCAGTAATTGCAAAACATTAATACTCCTAAAACATAAAAAATAGCCCCTTGTTTTATTCATTAAAGTATTGTTTTCTCATTATCAATGAAGACATTTTGACGGTTGGATATTTTATAACGCTTGACATTTTACTAAGTGTTTTTAAAAATTGTAAAAAAAAATTTCGGTGAGTTATGAAGATGATGATGATGATTAGTTCATTAAAAAACTTTTGAACGAATAAAAGCACTTAAAGCATTTAAAGTAATTCGTAGAGGATTAGAGTTTTAAGAAAATGTTATTGATAAATTGTTTTTAATGTAAGGGAGTTCCTGCGAGAAATAGAAATACTTTCTTTTTTATACAGAAGATGCATTACGGTAATAATGAGACGGACTAAGATTTTCATTAATTTGCTTAATTAGCTTAATTAGGTAATGAAGTCTATTTTAACGATATATGTAAAGAAAGATTTAAATTCAATGGAAAAGAAATACTGAAAAAAAGGAATTTATTGTTCCATCACTTTATTTAATTTTCTTTTCTGTTTCATTCTGTTCTTACAAATTTAAGTTAATTCTCTTCAAAAAAATTTTTCACTTCAGTTTATTAGGATATAAATTGAATTTTTTTAGGAGGGAAGTGAGGAAGTGCTTCTGATTTAAAATAAGATAATCTTTTTTTTTTTGACTAATCTTAATGAATAGTTCTTTCATTAAAATTAACAAGCATAGAAGGTTCGTAAGTTAGTATTATAGTTTCCTTCTTAAAATAAAATTTGTGTTGGTATGACCAATTTTAATTGTTTGTAGAATTTTTACAATATTATTGTTTTCACAATTCAATCTGTACACAGTTCTTGCTAAATTCAATTTGAAAGAATTATTATTATACATTAAAAAGCGCAATGTTGTTAAAAATGTGAACTGGCTGAAGTATCTGCCAGTAGAAAAGCTTCTGGCCGCAGTGCCGGTTTATCCATTGAGCACTTGTGCCGGCGCCCAGGGATCCAGATTAGTTGTACTTAACCAGGTTTTCTGGTAATAAATTTCGTTCTGACAGTGCCAAGAGGGCCTGCAGATCTTCGTATCTAGGGCCCGAAATGAGCTTAAATCGGCACTGTCACCATTTAAGAACCTATCGATACATATGACGCTAAAGGTTTCAGATGGTGAAAATAGAAGGCTGTAAGCCTAAAAGCGGCGGGATGTCGATAATACTCACGAGAGAGAGAACTAAAACCTTAATTCATAACAAACAAATATTTATTATGATTAACATAGGTAAACAATAACAAATTAACAATGAATTTAAAGGTAAGTAGTATAATACAAAAAGGCACTTTCAGCATTAAAACACATTCTACGACGGGACGACTGGGAGAGTACGTCCGCTCGGTATGAGGAAACTCGTAGAAGTGATGAGTAGTAGGGGGCGCGACGAGCGACAATAGCGGGGATGGAACAGATGGAAAACGTGATCCTACTAGATAAGAGGTAGGCAGTTGTTTTAGCTCGCGGGCCCCATTGTGAAAGTGGAGGATGCGGGAAGCCAAACTTCGATCACATTCCTTAGCTTACTTTGCTTCTCAAAAGAGGTAAAAAATTGTACCACAAAAAACAAAAATCAATAACCATAAATAAAATAAAATAGAGCAGTTTCATTCAGTTTACTTACCGTGCTAATTTCTAATATGCAGGGAGTTGCCGAATTCGACCAACAAATGCAGAGAGGTGATAATAGGCAGCTTGGGGACGACAAATCTCCCTAGAACATGAGTTCTCAAACCACATTTGGTCGGTAAAAATCGTGATAATAGTAGCCGTCGGAAAGAGGGGCCAAACGAATACAGGGATTCGAAGTGCCGTGAAAGGGTTGAAGAGTAATTCGTGATAGAGTTCAGAGTAATTCCCAAAAGCAGTTATGAAGGGCGTGATGTCGATTGGAATTAAAATGGGCAATAAGAGGTAAGAAGCACATTTATTAGATGTAAAGCATATTTATAATACTAACAATGCATCACAGCTCGACGTCAAAACTGCAACGACAAGTGATTGTCACAGGTCATAGCACAACCGACACCGATGGACGAATGATTTTCGGACAATTTCAAACAAATCCAGTGTGCTGGCGAGGCTAGCTAAAGTGACTCTGATCCATGCTGTGAGATCCTTCACTGTATACACCAGTGTCTCATACACAAGCGAATTCAGCGGACCCAGAAGAAGAGAGCCAAGTAACTCCACGCCCATCGTTTGGAGCGTGGAAGCCAAGCAAAATGTCCCCTGCGTCTAAGCCACCTTCCGGGATATGTAGCACGGAGGAGGTTACGTATCGCAATCGAAAAATGTGTTGATGCACCATCGTGTATGAACCCCACATTCTGGTGCGTAGTGGTCGGTACTCCCTGTAGCAACTTCAAGAGAAGTGGGAAGTTTGCCTACTTCAGTGCTTTCAAAATTCATTTTCCGGGCCCAATATTTAATCATAATTTTCATCACGTCCCCGTACAATAACAATGTATTGAACTCAATAATACTATACTTTGATGCTAAAACTACGATATGACTTTAACCTCTTAAGTGCCACCAGCGTATATAAACGTCTCGCTCAGTCAGAAGGTTAATTTCCCCGGACGTATATATACGTCTTTCCCAAGTACGATCTTTTCTGTGCATGGTTATTCATAAAATTATTCTGAAGGCTTTGGAATGCAATAAATGGACCTGGACAATGTTTGCGAATAATTTACTTATTTCAAATTATTTGCTTCTTTATTCTTTCTTGCCCCCATTACATCACATACGTGTTTTACCGTAAAACGGGTTAGCGTGGAAGCAAATTGCAAAACTTTTAATCGGCGGTTAAGGGATTAATTATAAACCATACAAAAATTATCAAGATAGTGCGTATGTGCGTGTAAAAAATACCAGTGTGCATTTTAATTTTTATTATGTCAGAATGTATTTTGTATGTTTTCTTTCAGTAAATTAAAAAAAATTTTAATTCTTTTGTTATTGACTTTTTAATATGCTCGCTTTATCGGTAAGTTGTCACCCCAAGGTGCGCCCTCACAGTTTGAGAAACACTTTGCTTGTGGCCTACGTGTAAGTTTTTTCAACCCTACTATGGCACTCCAATTCCCCACATTCGTTTGGCCATCCTCCTCATCTGGCGTATCGTTCTCCCGACGGTTACTATTATCGCAATTTTCACCGACAAAGTGGTTTGTCCTACTACTGGCTTACTATCACCAGTTTGAATTTGTCCGTGGATTTCAGCAACACCCTGTATAACTAAAAGCCCATTTAGTTTTAGATTCAGTTTAAAATGTACTATACCACACTTTTTTTCACAATTTTTTAAAACCGGGAGTGAGATTGCTTGTTGAAGTTCTCATCACAGCCTACAAGTTAATGTCTGCCAACTTGCACCTATATTTACTCCTGTTGATGTTCAGGAAAAAGAAAAACTTTGCTCACAAATGTATGTTGAACCAAATATAGAGGACCTTTTCTGTCTATTTAATTTTCTGACTATCTTGACTTGGCCGTAAAAAAAAATCTGTGTGGGCTGTAGAACTCTTACCCGTAGTCCTTCCGAGTTATGAGGACATAGAATAACTAAGAACATTAGTTATGTACGTAATGCAAAGAACGGCTCATCGGATGGTGGATCAGAGCCGAAATTAAAATGGAATTTTTCAATCTTTGATATTTCATCCCAGCCAGTGTAAACTGACTTAACGTATCCGACTACGTTCTGTGTGAACCTTGATTTTAAAAAAGCGCATCAATGGGTAATTTTCACGATATTTAGTGTGAGTTTAGTGCATGTGATGATATGATATTTAGATAATTAGTGTTTTTCATGATATTTAGAACACATGTATAAAATTGTTTTAAGGACACTTTGACATAAAATTTTATTAAAATACAATATTTTGGCCAAAAATTAACTTAAAATAATCTTTTTTCAAAATGTTCTCCTTTTGTGAAAAATGCTTCAATTATAATAATATTTTGCCTGTATACCAAGCTCAGACCTGCTACAGAGGCTCAGCTAAATTTTTGAAAAAATTCACATTATTTTCAAGTTACCACCCATTGCTCCCCTCTGTTGTCGTAAATAATACGTTAAACCCACTTCTAAGCTATATATTTCAAAAATTCATAGTTGACCTCTAGCACAGAGGTGTGAGTTATAGACAGGCAAAATATTATTATAATAGAAGACTTTTTTCACAAAAGAGAGCATTTTTGAAAAAGATTATTCTAAGTTAATTTTTGCCAAAATATTAATATTTAAATAATTTTTGTCATGTCCTCCAGAAACAATTTTATACATGTATTCTAATCTAAGTGACACTAAATATCATGAAAATTATCCATTTATGCGCTTTTGCAAAATCACGGTTTCGAACGTAGTCGGATACCTTAAGCCAAGTAAAAAATCTTAGAACCATAAAAAAATTTCAGTAAATTCCCCCAATGAGTTTGCGATGTTTATTCTTCAACGTTTTGTGGCATAACTGCCTACATTCGGTTTGAATGTCGTACCATATTACCGAGTTGTGTTGAGTCGCAAGGGGACTACCATGGATACTTACAAGTACATTTGAATATATATAAGGAAAGGCATTTTTGTTTGACTTTTTCAGTTTTCTTCAGCCATCTTGGACCTAAAGTGACTCTTATTTAATAAAAAAACCCTTTTATCTTAGACTTTTCAACAGATATACGATTTAACATTCCGAAAGAAAATTCGAAAGTTCATTTTGTAGTAAATATGATAAATCAGGAAACTCTAAGACGAGCTTCTTTTGAAATGTATATAAATATAAGAAACTATACAATTTTGACCTTCGATATGTTATATACTTTCCAGAAGTAATGCGAATTCCGATACTTCACATTTATTCAAGAGATATTTCATTTTTGCTCTTTGCAACACTTTTGATCAGTGATATTTTGTGTCAATAAGATTATAAACTACATATTTCCCCACCATATTGACCCAAAATACTTTTTTCGTCTCCAATATGTGATTATGTCTGTCTAGACAATAATCGTAATGTTCACGCATCTTTTTAACGTCTTCTATTCCCTTAGAATTTTCTTTTTATTTTTAAGTGTTATGTGTCTTAATGAGGATGTTGCAAGTGTAATCGTGTGGATATTTATAACTTCATATAATTATTTAAAAATTATTATGGTAACCAGCTTTTTAAAAGAAATATTTTTGTAATAACGTTAAAAAATCTTTTGAAAAAATTATTAAAAGCATATCATTTTGTGCATATTAAAAATCTTAAGCTGCCAAATTTTTTTCTCCAAAATATTCCAAAAAAGGCAGATTTTTTATTGCATATAACAAAGCATAATACTTAAAAGTATGCGAAAATAAAAGAATTTTATTTTAATTTTCAATTTTAAAATTTCACACTATTTCTTATTTTATAATTGTAGAACACAAAAAATCCTAAATGTTTACTTTTTATACGTACACCTTGCATGCTATGAAGGATATTTGATTTTTTTTCGCTCCTCATATATAAGACTTCACAATTAGAATAATAATTTTAAGACTTTGGTAAATTAAATAATTATAAGAAAAACTGACATAAGAGCATTTAATTTTTTTTCCTTTTTCAGAACTATAAAAGTTATGTGCACCGGCTGAAGATATTTCTTGGTTTGAATTTTTTTTTGTTCTTGTTATTTAGCTAGGTAAAAAGCAACTTTTCTGGGGTATAGTAATAAGAAACCTGGTTTACTCTACTGTGCAGGTCTTAAAACGGCAAGGCGCCAAATCAATAGTACAGTGTAGCCCTAGATATTTTTGTCAGTCGATCCTGCAGATATAATTCCTATCATTATGTGGCTGTGGTGTCCGATGCACTACTACGATCAAGAAAGTTCCTCATGTTAAATGGGAGAGATTGAAATTGTTGGGGTTGTTGGCCAAAAGAAGAGGTCAGAGAAGGATGTGAATTCCATTCTGGCTATTGAGAGTTTGTCATGTGACATGAGGCTGAGTATTGTCCTGCTTGAATAATGTGCCAAGGATTGTCTGCATAAATGGCAGATACATAGGCATAAGCTTTTATACCATTATGATCACATAATTAACTGCCGATAAGGCGCACAAAGTATGTCCATTGTCCAGATATTAGGGTACCTCAAGCCATAATGCTTGGTGTGAGCTCAACAATACGGTTTAGCAGATGATATTCTCCCAAAATTCACCACACCCATTCATAACTATTATTTTTCTGTTGACACTGATATAATACAATTATAAAAATATTTGTGTGTACTGTACAATGCATTTTATTATTAGCTTAACAATACTAAGTTAAGAACAAGTTTGATAATTACCAGTGACCCCATGGGCTTGTGTATTAACACTTATCTTGATGATTTTTTTGTACGGTTTTATAGTGGAGCCATAGCACTGTGCCGATTAAAGTTGCCTCGGTTCACTCCCCAATGTCACGGTTTCGGCGGAGCTCGCGTATTTTGATGTTTTGTTGAACTTAGGGGATGGGAAGAAAAGGAATAAATAAGCAAAATCTTCTGAAATAAGTAAATTCCTTGCAAAGACTGTCAAGGTTCTTTTATTGTATTCGAAAGCCTTAGGAACGATTTTATGGATAGCAGTGCACAGAAAAGATCATACTTCGGAAAGACATATATATACATACAGAAAATTAATGCTTTGGCTGAACGAGACGTTTATATACGTCGATGGCAGATAACTTAAAGTCGTATTGTAGCTTTAGTGTAAAAGTATAGTATTATTGAATTCAATACAATGTTATTGTATGGGGGCGATAAGGACAGTTGAATATTGAATTAGCAGTATTAAGTTTGACAAGCACTGCTCTAGATGGATTTGCCGGCTTGTACGATCAGTTGCACACCTATGCGATGCATTGATTCTCCGCTGTACATTTAGATGAACTTGCGTCTATTTTTCCACGCATTACTGATTTTTTTATTGAACTGTGCTTATATCCTGTCCAACAAGAATGAAAATTGTATGCAATTAGATCATGAATCTCTAGGATACCGTCGCATTTAGCAGGTGATGACTGCGGTATTCAGTTCATTGATACGTCTAAGACATACGCTCCTTCAGTAGTTTGAATACTGTAATCGGTCAGTAATAAATATACAGAATGAGTTAGATCAAGGGTTGGCAACTTATGGCATGCAATACAATTCTCAGTGGAACTCTGCACTTTTTTACAAATTCATCAATTTTTGAATGGATGGAAGTTGATAAATTTGTAATGGATTTTACTGGACAAACTTCTTTAGAATTATGGGCATTTACGGAATTACGAAAAAAAGCTGAAAGATAAGTTTTAAGATTAGTTTACATCTATTTTGTAAATTATTGAATGTCATTGATGGAGAGATTTAATTTTTTTTATTGAAAACAACTATAAAATTCCCGTGAACCACAAAGTATCACACGGGGCTTACAGAAGTAAATATTAATCACACATTACAAGGAAAAAAATAAATGAGGTTAAGAAGAATTACAAATATTTGCAACAAATTCACAGAAATTAGTAAAAGCACTTCTGGTGGAAGGAAGTAGGTGAAAATTCGGTGGCCAATTAATGTTAAGTCTCTTGAAAGCCAGTCTTATAATCTTTCTCTCTCTGACATACTTGGAACACAGAAGGATTACATGTTTTACATTTTCCTCGCCACCAATATTACAGTCACAGGAACATGAAGGAACTAAATTAAATTTGTTCAAGTAGCTTTTGAAATTTCCATGACCGGTGAGAAATTGGGTTATTTTGTAGTTAGTGTAAAAATGATGGTATGACATTAATGGTTGGAAAAATTTCTTTGTTAAGCTTCTCTTATTAGAAATGAGATATTCTTGGTTCCAAGACTTCATCATTCTTTCTTTCGTGATCTTCTTGTAAAAGGATTTAGGAATATTAACGGCAATGTCAATTTCGCGTTTGGTGGCAGCCAATCGACCAGCTCATTTTCAGAAACGCCCGTGTGTCCTCGAACAAATGCAACACTTATATAGATGCTTTTATCTCTATAACATTACTGCAACAACAACAAGGGAAATAAAATCTCTGAGAATAACATATCCATGCAAAAGGATAAAGACAGGAATATTCTTTTAGCAAGGGAATTTTCCTCGCACGAATTTGGTATATGTTTTGTTAACTTTTAAAATATCGATTTTTAAATGGCAATAACTAAAAGGTTTCGAATGTCTTTTGATGTTACTTAATCTAAAAATCTCGCGTACTGAATGGTATATTATTTTGAATCATGTATTAGAAAATTATGTTACATTTTCGAGTAAATTAAATTTGTAGTTGTTTTGTGCATGGAGTCAGTGTTAATTAACGGCACACTACAAAGCAACAGGATTGATATTGTCCAAGGACTTCGTAATTTTGACCTATGGTGAAGTGACCAGGATCAAATTCTTTAACGATATTTAAGGAACAGCTGTATGTTGTTAAAAAGTAATCAGATCTTTAGATATAGATTTTTTTTTTAAATTTTATGAATATTAAAAGAGAAGATTCCTTCGATTTCTTCACAAATTGATAACATTGTGATGTTTGGGATAAATAACACGGTAGCGTGATCTTTATTAATTTAAATATTTAGTTTATTTACGTCACAGCTATTAATTGCAGTATATAGATTGAAGTTATTAAAAATGTTGTTTGGATCATTAGAGTTCAAATTATTTTGTTTGGGAGGGAGAAAGTCTCATCCATTCTCTGAAAAGTTTTCAAACCGTCTTTTTTCTCAGCCTTCTCTAGAGTCCTCAGGATGATAGCGGTCGGCATCTTTATCCTCAAGTTACATCCGGTTGGTGTGTGGAGTAGGAGAAGTTCTTCGTAGTGCCAAAGGTTGCCAGGGCGATGTCCAAGACAAGATCGCGCAATATTTTAAGGGTGCAGGTGTTTAAACGTGGTGATCATATCCACAAAAAGAAGCCGATTTACAGCTGTATGACGGGAAAAGTAACAACATAAAGGAATTTTCAGAAAGTTTTAATCACATAAAACACTTAATGTTAAATAGAAGAAAATGGAAATGCTTTTTTGATTAATTATTAAGTATCTCAATATTTCTGTTATTATTAATTTTCTGTTTATAATATTAAATAATTCTGCACCCGATTTTGTTCATTTAAAAGATCGGATCAATAATTAAAATTTTGCTCCTTAAGAATACAATTTTTGGGGTGAATTTTTTTTCTACATATATTAAAGGTACAAAAAATATTAATAATTAAAAGCTTAGTACATAAATTTTCATAACAGTCACACCAAATATACGGGGAACCTATTGCTACATTCCACATGATATTTCAAACGTTCGAAACCTTTTAGTTATTGCCATTTAACAAACGATATTTTAAAAACGTTACCAAAATCGCGCGAGAAAAATTCCATAGCTAAAAAGAATCACTTCACAATAACATCCTTTGCATGGATATATTATTCTCAGAGATTTTATTTCCCTGTTGTTGTTGCAGTAATGTTCTTTCCTCTTTTTTTCCCCTCCCTCCTTTTTCTTCTCCTCAAAACAGCAATGGACTTTGACATTGATTCGAAAGAGAAATGCTTTCACCAAAATTTTCTTTCCGGATTTCTGTATGGGCCATGGCATAACGCCAGAATACATTTTTGTCATATGCATTCTTTCAACATCATTCGCTTCATCTTTGCTGACCGATTTTGCTGGGGAATATGTTGACGCGAAATCTCTTAGAGAGCAGTTTATTCCCGTTCCTATTCTTTTTTGAAGAGTAGCATGAATATAGGACGTGATTTGATACAATAAGCAGAAGTCTGCGCTTGAATTTGAGAAGACGATTATATTGCAAAGGTGACGCTTTCGTCAAGAGAAATTTCGTCTGTTTTTTTTTTTCTGTCTCTTCACTTTCTCCATGAAGTGAAGGGAGAAAAGCAATAAAAAGGTATATGTTTACAATAGAAAAGAGAAAAAGAACAGATAAGGATTACGCTGTGTACATTAAGATTGGCGAGAGGAAAATTTGAAATAAGCAAATACTATATATGTTTACTTGCAAATGGCATCACGGCCTGTGAGACGTACATATTTTGTGAATTTTTACAAATACTTACTACTGGAAAAGTTTTATTTAAAAAGGAGGATTCAATGCCAAAATGTCGTCATTTATTATGTGAAGAATTGTTGTAAGAAAATGATATTTACAAGCGAAGTTGTCACATACAACAATTTTTTTTTTTACTTTTACTTAGAATGAATCCTATTTTTACCTAAGCTGTAACTGTAACTACACAAAATAGTTACAGGAACACACCTTGAATGAAAAATGTAGTCTTCATTTTAAATTGAGAAATTTCAAAAAATATTCGGGTGAAAAAATATTATAGAATATTATGAATTTTAGTTTAAATTGTAATGGTTTTTAATTCTATTGTGAAATAGCTATTTTTTACTTTAGGAATAGATTCCGTTTTGAGAAGTACTTAAAATTAGAAGATCTTCTCATTTAGAAAAATTTTAAATAAAAAAGAAGTTAAACAAGTTTTTTTTTTTTTGTAAATTGTATTTTTTCTCTACGTCATATTTACATGAATATTTTCTAATTCTTTAAAAAGTTGAAGTCTTTCTTAGAGTCTTTCAGTCTCTTTTTTTTATTAAATTTCAATTTCTTGATTTAATCGACTACGGCAAATTGATTTAAATAAAATTTGTATTATAATTTCAATTTTGCTAAAAGCAATACATAGTTTACTCCTCCTGAATGTATTTGTTTACTTAAAACTATTCTAGATTATACAAATTACTCTAAAATTATTAAGCTGAAATAATAGCTAGTTGATTCTTACAATTCTGGCTTATGAAACTATATTTTTTAAAATCTGTTTTGAAATACATATACATTCATATATGTATAAATAATTCCAAAATTTAAACAATGTAACAAAGTTTTGCCGCTGTTACCTGGATTCCTTATCTTTTGAAAAGTCTTATAATAGAATGTGACGATTTTAAAACTATTTTATTACTAGGATTTCAGCTTCAAATGCAGATAAAATTTAGAAAGAAATTATCAAAAATGTGAAATGCAATTTTTATGAGGTCTGATTTTGAAATTGTTTTGTGAATTACTAATTATCTTTAATTGAAAAGCTCATTCTCAATTGTACGTCATATACACTTAAAAGATAAAGAATTTTGATTTCAGTATTAAAAGAAAGATATACAAATATCTAATCATTTGTATAAAAAAGCTTCCATTCATTTTTTGCTTTAAGACTAAATGAGATTTGATCTCTCTTTGCTTATTAACAAATATTTTTCAGGTTATTAATGGACTAGATACTTCCTCAAACAGATTAAAAGGTATCCGACAACGTTCGGAACCGTGATTTTACAAAAGTGTATAAATGGATATATTTACAATATTTAGTGTCACTTAAGATTAGAAATGTATATAAAATTGTTTTAAGAATAGTGTTACAATAAAAATTATTTAAAACACTACTTTGACAAAAAATAGACATAGAATGACTGTAAAATATTACTCCTTTTATGAAAAAGCTTCTATTATAATAACACCTTGTATATAAGCTCAGACTACTCATACAGGGCTCAACTAGAACTTTTAGAAATATATAAGCAGAAATTGGGTTTATCATGTTTTACACGACAACAGGGGGCAATTTTAAGAGAAAAACGCCGATCATTATTTCATTGGGTTTGTACTCCCAGAAAATAATGTGGTGCAAAAAATAGTTCGGACTCTGGAGAGATCTTCACTTTTATGTAGCACACACACACACAAAATATTTATTTATTTTAGAAGCATTTTTATAAAAAGGAAGGCAGCGCGAGAGTTATTAGTTAATTTTTTGCCGAAATATAGTGATACTTTTATATAGATTTATAGTAGTACCAATTAAATTAAAGTTGTCATGCAAAAACAAGATCAGTTGATAAAAAGAAGAGATTTCCAGAGAGTAGCAAGAATGTTGGATGGATCTTTCAAATTGATTAGTAATTCTATTAAAAGACTTACATACTTGGCACGATCAAAATCTCTCTTAAAGAAACGTCTTCAGGGAAAGCTCAGAGCTCCAAATAGAGTCTTAAAAATGTCATTGACAAGACATTCCCGAAAGACAATTTGTTAAACTACAAACTATAACAAGAAATTATATAGCAATAATATTTTTAATTCTGGATTTGCTGGTCTATTCCCTCTATATAAAAGTTGGGAATGAAATTATGTTCTGAAACAAAGGATATTCTTGGTCCCTGAAAAAACGAAATTGATTTTACGGGCGAAAAACCAGATAAGAAAAGGTCTCGTAAAAAAAGGCCCTTAAAAAATGCAAAAGTTTAAGTATGGGGTTCAAAAAAAGCCTCAAATCTGGGTTTTTACCCTAAATCTTTAAAAGTTTTTTGCAAAATAAAATTTTATTTTGGGTCTCTGAAGAATGTATGTTTGAACATAATGGTTAACGAAAAGAGATTTTTTAAAAAGTAAATAAATAATTTTTAAAAATTTTTTTTGAGTTTGTTCTTTGTATTATAATGGTTTCAAAAGCAAAGGTAATTTTCAATTAAGTTTTTTTTAATGAAATTTTTTATATGAAAAAGTATCTTAAAAAAAATTCTGGTTTTCTTTTTCAACACCTGTATTTCATTTTTTACAGTAAATTTTGGGTTTTTTTTTTATGAGAGTTATATATATATATAAACGTTAAATTTGTATTCCTCGCATTTTTTTATTTTTATATATATATTTTTTTGAGTTCTGCAAAGAGCAATTTTTGTAAATTTTTTCAAATTTTTAATATTTTGAAAAAAAAACTTTCAAAAATTCTTCTTGCTTTTTTTCATAGTTTTTAACATACTTAATTAAAAAATAACAAAATTAAAAAACTTTTAATTATGTTTTGAAAATTACCAAACCCCGTCGGTCCTTTAAAATTTCCCCGGGCTACGCTTCTCCAGCCATTAGGGAAAGGAAAGGGAATGGAATATGTTTAACTTGATCTTTCCCGGGTTATGGTGGTATGTTGTTCAATCTCTCTATCTACTCGTAGTTCAATTTGTTTTTCATCCTTGTTGGAGAAAGACGTTGTTGGATCGAAGTACTGCGATGATGGTAAACGTAAAAATAAAGCTGCGCATAAGTTTGAAAATTTTCCCTAAAAAAATTTGGGTTCAGCTGAATTTTTTTTAAATTTGGGAAAAAGGGTGTTTGGGAATCGGGAAGTTGCGGGAAAAAGGTAAAACGTTCGTGAATCTGTGACATAAAAAACGGTTTGTCTCATGTCGTTTTTTTTTTTGACTTTAATATCATGATTGTAAAAGGTATCTCGAGGCCAAACGTAAAAAAAGCTTTTCTAAAGGGCCCTGAAAAAAGGGTGTAGCGAAAAGAATGAAGAAAAAAAAGGAAAAGATCTGTAGAGAAAAAACACGTTTTTTTTGCCCCCGAAACCAAGCGGGGTTTCCCCACTCTCAAAAAAAAGGGTTCCTTGGGACAAACACATCATTGCTTTCGGGCGTCCACCGTACTCCCCCAAATCCCCCACCTATACGACTTCTACCTTTTTAAAGTAAAAAAATGCTTTGATGGGAAAAATTTTCAGTCTGTAGGGGGGTAAAGGAAAAAAGGGAGCACCCCCGGAAAAAAAATGGTACACCAAAAAACACAGCATTGCTTTACACAATTTTGGAAAAACTCGTATGCAGCTATGTATTGATAGAAAAGGGGATTAAAAGGCATTTGTACATTGTTTTCAATAAAGTTTATTTTTAAGACTAGTCTGGTTATATAGTATCACAGTAGTATTTGCATAATCAGCTTTAGAAATGCATGCGAGCTCACTGAGAGAAGTAGAATCCAGAGAACAAAATAAAATTATATTAATTAATTGCAAAATATAAGAACACTATTAGCGATAACTTTGTATGAACAAGGGGAAAGGAACAGAAGTACTTCATATTTGAATTTGATTAAATTTCATTATTTTTAATACATTCAATAATAGCTTATTTTAAAAAAATGGTTAAAATCAACCTGTATTGATTATTTTAACTTGCATATTTTTAAGTTAGGCAATCTAAAAGTAAAACAAAAATGTGCTTAGGCTGGTATGTGTGTTTTTGATTTATTTAATTACAAATAAAATGATGATTCCAACATACTAAATAAATATATTTAATGCAAGGGACTCTTATCCAAACATTATTTTGAGGTTAGAATATTGTTAAGTAAACCTAATGGAATAATCTTGAAAAACTGCTTTTAATTTAGATTTACCCCTATTCCATTCTTAATAATATTAGTCAGGCCTTAAAAATTGGATTTGCAAACACTATAAAAGCATATATCTAAAAAAGTTATTTTTATGGAATTATAATGCAATGAATTAGAAGAATTACACTAAAAGCATCCATTTTTTTTGTTCCTTAGAAAAAGGGTAAATTAGATAGGAAAATTTATTTAGCCTAACTCTATCTTTATTAAACTTTAATCTAGAATATTTTAACTTTTTCCTTCTATAAACCAGAAACAATTACCAAGATTTGGTTCTTAAGTGGGATGTATTTGTTGAAAGAGAAAGAAAGGAATTTTATTACTTTTGTTGCTTTTTTCTCGTTTCACCCTCTCTTTCTGAGTGTATTTTTTAATGTTTGAGAATAAACTTAGTATTTGAAACGTCATATTCAGTTCCTTGCCGGCTGAGTAGCGTAGTTGGTTCATCATTGGCCTTGTACGCTTAAGGTTTTGGGTTCGACCTCGGCCTTTCGTAGATTTTCATGATGCAGAAGCTCGATAGCGTCCATATCAAATGATTATGCGACTTGTTAAACATCTCTTTAAAGTGCCTATTTGACTAAAGTCACATTTTTCATCTTCAGAGCTCAGTTGCCTTTCTCTGGGGAGAAAATTGAGAGTCAAAATTACATTGCGGCGATTGGTATTCCACCTATATGGTGCCACACTAAAAAGTGATACTAACTCTCAGGAAATGTATTAGGTCTGCAATAGTAAACACTAATCTAAAGCCCCAATGGAAATTTCAAAAATATTAAGAAACTCAAAAAGTATACTTGCTACAAGCAGCATGCTAATACACGTACGTACGTCCAAATAGTTTTTATTGTAACTAAAAACATTAAGGTATCCGACTACGATTTTAAAAAAACGCATAAATGGATAATTTTCATGATATTTAGTGTCACTTAGATTAGAATACATGTATAAAATTGTTTTAAGGACACACATTTTGACAAAAAAAAATTATTTAAATACAATATTTCGGCAAAAAATTTACTTAGAATAACCTTTTTTCAAAATGTTCGCCTTTTGTGAAAAAGGCTTCTGTTATAATAATATTTTGCCTGTATATAGCTCAGACCTCTGTACAGACGCTCAACTATGATTTTTGAAAAATTCACATTACTTTCAGAGTTACAACCCATTGAAATAATAATTGGCGTTCTTTTCTTAAAATTTCTCCCCTCTGTTGTCGTAAAACATGGATAAACCCACTTCTCTGTTATATATTTTAAAAATTCTTGTTGATCCTCTGTACAGAGGTTTGAGCTATATACAGGCAAAATATTATTTTAATAGAAGCTTTTTTCAAAAAAGGAGAATATTTTCAAAATAGGTTTTTCTATTTCTTTTTTTGTAAAAATATTGTACTTATATAATTTTTATTTATTACTATTCTGAAAATAATTTTATACACATTTTCTAATCTAAGTGACACTAAATATAATAAATATTATCCATTTATACGTTTTTAAAATGACGGTTCCGAACGTAGTCGATTTTAAAAAGGTTTGGGTTGCCCCTCAGCCATTTAGTTTTTCATGATACAGAAGCTCGTAGCGTCCATATCGTATGATTATGGCATTTTAAAAAGATCCCTATAAAGTGCCTTTTTAACTAAGGTCACATTTGGCATCTTCAGATTCAGTTGTCTTCCTCTGGGGGGGAATTTGGGTTCAAAATATATAAATTACGGTGATTGGTATTCTACCTATATGGTCCACATTAAAAAGTGATACCAACTTCCCAGGAAATGTATCGGTCTGCAATGTTAAATATAATCTGCAACCCCCAATGGAAATTTTTTTAAAAAATTAAGAACCTTAAAAATATACTTGCTCAACGCATGCTGATACCCTACTTATTCAAATAGTTTTTATTGTAACTAAAACTTTAAATTTTTTTGTAAAAATTTAATTTCATTTACAAAACAATAAATCAAAACAAATTTTGATAATCAAAATTATAAAATTGTGTTTTTATTACTTATTATTTACTCATTTATGATCTCGGTACGGGGGGACCATGTTTACCATGATCACGTGATTGGTCTTGTTTCGGTCACGTTGTGGGTTAGTGCTGGTGTTTTTTAAGGCCCTTGTAGATGGGTGATACAAGCTAACTTTTTAAAGAACTTAAGGGGGGCATAGTACCTTCAAAAAAAAAAATTTAAATTTTTACCTATTTTTTTGATTCGACATAAATCAAATTTTTCCATATTCTAAGGGGGTTTTTTTACAATTTACAAAAAATTCAAAAATTTAAAATACTTAGTCAATTTTTTCTTTAAATTGATAAAAAATTTTAACAACACAGAGTATGCACACAAAATTTAAAAAAAAAAAAACCTTCTGTTACCCGCAAGATATCTTTTGAAAGATGTACAGTAGAATTTCATTTATTACCAAATTAAAGCTAAAAAAAAGCCTTTATTCTGTAAACATCAAAATTTTAAAATTTTTAACCCCTTTAAAAACATTTAAAAAAATTTTGATCATAAAATTTAAAATAAGTAAATTTTTTTTTATCTATCATGCTATAAAATAAAAAACTATTCATTCCATTAAAAAAGGAGAGGTTCACAGAATGCAACAAATACAATACCCATATAAAATTTTAGAACTCTACAAACAAAACTTTTTTTTTTTAAACTTGTGGGGGAAAATGTAAAAATAGAAACTGAGAAAATCATGATTTAAACAATGCACTGTAATTTTATACAACAAAATACAATTATTTAATACTTAAAATGCACCCGCCTCATATGTCACACCTTCTATTTCAACAAAATGCTCCTGCATACCTTTTTTTTGCATTCTCAAAGCCCTACGAGCATCTAATGTTGAAGACCTAGACTTCATTTAGGCTTCTTTTATTCGAGCACATTATCGGATGTCTTTCCCCCTAAACTTTTTTTAATAACTTAAGTGAGGATAATTCTGCAAATATTGGTTTTACTGCATCCATAACAGAGGTTGGCACAATACTGTTATGTTTGTATGATGTATTTTCTGAGGATTTTGCCTTTTGATAACTACACCATGAGGATGCACCAACCAGGCAGAAGTAATGCATTGGTTCTGCATCTGTTGAGCGGTAATGGCAATAAATGGCCCAAATGAATTTACGCATATCATCTATGGAGCTACAGTTCTCACGTATAGCATTTCCATAGTATATATCGTGAATTTATCTATTAATTTACCTGTCAGGCAACTTTTCCCACTTATACTTTTGCCATCTGATAGTTTTTCCGAAATGTGTTGAGTTCTTCTATCAAAAGACAATTATAAATATAATAGAAAATTTAAGAAAAAAATGCAGTAATTTATTCCCGGTCTAAACCGAAACTTACGGATGTGTGGTTTGTTTACATTCGATTTAAAGAGCTAAGTCTTTTTAGACATTTACATTTTTTCTTGTACAGAACGTAATAATTATCGGATTTTGATGCGGTTTGTTTTAAAATGTTCCAAGCAGTTCAAATTATTTTTAAAAAATATTTTTGAAAAATCAATAAATTGAAGATTTAAAGGTTCTATGTCCCCTTAAAGCACTCATGTTTATCTTCAATGGGAGTTGTAACATTTCCCCTTCACACAATTGAAAAGTCAGCTTCTTTTTGTGGATAGGATAACCGCGTTCCTATGCACACGTGGATCCTTAAAATTTTCCGAGGTCGTGTCATTGGTCATCACCCCGGCAGCCTTTTACACTGTGAGACCCCCCTCCACCCACAAACCGAATGTAACTCGAGGAGAAGAAAGTCGATCACTACCATTCTAAGACCCTAGAGAGGGCAGAGGGAAGTCCGTTGGAAAATATCGAACACGAGGTATGCAATCTTCTCTCTCACAAACATCAAATTGTGGACTCTAATTATATAAACAATATTTTTCAATAAGTTCAATGTATTTAATGTTATTAATATCTGTGACGTAAATAAATCAAATATTTAAATTAATAAATATCATGCCTTCCATTATTTTTCTCAAACGTCACCAAATTTAAAGAGTAAAATGCCAGTTCAGGGGTAACACTCGTTACTTGACCGTGGTTCAGAATTACGAGATACTTCTTACATAAGCGTCGTGTTGCTTCAAAGTGTGAAGCTAAGAAACAATCAATCTATAAAGCTCATTTATGATTCTATATACAGGGGATTCACTACCATATCGACAAACTTGCAGGGTGTGTAGGGGGTACAGAGACGTCTCGGAATCACATAGGAATGCCGGGTCGCAAATATTGTAGTTGTGAGCTATGGTGCAAAGGAGTAGAGAAAAAGAACAGAAACAGAAACACATTAATGGGCCAGAAAACAATATATTGAAAGATTGTACTACAACAGTTGTTCGAAGTGATAACCAGGAATCGTCTAGCAGTCTGATAGTAACATTGCATGGTTTTCCTAGTGTTCTAGAAGATTCTTGGCGTGTTGCGTACCTCCTGGCAGCTACAAATGTTGAAGCAATGAGGTCTTCCACTAAAGGAGCGGGAGTCTCTTATTCCAAACTCTTCATGTGACCCTAGAAGAAGAAGTTTATGCATGATACGTGCGATGATTTGGCAGGCTAATAAATGAGGCCACATTTACTTATCTACCATTGTCCAAAGATTACTTTGAGGTGTCGGCCCACTTGTTGGGTCATCGTCCGAGTACTCGTATTTAGATCGGCTTCTTCTAGACGTAAGTCTGGCAGATTTTTTGCCGATCATTGCCAGGTGTCATCGTAGATCGCTATCGATTCATTGTGGCTGTCTGTAAAGCTACAACGCCTAGCTCCTGCAAAAGTTGTTTTCTTCATAGATTCTCAAGCTGCAATTTTAGCTTTAAGCAATAATACACCAACTAACTGCCTTAACACAATTCAGTGCCGAACTAAAATTAAAGAGATCATCTCATATGGCTGGACTGTGGCCTTACAGTGGGTCCCAAGTCATGTTAGGATTCCCGGCAATGAAAGAGCCGATCAAAATGCCAAGCAGGGAGTGGAGTTGACTCAACCGGAAGTTTCCTTGACCCTCAGAAAATCAAAGAGCATCAGCTCCCCACACATTGACAAATACACTACCATGACCCAAAAACGAAGAGTTCTGGAAAGGTATGGGAAATTCTGGCCACTGCGGGCCCAACCCCGAGCCACTTGGAGAGAGCTGAGGCAGTTGCCCGCTTTCGCCTAACAACCGGACATGACTTTTTGGGAGTATACCTCTGCTGGCTTGGCATGACTGCTAATGAGGCCTGCTCACTCCATGGCCATGCCAGAATGGATGACGATCACCTGCTCCAATGCACTGGACTCGTTGAATACCTGGCTGATGACATCGCTAGTCGGTACTGGGAGACTCGGCGTCAAATGGTCAAAAAGCCAAGCACGGGAGTTGGATAAATAAATAATAAATAGAACCAGTCTCACGTAACCTTCTCTTCACACTTGCGATGATCATGTTGTGACGTCTCTCGCGTCCTTCCGCTAACCCCTATGTTCTTTGAGGCCACGATTAATGGCAAAACTTTTAAAATACCAAGAAGATAAACGAAGATAATATGTAAATGAGATATACTATAAAAGGATAGAAGCTTTGATGATAAGATATAGGCGGCGCTTAGGATAGTAGTGTGGAATCATTCGATCAATAGCGCGGAAAAAGGAGATAGTAGTGTGGAATCATTCTGATCAATAGCACGGCAAGTTTAAGATAGCTTAGTGGGGAATCTTGTAGATAAAGAGTTACGCCCATAGTTTTGGAAAGAATAGAAGCCCAATATAAAAAGTTGGAATTTTCATATATAAATGAATTATAAATATCTCTATAGGTGAAGGAAGGAGATTGCAAAAGGTAATATTTGATATAAGTAATTAGATAATCGGATTATTAATTATAATTGAATAAAGGATTGTTGGTGATCTGACTTAAATACAGGGTTTTAATTGGGTGTTGACTCTCACTTTTAATTAAAATTGTCAAATTAGAAATTGTAATATAAGTTTTCCCCTTTAAAAGTTGTATTAAGAACTACTATGTCTCATCATTTTGATAATCCCACACCTCACACGGGAAACCGGAACAATAGTCATCACAGGTGGCTATGTCGCAACCCCCAACTTGAATAATTTGGGTTGGAAATGTAGGGGGAAAGTATGTTCTACCGGAAATGCTTTTGGGTCAGAGAAATTGCGGGGTTTATCGGTGTATTGAGAATAACATAATTATTGAAATCCCAAGTAATCTGTCTGTGCTTAAAAAAAGTCATCTCGGGGGAAGGGCTCAAGATTGGTATTCGATTTTTGGGTTCGTTGTTAGTACAAAATACAGCCACATTTTGCGCAGCTCAAAGCTGAATTAGCAAGGTTTTTCCCCCGCGGTAAAAAATAAAAAAAAGAACTACAGTCCTTCTACGCATCCCAGCAGGGAAGAAACGGGACCCTACTGATTTCGTTTATAGTTTACTAAAAATAGAAGAAGTTTAGAATTGGGAATGCCCCAACAGAGTTGGGGATCATATTTAGTTCGACTCGAACCACAGACCCAAGACTATGTGGAGGTGCGCAACCACAAAACACGATACAACTTTTAGAAGTCTTCAAATTCGAAGAAAATATTCTTGAAAATTTAAAAAAAAGGGGTTATCAGAACGATAATATAGAAAGACGAGGGTAAAAATGCGCATAGGATGCCTAATTTTGAAGCTAATGGTGAAACGGGTTAAACTAAATGGGACGTAGCCCAAAAAACGTAGAAATGAGTTTACGAGAATACCCGTCAAAATAATAGGGGTTCGAGGGGAATAGGTTTCAGAATAATGATCAAAGATTCAGAAAAGGGGTTACTCATTTCGAAATGAGCGAAATGAAAATTTTAATGGGGGGACCGTAGAAATAGGGGTTCGAGGAAAATTTCAATCGAGGCGATAGGACGCAAAGGGGCGATTAAATATTGAAAAGGTTAATGATCAACCTCAAGGGGTGTCGACAAGAGAGGAATTAGATTTTCTCCGATATTTTTCACCCGTAGAATTTCCCCCACGTTCCTATTTTATTAAATAACACTTTTTTAAAAAGCGCTAGGGGGACCCCGGAGCAGATAAATCATTTATATCGGAAAAAGTATATAGAAAATATTTTTCTATAAAAAATTTAAAAAAATCGCGACCCCAGGTAATAACAGCACGGGGTGCGAAATCCAAAAACAGGGGATTGTAGAATTGAATTTTCGGATCGACAATTCGAAAGGGGGTATTTCATGTTTGAAAATTTTAGAATCCCCATGTATTCTAGGTATCGATTTCAAAATGCGTCAAGAACCCATTTAGTTTTTGATCAAAATCTTTAAAAAATTCCAGATTCTCAAATAAATAAGGTGGTTAAACCCAAATTAAAGAGGAAAAGGTTGAGATGATTTATCTAAGAAAAAATTTGGGGGAGGTAGAAAAACAAAACTACAAAATTTTTTAGTAGTTTTAAAGGGTTATTTTCGACAAACCGGTTTACTCTTTTTTTTTATACCTGAAATTGACAGGGGAGATAACCCACCGTACTTCAAGGCCATATAGGTATGATCGCACTAAGAAAGAATAATAGATTTTCACATACAAAAATGTTACAAGAGGAAACGATTGTTCCAATTCAATCCCCATACGCGTCACCTGTTGTGTTATGCAAGAAAAAAAAAGGGGGTTACCCCCGGGATAACCCGGAAGCATATATTTTCAGTAGACTATAGAAAATTAAATTCGATCACAAAGTATCGGATCCCCTTTTTACCGTTAATAGATGATTTATTAACGAACATCCCATATCAACAAAATGTCATCTCTTGATCTAAGAAGTGGGTACTTTCAAAATGGCAGTAAACCCCAGTGATATTGTTAAGACCGCATTTGTAGTAAAAGGGGCACTTATGTTTTCGGGATGCCATTCGGTTTATCAGAGCAGCCCCAATTTTCAAAAGGCAATTGACATAATCCTAAAACTTTGATAGGAAATTTGTGAGGTTTTATGGACGACGTTATTATCATCCCCATCATTCACTCCCGTTGAACATTTGGGGAAGTTTTTTCGTTGTTAAAGGATGCAGGATTGACATTAAAAAAGGGAAAAAATGTAAATTTGGGTGCGATGAATTGAAATTTTTGGGATTAATTATTAGAAAGAAGGAAAAAAAGGATGAGACAAAGGTTAGGCTATACAAAAATAAACCCCCCGTAACTAAAAAAGAGGTGTCCAAGTTTTTGGTATGTCCCAGTGGTAGGGAAATTTATTAAAAATTATGCGGATATTTGTGAGCCACTTTAAAATTTTAAAACGAAAATTTAAAATTTGTCTGGTCCAATGAAGCAAAAAAGGCATTCGGGGTCAAGGAGGCGGTAAAAAAGCGCCAGTTTTAAAATTTCCAAACTTTCAGGAGCCATTGAGTTTTTACAGATGCCAGTTCGATTGGTTTAGGAGCGTACTTTTAAACCCAAAAACAGACCAGTGGATTTGGTCACGTACACGAACAACGCAGAGAGGTTTTACAGAACCCAAAAAGAATGTCAGCAGTAGTATGGGGTTGAACAAATTTAAAATATTTTGGAATATTACCCATTAAGGTTATAACGGATCACGCCGCCTTAACACGCCTAAACATGGCAAAAATTTGTCGAGTAGGGTGATTAGATGGGCACTAAAGAGCAGAATTCAATATAGAATGGGGGAAAAAGACCGAACCCCCAAAATCGTGGCTGACATTCTTTTAAGGGAATCCCGTTAAAAATATAATTGGTGATAAAATTAATTGTGCCATAATCAGGGGTTTAGTACTTACTTGCGGGAAACAATTAATAACAGAACAGAAAAAAGAATTTGGCCATATCTATAGATAAAAACCCGGAAGATAACTCGGTTAATCAACGATATGTGAGAATTGGTCCCACGATTTCCCTTTAATTTAAGGATTGTTATTTTATGCGAAAAAAGCAACGTCATTAGGGGAAAAGCGTGTATACATTCCAAAAAACTTTAAGAATGAAATAATGAGGAATTTTATGACAAAATTCTGGGCACTTAGGCAGATTTTAAAATATCATACCCGGACGTTTGTTATTTCCCCCTACATGAGAAAATTCATTGATCAAAGTCTCTACATGCCATATGTGCCAAGTTAATAACTATAAAACGCGTTACCAGCTGGTCGTTAAATCCCAAATTTTATCAAATTATCCGAATGAGATAGTGACGTTAGATTTGTTAGGCCCCTATCCCATATGAGAATAAGACGTAACCGCTATATTTTTTGTAATAACCGATCATTTCAGCAAATGGGCTGAAATTATACCTCTTAAAAAACCTCATCTCGTATAATAGGATATTTTTTTTTATAACATATGCGTTTGGAGCCCAATAAAAAATTAATAATGATAAAGGGCCCCAATTTATATCCGAGATTTTGAGCACTTTTTGAAAGATTAGGGATAAGGCATGTAAACTTTGCATATCGACCACAACAAATCGGACTGAAAGAGTTAACGAGATATAGTGCAAATGATTGCAAATTATGTTAATGATCAACACGATACTTGGGATCAATTTTACTAGTTTTTTTACGCTATTCGTACGGCGGTGAAGAAACAACGGGGAAAAAAAGCTGAATTATTTTGGTCGAAAATTGATTTCACCATTTCAAAAAAATAGTTTTGATATCGGGAAAATTCAAACAAAATTCAAAACATGAGAAAAGCTTAAGGAAGGGACTAAGTAGAAAATTAAAACAGGAAAAAGGGGGGAAAAAAAATTATAATAGACGTAGAAAAAACATAAAAAAAAAAAGTAAATGATTGGTTTATTAGAAACACACCCCGTAAGTTCAGCAGCTAACAAAGTATTTTAAAATTTTAAAAAAAAATTTGAGGGACCTTATAAGTCTTAGAAGTTAAGAATTTAAAAATATTGTAATAGGAAATCGAAAAAAATTAACGTTAACGTAGATCAAATAAGAATATATCGTCATAGGAAATTTACGGGTCGAATTAGAACAGGGATCCCAAATAGTATAAGATCGTCGAAACCGTACTTCGGAAAAAATAAACAAAGAAAATGAGTCCCAAAATGGAAAGAATAATCGGCGGTGAAACGTGTTAGAGGAAAAGGGGTTGGTAACCAATCAAATCAATATAAAAAAACAGAGAGGACCCATAAAACAAATCACTGGTCAGATCACTTCCCAGTTCATTTGAGAATGAAAATAAAACAAAAAGGATAAAGAATAAAGGGGGTTTTAAAAAATCACGTGTGTCGGGGGTGGGCCACAAAGAAAATGGCAAAAAAGGGAAACCAATAATAATAAAAAAACAAATGTCATCCAGTACTATTTCTAGAAGCAGGAAAAAAAACGAAGAGAAGGCACAGAAGTTCCCAAAAAACAAACAATCTAAGGGCCCCACGGAGAACAGAAGAACCCCCCACCAGCCAAGGAAACAATAGGGAAGTCAAGGAAAAGGGCGACAAGGAGATTGCCTACAAAAGAAACCAGTACAACCGAGGAAAAAGAGTGGAGCACCTCATCGTTGAGTTTGTTTGGAGAAAACATATAAAAAACAGGTTGTATTGTTTCATTTTTTATGATCTTCCAACAAGTGGTCGGAAAAATTTTTCAAAAAAGGGTCTCGGCGGTGCTTAAAAGATGCCTCAAACACTACAATGAGTGTTTATTTAATTTTGGGAAATTTTGACTTGTTAAAATTTTTCTGAGAAAAAATTTGTAATCACACATTTGTTTGCTTCGATGTATGACTTCGTGAATGGAAAATTCCTTTGGTTATTTGTTATAATAGTTATTGAAAAAAAGTTTTAAATTTTATAATATGTGTATATATATATGTTGTTGTATTGTTACGTTTTTTTAGGCATCGGTTCAGGGAAACGCGGCGTAGTCGGGGGACAACAATAATAAAAAACGGGCTGCGCGGCTCATTGGGAGTTTTTGGGAAACCCGATGTGGGGGTGGGGAAGAAAATTTTTGTGATATATAAATAATATATAATAATTGTGAAAAATTTATTGATATTATGGAAATAGAGACTAAAAAATTTTCATTTTAGGGAGACGACCCGAAAACCTTGAAAAGATGAAATTTATAGCTTTAACAAGAAAGGGGGGTTCCATCCCTATGCAGTGTTAGATTCAAAGATTGGGGGGGCACCCAGAATATTTTTTTTAAAATTTAAGTGTATAAATATTTTAAATAATTGATGTTAAAAGTGAGGGGCAAAAATTTAAAAAAATAATTATTAATGTTGGCCTAGTTATTGGGGTAAAATTTTTGAAGAGTTTAAATTTTAAATTGAATATTAAAATTTAATTCTAAGATGAGTAATGAAAAAATTTAAATCAAGAAAAAATTGGAAATTATAAAAGTTTAAAAAGAGGATTTAAGATTAAAATTGTAATGAAAAATTAAAAATCAAGATAAATATTGGAAATTATAAAAGTTAAAATGAGGTTTTTAAAATTAAAAATTTAAATAAAAATCAGAAAAAAAAATTTAGAAATAGAGATTTTACACGTAATTTATTAAGGGGGTTGAGAACCTAATAAATCACGTTTTTTTTCTTTTAGGGGGGGTGAGCCCCGCGTCCTTTCCCTAACATAACTCCCATGTTCTTTTACGGCCACGATTTAAAGGCAAAAAATTTTCCCCCCAAAACCATGAAGATAAACGAAGATAATATGTAAATGAGATATACTATGGATAGAAGCTTTGATGATAAGATATAGCGGCAAGCTTAGAGATAGTAGTGTGGGAAACATTTGATCAATAGCGCGGCAAGCTTAGAGATAGTAGTGTGGAATCATTCTGATCAATAGCATGGCAAGTTTAAAGATAGCTTAGTGTAATCTTTTAGATCAAAAGTTAGCAGTCCGATAGTTTTGGAAAGAATAAAACCCAATATAAAAAAATTGGAATCTTCATATAAAGTGAATTATAAATATCTCTATAGGTGAAGGAAGGAGATCTGCAAAAAAGGGAATATTTGATATAAGTAAATTGTGGGGAAACGGGTTTTAATTATAATTGAGATAAAGGATCTAGTTGCGTGATCTGACTTAAATACACGGTTTAATTGGGTGTTGACTCTCATTTTTAATTAAAATTGTCAAATTAGAAATTAAGTAATATGTTATTCTTAATAAAAGTTGTATTAAGAACTACTATGTCTCATCATTTTGATAATCCCACACCTCTAGCTTACGCGGGGAAACCGGAACGACATAGTCATCACAGGATGGCTATGTCGCAATGTGATGGGAGTCACGCCTGTTCGGGTAACGCTGAGCTCACAATCCGCAGCTCCATACACGATCAACACGTCGATCGGTTCCTCGTTTGAATACAAGTTCATCCTACTGCCTCGGAAAACGGATTGAAAATAACTACTTTTCGCAGGACCTATGGTCAGAAAACCTTCCATTCAGCACCATTTACCTCAAGACCACCGGCAAAAATCTTCCAGAATGTAAGAAACCATGCAGTGCTGATGTCAGGCCTGTCAGATGACTTTTGTTCATAATTTCGAATACCTGTTGCAGTACAACCTTTCAATAAAATGTTTTCTGTCCCATTAATGTTTTGTTGGTTCTATTCTTTTTTTCTGCTTCTTTGCACCGTAGCTCGCAACTACGCCATTTCCTCCTCTGCATTCCTATGGGATTCCGAATCGTCTTTGTACCCCCTAAACACCCTGTAAGTTTGTCGGTCTGTGGTAGCGAATCACCCTGTATATTTTATTTACATTTTAAAATCAGACTTTTAGTAGTATTGAAACATGCCACGTGTGTTGTTTTCCCTGAAGTGGTACTCTTCTTGAAGAAAAATTGAATTTTACAGGTAAAGTTCGCTTCCCAGTGGTAACATGAATGAGATTATGGCAACCACAGATGATGTAACAGATGATGTAACCGACAAATTTGGGAAAAAATAGGATATCGCCAAGGAAGCACCGAGAAGGCTCTAGGATCGACCCTTCTAAAAATTCCCATGAGGATATATACAGGTTAGCTCAGTTCAGAAGAGAGTCAGTCGAGATCAGAATTCAGTCTTGTTCGTTGACCTTGTCTGTCTGAGTCCCTGCTTGTGGAACTGTTCTTGATAGCCGTTTCTGGAGCATTGTAGACTTTATTATTAACGAGTGACTTTACACTTGAGCCAATAGTTTCTTTTATTACTTCTTTGTAAATATACCTCGATTTGTCTTCGTGAAGTTATTTATCTGTCCTCATCCATTAATATTTATTGTTATTCTTCTAATAATTGAAGTCGTCTGCTGCTTTTCTCTCGCGTAAATTGGAAACCATATCAAGTGAATAAGATCGAATTATTGATGTAATTAAAACACTTCATTTCAGTATCAATCTGTAAATATTACATATTTTACTTTATTTATTTTAATACCTCTTGTCTCGAAAATATTATGTAACATAAAAGTTAACCAATTTTTGTTTTTAAAAATTAAGTGATGAACATAACTTTGCATGTTACATTACGGATCTTTTATTTACTTTTTCTTTTTACATTTTCTTTTTTTATATTTTGATTCACGCATTTCTTGTATAATACGCGTGATTAGAGATTATACTATAATTATGGTTTTGAAAACTAGTAATAAAAACATTCTCAAAAGGCCTTTTCCTGCACCTCTTAACATTTACAGAGACAGAGCCAAAAGTCAGAATTACACGATGGATTTTACAAATTTATTCGAATTTCGGGAGAAATACTTGTTGAAGTGTTTGGAAACTTTGAGAATGTAATAAGCATCCTTATATATATATATATATATATATATATATATATATATATATATATATATATGAATTCACACATTCCAGTGAAATTTCGACAAGCTTATTTAGGAGGTTACCAATAAATTGAAAAAGAATATTTGGTACCCTGTACCATAACAAACCGGAAATAGTCACTATCATAAACGTTGTCACCTCTTCGGCTACCATCTGTTGACCTTGGAAAGAGTGTTTATTTGAACCACCAACTTGTCGATCAGCAGCCATGGCAGTGGACCCTAACCCCCGGTCCATGGACCGGTACCGTTCGTGTGGATCAGATATTACTGGTCCGCACAAGAAATATTAAATTATTTCCATTTTATTTACTGTGGTATATTTTTCTCGGTTTTGGGCTACTTTTTCTGAAAATCACTTTATATTCATTTTTGGTGTAGCTATATTTCCTTCTGAAACCGCATTTAAATACAATTAAAAAAATTATTAAATCAAGACAATCTAAAATATAAACAATCAATGTCCTCCCCCTCAGCGGGCCACGGTAAAATTATCCAACGTTGACCGGTCTGCGGCGATAAAAAGGTTGGGGAACACTGTGCAAGACGATTGGGAAGAAAAAGTTTCCCTGTTTGGACTAGCCGTTAAGCTTTTTTATTTCTGCCCTTTTCGTTGTTTTTGACTTGCGAAGAAGGGATCTCTGCAATATATTTGTTATTTATTTGCGTTGTTTGCATTCCTTTTTGCAGTAAAATATTCCCAAAGGTACAAATGATTATTTAAAGAATAAAAATTTTCTTCCTTACAATAACCAGAGCCTACAATTAAATTTCCCTTAACGTATAGAAATATCGACTACATACAAAAAAAAGCTATAAATCTGAAATGAAAGCAAGGGATATTTAATGAGATATAATGATTTAAAGAAATTTTTGTACTTCTCAAGCGCAAAAGGTAACATTATTTCTTTATACTATGTAGTCAACCAATTGGACAATTTGTATGCAAAATATAGTTTTATTACAAGATTATTCAAGTAGATATCGATACTCTTTTATTCTGCGAAAACAGTTGGATGATAAGGTATTTTCTTTCATGAGAAACATGTAGTCATAAGTCACATAATGGTTCTATAGAATTGCACTAAATACTCTGTAACTTATATGTATTAAAAACATTATTAAATTTTATGTCGTTCGATTGAAACACCCTTGTCTTTTTGATTACAAATGACTCAAAGTGGAAAATTCTTTATCATCTAAGAGAGAAAGACAGAAAGTAAAGGGGCTTTTGCAATTTCTTTCCAATGGGTGTTTGGTAACAGAGCTAGTATCCATCCCCGAATGAGGATTAATGGCAACACTTCTACATACGACATGTTACACGTCTTTTCTTTCGTAGTCGTTGGAATGTAGGAGACTGTTCAACATGGCAGTTTCATTATCGATCTGCACTTCACAAGGAGGATAGGAGGATAGTGATTCGCTTTGTTTGCGAAGGTGTGATACCCAGCAATACTCAGCCATCCCTTCCATCACTATACCCTTAACTATGAGACGACCCCTCAAAGTGGTTGATGTCGATGGACTGCCCGGAAATTTCTTCCACACATAAGGAAGCCTTTGTTTGAAGCTCTGTATCCACATTGCAGATCTTGCTTCTCGATTTACAGCTGTCACCATACTGCTTTTTGAGGGGCAAATAATTCCCGCTGGTTTCACACCTTCCACAAACAAAACGCTAATCACTATCCCACTTTTCCTCCTTGGTACGGATCGACAATTGAGCAGTCTTTTGAACAGTCTGCTACACCCCAACAGCTTCGAGAAAGCACGAGTGACTGTTGCGTAGAAGTGTTGCCGACTACACCTCATTCAGCACTGATACTAGCGCTGTTCCTGCAAATCTTGGAAAGAAAAATTGTAAAATTACTCTTTACTTTTTTTTTTTTTTTTCCTTCGCCTCTTACTTACTTTCAGAGTGTAAGTACGGATCACATAGGTATTGCCTCTGACCTTACGATATATTTTTCTTATCGCTACGTGAAACCTCAATTACTGAAAGAAATATTAACAAAACGTAAAAATAATGTAATGTAATTCATTAGAATAAATAAATAAATGTCTATTGAAATTTATGGTGTTTAAAAGTAAATAAAAAAAGAAAATATTTTTATATTGGACGAACATTTTAACTTAGTGTCTTTTTTACATTATTTATATTTTATTATCGAATTTTTTTTTTCCATTTTTCCACTCTGAAATTAAATTTTGGTTGAAATGAATTGGAGAAAATTTAATTTTAGTAAGTTTTTTCTAATTTTTTATCTTGACTCTCCTTTTCTCCCGCTTTTATGTTTCAGATGAAATTCAATTGATGAAACTGAATTAACAATTGAATTCCATGTTAGTTACGTATTTTTTAAAATTTTTAGCAATATTTTTGGATCTTTTTCACAGAGATCAAAATCTTTTTTTTTCTCCCTGTTCCATTCTTCAAAATATATAAGCAGTAAAAACATTAAAAACATTCTCATTTTAGAATTGTTTCCTATTTTCCTTCCCTTTTCTTTTCTCGCTTTTGCTCTGTTTCCTCTTAGATGAACTCTCCATTAAAGTTAATCCATGCGTTAATTTTTTACTATACACTAAGTTTTTTAATTATTCTTACAAAGTACTTTATGATTGATATAAAGTACTTCCACAATTTTTCTAAGTGTGTATAGTATTGACAATAAGAAATTTGTTAGTTACATATATATATATATATATATATATATATATATATATATATATATATATATATATATATATATATAGTAATATAAAATAACAGTGAAGAAGTACCAGAACCTACAGTGCTAAAGGCAAGCAGGAAGAAATTGGAATTCACCAGACACAACAAATATAGATACAAAAAGCTCCAATTAAACTGGAGACCTATTATGATTTCTAAAGCTGTCGCTGTATTAGGGCTCAAGCGAATTAGGGTTAGCAATGCTTACGGATCCTACCTTCCCCGTGTACAGCAGAAACTTTCGACATATGAAAAAACCCAAGTTGAAAAGTTAAGTCAATACAACACACACACACACAATGCACACACACACACACACACACACACGCACACACACACACACACACACACACACACACACACACACATACACATATTACATACATTTACAGCACACATATATATATATATATATATATATATATATATATATATATATATATATATATATATGTGTGTGTGTGTGTGTGTGTGTGTGTGTTTAATAATTCCATCTACTATACTTTAAATAACTTTTTACAAATTTTAAACAAGATTTAATTCGTAGGTTCAAAAATAACCCTTTTAATCTTAATCGTAATCACTAGTATCTGAGATCCCTGTCCCGCCCATTTTAACCAGTAAGAGTTCTTTTCACCGTCGACTGTAAATGGCCGAGATCTGGAAAGCACACTCTCTGCGCCCTTCGCCCTTCTCTGCAATCATGTAGCCAAAGGGCTGCGCGCTTTGTGTGTTTGTGTGTTGTCTTTTGTCTGTGTTACAGCCGTCCAGTCTTTGTTGTTTGTAAGATGCATATGCGGTTTTCAAAGTACAAAAAAAAATCGAGTTAATAAATTACGAGATCGCTTCTTCGATAAATACAGTAATCGTCCACTCACCACGACATGTATGCAACTACTATAAGTTTTCTTATATATACATATTTATTTAATGTGCACTGGACGTGAGCTTTTCAATTGCTTCTGCATAGTACTTGACAACCTGTATCTTTTATTATCCCCCCATCTCCTTGAGGACGTGACAACTCTACGAGGGGGGTGCGAGCATATTGAAAATTCGAAAACAAAAGATTATTTTAAAAGATTATTAATTTACTGAAGTAAAATCAAACAAAGTACATTCTGACATAAAAATTATAAATACACATTTATACTAAAATATTACAGTTATAAATGTATCGGTGCTACACAATGTATTTTATAATTAATTTAACAATACTAAGTTAAGAACGAGTTTAATAATTATAAGTGACCCCATGGGCTTATCATATATTTAATTAAAAATAATACTCTTGCTTCCTCAATGTCAACTGTTTTCTTCGTAGGTGCAACGTATGTGATGCTTTGGGTGGGGAGATAAAAGAAGCAAATAATCTGAAATAAGTAATTTTTTCGCGATGATTCTCAAAGTCTTTTTATTGCATTCCAAAGCCTGCAGAATTTTTTTGATAGAAGTTCAGAGTGTGCTGTACTCGAAAAACGTATATATATACGCCCGGAGTAATTTACACTGGCTTGGCGAGACCTTTATATACGAGAGCTCTTAAGAGGTTAAATCGTATAGTAGTTTTAGCGTCAAAGTATAGCATTGAATTCAATACATTGTTCTTGTATGAGGGGGGCACGATTAAATGCGATTGAATATTGGGTCAAAGTATATTGCAACTTTGATAAGCACTGCCCCTAGTAGCATTCTTCGAGGTACTTGTATCCTTCATTATGTAAATGAAAGAGAGAAATTATTGTATTTGCAAGTTAATTGTATAACAGAGTACCATTAAAATAAGTATTTCGCTAATGAATGCTAAAATAAACAAAATTTAAGAACTATTTTAATTTAACACAAAGAGATTCAATTATCTGGTCTTGCACATTACCACTATTATCCATGCACTTAAAAATTTAATTGGATATGTGGCTCAACCTGAGATTCTTAATTTGAAAGTTCTAGGATTAATTTATTGTTAATCAAGTTAAAAGTAATAAAAAAATTTCGAAGGAAAGTGGACTAATTATCATTGTTGTTCTTAGGTAGTTAAAAATTTGTATTTAGATACAGTAAAACCTGTTTTTGTGCGGTAGACAGGGACGCATAAAAAAAGAAACCGCCTGAAAGTATGAAAATTTCTTACATAAATACTTACAAATAACAAGCAACTTAGTCTACATGCTACAGAATTTTTTATGCGGAGGAGAAGGACCGCATAAAGAAAGTCACACTTAAAAAATATGTCAGTTATTCAGGAAATTTATGAGAGTACTTCCAAATCAAATAAAAAATTAAATTCAACATAGTAGCATTTAAAAGAACAGTTAATACATCGTTTTATACATGGAGTATAAAAGGGGCTCATGCATAATTCTCCCACGCAGCACCAGCGTAATCCAAAGCGCGTATCTTCCTGTGATGAATTTGTTCAAAATCGCTATCGTCACTTGAAGATACAATTTCACTCTGATTTATTTTTGCACCATAAAGTAAGTGATAAGTTTTGAGACGACGGTCATTGGTCAATTTCTTGTGAACGTCACTATAACCAGATAGAAATGGTCGGCTCTTTTTGAAATTTCAAACTCCCTTTCGAATTGGTATCTATTTTAAGGTATCCGGACTACGCTCGGAACCATGATTTTAAAAACGCATAAATGGATAATTTTCACGATATTTAGTGTCACTTAGATTAGAATACATGTATAAATTGTTTTAAGGACATTTTTGACAAAAATTATTTAAATACAATATTTCGACAAAAATTAAATAACCTTTTTTTCAAAAATGTTCTCCTTTTGTGAAAAAAGGTTTCTATTATAATAATATTTTTGGTTCGTATATAACTCAGACCTCTGTATCGAGGCTCAACTATGATTTTTCAAAAATTCACATTATTTTCAGAGCTACAACCCATTGAAATAATTATCTTCGTTTTTCTTTTTTAAAATTTCTCTCCTCTGTTAAGTCGTAAAACATGGATAAATCCACTTAATATATATATTTAAAAAATTTAGTTGAGCTCTCTGTACAGAGTAAGTCTGAGCTTACATACAGGCAAAATGTTATTATAATAGAAGCATTTTTCAAAAGGAGAATATTTTAAAATGGGTCATTCTATGTTCATTTTTTTGTAAAAATATTGTACTTAAATAATTTTTATTGTAATAATATTTTAAAACAATTTTACATGCGTTTCTAATCTAAGTGATGCTAAATATCATAAATATTATCCATTTATACGCTTTTAAAAATCACGGTTCCGAACGTAGTAGGATACCTTAAGGCAACGTTTCTCAACTAGGCGCTCCCCTTGTGGGCGTGAAAACTCATGCGGAGGGCGAGCATACTGAAAAGTCGAAACAATAGATTATTTAAAAAATTAATTTACTGAAAGTAAACAAACAAAATGCATTCCTGATATACAAAATATAAAATACACATTTACACTGATATATAATACACTTATAAATGTATCATACACTTATAAATGTAATACTATACTTATAAATGTACAATGTATTTTATTATTAATTTCAACAGTCACAAAGTTAAGAACAAATTTGATAATTATCATTGACCCCATGGGTTTGTATTAACACTTATCTTGGAGTAATTTGTACGGCTTATAATTAATTCCTTAACTGCCGATTAAAGTTACGCGATTCGCTCCCCGATGCCACCTCCTCGTTTTCCATGTAGAGACGAGCGTAATTGATGGTTTTTAGGAGAGGAGGAGAAAAGAGAGAATAAATAAGCAAAAATCCTCTGAAATAAGTAAACCCTTCGCCAACACTGTCAAGGTTCTTTTATTGCAACCCAAAGCCTTCGGAATACCTTATGGATTACTGCACAGAAAAAGATCGTATTCTTTGGAAAGACGTATATATACGTCCAGAAAATTAATACTTTTGACTGGAGCGAGACGTTTATATAAGTCGCAGGTACATAAATGGTTAAAGTCCTATTGTAGCTTTAGTGTCAAAATATAGTATTATTTAATACAAAACATTGTAATTGTATGGAATTGCGCTGATGAAAATGATGATTGAATAGTGGGTCACGTACATTGAAAGTTTCAGAAACACTGTCTTAAGGAAATGCTCTTCCGATTTATGGAAACCTGAATCCCTGCATATGGTTTTCCGGGCTCTCAAAGAATCTGGTTCTTCTTGTCCGTTTTCATAACCTATCAAATTTTAGATAAAGTTACATCAATCAAGTGCATTCCTGCTTGTTCGTTGAGAGAAAGCAATTGAATGTCCATTTTAAAGACTGTTTGTAACCAATGAATAGGTATCTTAAAGTGTATATAAGTAATACTGTGTGTGTGTGTGTGTGATAGAAAAACATTACAGTGGTGCCATAAAGCTTTTGAAATCATGCATCGCATAAAAAAGATCGCACAAAAAATCGCGCAAAAAATACAATTACCAAAACAAATCGCACAAAAAGTAAAATCGTATAAAAAGGACTGCAAAAACAGGTTTTATTATAATTATTACATTTTTACTTGTATTAATAGTATACTCTTGTAATTATTTATTATTATAAAAAAGATTGGAAACAATTATACTGTCTATGCTTATTGATTGTTGTATTTATATTATTGTTATTTGTTTATTTAGATTGTTATTAAATTATTTACATTATTTGCTAAAACAACTTCTTAACATAATAAGCATTATTTTATGTAAACATAATGTTAAGAGGAGTTTTGCAACTATTTTTACTGTTTTAAAATAGTAAATTTATTGGATCAGATATTTATATTAAATCTCATTGCACATTTTAAGATTACAGGAATTTAAAACTATGAATTTAAACATACCAAAGATATTTCTTAGCTTAAAATTATTTTTTAAAAAAAGGAAATGTTTAAGAAAACATTCTTTTTTCCATTTCCATATTATAAATACGGCCAAATAATTCCTAATTTAATTTAATATTTAAGAACAAAAAAAAAAAACATTAATTATAAAAACTTTTTTTTATTTATGAACAAAAGTGCATGCTTCGAATTTTTAATCAGTAAATTTAAAAAGACCCAGGCTATAAAACTGAGAAAAAAAAAAAAAATACCGCGAAAATTAAATTTTAGTTCCGTCTTTTTTCATTGAGTTTCGATGAGTGATGGCATTTCATATTTAAAAATTAATATTGTTTCGTGTTATAAAACTACTTTAATTAAATGTTGGCTTAAAATTGATGAAACAATACTAATTACAAGAATAAAATTTAAAAAATTCCTTACTTAGCTAATTCTTGTAAATGAAACTTTTATTGTTAATCGAATAGTATATGTAAAATTAAAACATAACTATGAGATGCGTTTTTATAATGAGGAACAAGTAGCTATTTATTTTATAAGGAGGTATTTCCTCACAAATATTAGAAAATAGAAGAAAAAAGAATGGAACTTTTCTCTCAGTTATTGTTTTTTTATTATTGTCGTTGAAAAATTAACAAGCAATATAAAAAAAATTAAGTCAATTCCTACTTGGCTCAACAAGTTTTTTTTATTTTAGTTAATTTTTATTAACTACTTAGAATTACTATAAATATGTATATACTTATGACAGAATTGTAATACTAAGTTGCAGAATAGAAAGCGATTTTCCTTGCAATTTTCCATTTTCCTTTCTATGTATGGTGTTGGACAATTATTTTTGTTTGTTATTGTTTATTCATTCATTAAATAGAATTAATGAATTAAAATTTGAAAAACTGTATTAATATCAAATGTCATCCACTACAAGTTTAAGAAAATGTATTTGAACTTGGAGTAGATGAATAAAAAAGAATTTTTATTAACTATTGAAAATTTAAAATAAGATATATAGTGTATAAATAAATATAGGAAGAGTATGGCCTAATAGTAGGAATTGAAAAAAAAATGCTAAATATTTACAAAGATAATTCCCCGAAGCTAATTAGGAAAAAGGCGATTGAAATTTTCAAGAAAATAGCTTTTCCATGGGTATGTTTTTTCTTTAAATAATGTTTTCAGATAACATCAGGAAAACAAAACGTCTATGAAATTTACGAAAAAATCACAAATATTCTCAAGAAATGTATTAAACTTATTCCCTATAAATTAATTAGTATTTTAGAGCAGTGTTTTCAAAGTTTCAACATTCGCGACCCAATATTCAATCAATATTTTCATCGCGCCCCCTATACAATATAACAATGTATTGAATAGTACCGCACTTTGACCTCTAAACTACGATATGACTCTCTACCTCTTAAGTACCACTGGTGTACATAAACGTCTCACTCAGCCAAAGCGTTAATATCCCCGGACGTATATACGTTTTTCTCCCAAGTACGATCTCTTCTGTGCACTGCTATCCATAAAATTATTCCGAAGGCTTTGAAATGCAATAAAAGGTCCTTTACAACAATGTTTGTGAAGGATTTACTTATTTCAGATTATTTGCTTCTTTATTCCTCTTCCCTTATCCCAATACATCACATACGCGCGCCTACGTGGAAAACAGTTAGCATTGGGGAGCGAATCACGTAACTTTTAATCGGTATTTAAGGGATTAATTATAAACCTTACAAATTATCAAGAGTGTTAATATTTAATAGAGTAATTATCAAGAGTGTTAATTTTTGTATATAATTTTATATATGACAAACCCATGGGGGTCACTGGTAATTATAAAGCTTGTTCTTAACCTAGTATTGTTAAATTAATTATAAAATACATTGTGCAGTACTGATACATTTATAAGCGTAATATATCAGTGAATATGTATTGTATTTCATTTTTATTACGTCAGAATGTATTTTGTTTGTTTTCTTTCAGTAAATCAATGCTTTTTAAAATAATCTTTTGTCTTTTGACCTTCAATATGTTCGCGGCCTCGTAGAGTTGTCACGCCCTATGGGGAAGCGCCCCGCCAGTTTTAGAACACTGCTAGAGAAATGTTCAAATTCTTTAGAATAACAAAAGTAATGCCGATAATCAACATTTTATGCAGCCTCCGAGGGTAATCAGTACAAGTAATTGTACAAGTATTGAGTTATACACAAGTTCTACTTGCCATGTTGAAGAATAGTTTTTCAAATGAGTGGCATTCACAAACGTAGGGTCAGGGTTTAACCTCAAACACCAACACCGGCTAATTTTTACCTTAGAAATCAGGGACGTCTTAAGACTAGTTGAGGCCCAGGCCTCTACACAAATTTAAGCCTCACCTATGACCCATAAAAATAGGTAGTACATAGCATACGTAGCCAAATATTCTTACAAACAATTAAAACCGAAACAAACAAATGTGCATGACTTACAATCACACAAATCGTCTCGACCGACTACCGCTCTTTGACTTCATGATTAATGATGGTATATGGTGATATGCCTAGGACTATACGTGTGGACGACGGTCATTACATAACAATACAGTCTTTCCATTGTTGCCAGTTGAGATATAGTCCGAAATTCCTAGTTTATTGGAGAATACAACGGGAAATATCATTTGACCGTTAAAACTATTCAAATCATGATCTTATTCAGGTTCAGTTTGAGAACAAGTTAATGCCCCCTGAGAACGAGGTCCTGACCCGGAAAAGCCGCGGCAGCTTGAGTGGTATAGGTATCGGATCATGGTTTGTCTTATCACGAGTTCGAGCCCAGTACTACTAAAGGTCCGTCGTGTAGGGCAGCGATGCACGTTAAATCTGCTGTCGAGAAGCTGAAACGTCCTCCTGCTGGTGTGGTGTGGTAGTTAGAGAGGGGAGCCAGCTCAGGTGTCGTCCACGTCACTTGACCATGGTTCAAAATTACATGGTCCGTCGCCCAAAGTCCTCGTGTAGCTGAACAGTGCGACGTTAATATTCAATCAACCAACCAATCAACCTGGACCCGGGACCAGTTCGCCGATACCTTAAGACGTCCTTGATAGAGATTACCCTCCGACGCTTTTGTCTGTTTCTTAGAATGTAACCCCCTTTCCCCGTAAGAGAAATCTGTGTACGCTACTGTTTTAGAGGGCCGATATCTGATGTACTTTCTTCTTGATGAGCAATACCAGCGTGACGCCGATCAATTAAGTCTCAAAACATACATAATGTTATATCTGGAAGCAGTTCATGAACTGCAGAAGCAACATCTACTTATCTACATTTCGTACAACTTGTAGATGGGTATTGTTTCGTTGAAATGCTGCTCAGAAAAATCCCTTGCAAGTTAGATCGAATTCTAACAATGTAGCGTCAGTTATTCAGAATCCCAGAATTTGTAGTTACTATCAAGGCCCAAGATATTAAACAGCGTCCCAAATTACTACTTCAGGTGTTCCACTGCCGCTAATTTAAACACTCGAGATAGAGTTTTCCTTCGTAGGGTTGCTTACTATTCCATATAACAGTGGAAAAATGAACCTATAAGGCAAATCATTATCAATCTGCACACTCTTGGTCATTTTGGAGAAGGCATTGTATCCACAGTATCGGTGGCTGAGCTTTAAAGAAACTCAAAGAAGATAAATCGTAGCATGTGTAGACCAGGACACAAAATGCGCTGATGAGCTTTAGGGGCAGGCATTAATATTTTTCTAGAGATTTTGCAATGTATTGCCAATGGATGAGACATGACTGTATGGTCAATGCAATTTCAGTATATGTGTCACCCTGTGTTGATGTGATGGTCCATCTCTTCAATATACGCATCACTATTGTGACATGATACTCCGTGAGATCGGCAATTTAACTATAAAAAATTAAAAATAAATTACACCAGAAAAAAGAAATTATTCTGAAAGAAATTATATTTTTAAATTATGAACCCTAGAATTTAATTTTTTTTGCGTAAGTCCACCAAAAGATAAATATGTCTTGTTGAATCTTAAAACTAGGCGAAAATAAATCTACTTTTTAACTGCATAAAGCAGTAGCCATTTTAGCATTTTCGTTTCTGCAAAGGAAAAAATGAGAAAAAGGTAAGTATTTCATAAAATTATTTAGTTGTATTATTTCTTTCGAGTATAAAATGTGAAATTACTAGTGTGAAAGATTCTACAATTATGATAGTAAACTTCATTCAGAGTGCTTATAAAATATTTTGAAGCTTTTTTTGTTTTGCTCATCTGTTGTTACATCTGTCCTAAATCACTCCTAAGATAACAGCTGTCTTATTTTTCATTTTCAATTAATTGTATTTTTAATTGGTATTGAAGAATTACATTAATTTATATACATATTCTGGAACAAAAACTTACAACTATTCAATTACAGACCTGTCATTTTCTTCTAAAGCATCGTCATAAAAATCATCACTGTTAACCCCTTAAGTGCCATTGGCGTATATATCCGTCTCCCTTAATCAATGCGTTATGTTCCCCGGACATATATACGCTCCTCCAAATTATTATTATTTTCGTTGCGCTGCTATCAGTAAAGCTATTCTGAAGACTTTAGAGTGCAATGAAATGACCTGAACAATGTTTGCGAAGGGATGGCCACCCAGAGAAAAGTTTGTTTACTTCTGCATTTTCTTTTCTCTCCCTCTCCCCCATACACCGCATACGCGCGTCCATGTGAAAAACTAGCACTGGGGAGTAAATCGTGTAACGTTTAATCAGCAGTTAAGGGGTTAACGTTATTGAAGAAAACTATGTGAATCAGGTGTTGTCATGCTGTGGAGAGTAAGTTAGAGGTGTGGGATTCTCGAAATGATGAGACATTTTAGAATTCTTAATATGACTTTTATTAAGAGTTTAACCTTAAATTACTTATATATCGAACAAAACTTATATATTAAGTGAAAATAAAACCAAACACGTAGCCGTAGTTACACACAGATCGCGGAATTGATCACTTATCTATATAATTATATATTCCGCCTACTCTCACAATCAATCCTAATAATATATTCGCATTCAGAATATAATCTTCTCACCTTGAATTCTAAGCAACGGTCCAACTACTCTAGATATTCATCTAGGCTCGAGTACAATGGTATGTACCTTTACCACGGCGAGATTTCCGTGATTCCTGTGTAGGCCGTCAATTTCAGCTTCTACCTTTTCTGAACTGAACTTTCTAAATTGCCATATCGCGCTTACTAAAAACTTCTGTCCTTTTTAGTGCTGTTATCTTATTTGCACTCATCCTTTCGTTTCACTTCTGGATTTGGGTTGAAAAAGATTTGCCATTAATCGTGGCTGTCAAAGAACACAGAGGTTATGTTAGAGAAAGGACGCGTGAGCCATCACAATGCTTTGAGTTCTTTTGGCCAATGACCTAATGGTAGTGTGAGTGCCAAGAATACTTAAATATCAGCTTTGAGAAGAAACAAATAATTTACTCTTCTGTCAGCGATCAATTAAGAGATCATGTTTACAGGAAATAATTGTACTCGGGGACTCATCCACATTTAGAGTTTTTGTTATTTTCCTCTTCCACTTTTTGACTAAGGTTATCGTATTGGGATCACCATTTCTGGACCATTTAACTTCTAACTTTGCATCTAGCTTCTCTTCTTTGCAATAGGCTGCATGATTCTTACCCCTGAAATCATACATAATTGTTTATTGTGCTGGACAAACTTCGTAAAATATTCTATAATTCCTTTCTTGTACTCAACAAAACTCTTAGAATATTCCACAATTCTTTTCTTGTACTCAACAAAACTCTTAGAATATCCCCCAATTCTTTTCTTGTTTATTGGGAATAAAACGGAAATATCATTTGACCTTTAAAAACTATTAAAATTGATCTTATTCAGGTTCAGTGAGAACAAGAAGCCCCCTGAAAACGAGGTCCGGGCCCCGGGCCGCGGACCCGAGTGGTATAGGTATCGGATTGGTTGTCTTTCACGAGTTCGACCCCAGTACTCAAAGCCCGTCTTTGGGGGCAGCGATGCACGTTAAATCTGTCGAGAGCTGAAACGTCCCCCCGTTGGTGGGTGTGGTAGTTGGGGGGGGAGCCACCAGGTGTCGTCCACGTCCGCCATGGTTCAAAATTACATGGTCCGTCGCCCAAAGTCCTCGTGTAGCTGAACGTGCGACGTTAATATTCAATAAACCCAAACCAATCAACCTGGACCCGGGACCAGTTCGCCGATACCTTAAGACGTCCTTGATAGAGATTCCCCTCCGACGCTTTTGTCTGTTTCTTAGAATGAAACCCCCCTTCCCCGTAAGAAAATCTGTGTACGCTACTGTTTTAGGGGGCCGATATCATGTACTTTCTTCTTGATGAGCAATACCAGCGTGACGCCGATCAATTAAGTCTCAAACATACATAAGGGGTATATTGAAGAAGTTCATGAACTGCAGAAGCAACATCTACTTTCTCTTTGTACAACTTGTAGATGGGTATTTTTTCGTTAAATGCTGCTAAAAAAAAAAACCCTTGAAGTTAGATCGAATTTAACAAGGGGTTCATTTAAAGAACCCCAGAATTTGTAGTTACTATAAAGGGCCCCAAGTATTAAACAGCGTCCCAAATTACTACTTCAGGTGTTCATTGGCAATTTTAAAACACTCGAGATAGAGTTTTCCCTTCTGTAGGGTTGCCATTTTTTTCCCATATAACAGTGGAAAATGAACCTATAAGGCAAATCATTATCAATCTGCACACCCTTGGTCATTTTGGAGAAGGCATTGTATCCACAGTATCGGTGGCTGGCTTTAAAAAACCAAAGAAGATAAATCGTAGCATGTGTAGACCAGGGCACAAAAAGCGCTGATGAGCTTTAGGGGAGGATTAATATTTTTTTAGAATTTTTCAATGTTTTCCAATGGATGAGACAAAGATGTATGGGCAATGCAATTTCAGTATATGTTCACCCTGTGTTGATGTGACCATCTCTTCAATATACGCACAATTTTTGTGACATGATACCCCGGGGATCCAATTTAACCATAAAAAAATTAAAAATAAATTACACCCGAAAAAAAAATTTTCTGAAAAAATTTTATTTTTTAAAATTTTGAACCCTAGAATTTAATTTTTTTTCGTAAGTCCACCAAAAGATAAATATGTCTTGTTGAATCTAAAACTAGGGGAAAAAAAATCTACTTTTTAACTGCATGGTAGCCATTTTACATTTTCGTTTCTGCAAAGGAAAAAATGAGAAAAGGTAAGTTTTTAAAATTATTTAGTTGTATTTTTTCTTTCGAGTATAAAATGTGAAATTACAGTTGAAAGATTCTACAATTATGATAGTAAACTTCATTCAGAGTGCTTATAAAAATTTTTAAGCTTTTTGTTTTTCTATCTGTTGTTACATCTGCCCCAAATCACCCTAAGATAAATGTCTTATTTTTTTTATTTTCAATTAATTTATTTTTAATTTGGGATTGAAGAATTACATTAATTTATATACATATTCTGGAACAAAATTCAACATTCAATTACAGACCTGTCATTTTCTTCTAAAGCATCGTCAAAAAATCACCCCGTTAACCCCCTTTAGGCCATTGGGGATATATCCGTCTCCCCTTTAAACAATGCGTTATTTCCCGACATATATACGCTCCTCCCAAATTTTTATTATTTTTTGTTGCGCTGCTATCAGTAAAGCTTTTCGAAGACTTTAGAGTGCAATGAAATGACCTGAACAATGTTTGCGAAGGTTTTCAACCCAGAAAAATTTTTGTTTATTTCTGCATTTTCTTTTCCCCCCTCTCCCCATACACCGCATACGCGCGTCCTTAAAAAACTAGCACGGGGGAGAAAACGTGTAACGTTTAATCAGCAGTTAAGGGGTTAACGTTATTGAAGAAAACTATGTGAATCAGGTTTGTCATGCTGTGGAGAGGTTAGAGGTGTGGGGTTCTCGAAATGTGAGACATTTTAGAATTCTTAATATGACTTTTTTTAAGAGTTTAACTTAAATTACTTATATATCGAACAAACATATTAAGTGAAAATAAAAACCAAAAAACGTAGCCGTAGTTAACACAGATCGCGGAATTGATCCTTATCATATAATTATATATTCCGCCTACTTCACAATCCCAAAATATATTCGCATTCAGAATATAATCTTCCCCCGAATTCTAAGCAACGGTCCAACCTTTTTCAGATATTCATCTAGGCCAGTACAATGGTATGTCCCTTTTAAAAGGCGAGATTTCCGTGATTCTTGGTGGGCCCGTCAATTTCCTTCTCCCTTTTTCTAACAAACTTTCTAAATTCCCAAATGCGCTTACTAAAACTTCTGCCCTTTTTAAAGGTTATCTTATTTGCACTATCCTTCGTTTCACTTTTTTGGATTTGGGTTAAAAAAGTTTTGCCATTAATCGTGGCCAAAGAACACAGAGGTTATGTTAGAGAAAGGAGGGTGACCCACACAATGCTTTGAGTTTTTTTGGGCCAATGACCAAATGGTAGTGTGAGTCCCAAGTATTAAATATCAGCTTTGAGAAAAACAAATAATTTACCTTCTGTCAGCGATCAATTAAGAGATCTGTTTACAAAATAATTGTATGGGGAATCCCATTTAGAGTTTTTGTTATTTTCCTTTCCACTTTTTGACTAAGGTTATCGTATTGGGATCACCTTTTTGGACCATTTAACTTCTAACTTTGCATCTAGCTTCTTTTTTTGCAAAAGGTATATTTTCCCCCTAAATCATACATAATTGTTTATTGTGGGGAAAACTTCGTAAAATATTCTAAAATTTCCTTTCTTGTACTAACAAAACTCTTGAATTTCCACAATTTTTTTTCTTGTACTCAACAAAACTCTTAGAATATCCCCCAATTCTTTTCTTGTACTAAACAAAAACTCTTAGAATATTCCACAATTCTTTTCTTGTATTCGATGAAATAATTTTCTTTTTGTGCCCTCATTTTTCTTGAGGATCAAAATCTTATACTTTGAAATTTATTACTTAATCTAATACGATCATCCGTTGCCACGAATAATGAATTGCATACCGCAGATTCTTGTCAGTTGCCGCCTTGATCGTTTGCTATCGAATGAACCCCTGTGTTGTATCTGAACGATTGCTTATACAGCAATGTCTAACACCGTTTGGCTTTTACAATGTAAACTAGAGCTTAGATTGTGAGCATTCTAGAAAATTATAATTCAATCTTTGATAAGGTCTTATTTTCGGGAAAACAAGATGTATTATTTTATTCAAGGTATGTTATATGTATAACTTAGCAAAAAAGGCCATCATCATAAAGAAAGATGTTATTTTTATTGAAATTTAACATATATAAAGCTCAAATATGTAGGATTGGATATGTTATTTCGAGTGCAGGAATTCACACTGACGTCACACCCCGCCAATAGTGTCCGACAAAAGGATTACTCGGGAAATGACTCAGATGGACAAGACTGACGTTAAGACTAACGGTAGAATAAGGAAAACAGCCTGGCTAAAATGGAAATAATTAAAAATTCAAAGCCTTCAATAATATGCAATTGCACACTGAATATTAAAATCAGTAATTTATGAAACCTCCTCTACTTAGGATGTTTGCTTGTATACATTTACGTATGTCAAGAGTGATACTGATCCAAAATCCCTTCTTGCGATACATTCTTCCATGCATTTATCAATTGTTTCCCCAGATCCGCAACATATAAGGGTGCCCGAATCTTGCAGCCTATCATATTCTATGCGTTCAATTGGTGAATGAGCTCACGACCTTATTGCTCAAGGAAAAGAGTTATAGTATAGAGACAATTTAGAGAAATGCAGACCGATAAAACCCGATATTATCATTGTAAAAAATGGTTACAGGATGATGTGCCAGGAAGGATAACTCAACTCGTAGCTATAATGTCATTAGTTTATTGTTGGGCTCTGTTAAAATTGTACTTAGAATTGCTAAATACGACCTACTACCGTAAAGTTGGACTAAAGGTTTAATTCTAAGCAATGGGCACGGAAATAAATTAAAAACATGGGGTCTAAAATTTAAATATTAAAGTTTATTTTAAAGAAAAACATTTAAAGAAAAAACACTTAATTTAACTAACAACACTCGGGACATGACTTCATTCCTTCGTACCCAGACATAGAATGAATTCCTTTTTTTTAAAGCCCCAAGGGGGAAAGGATTCTCTGGCGTCTTTTGACTTCTACTTTATAAAAATACTTCGCATTCCACACACTAAGGGGAACTAACAAATCCCCTAGTAGCAGGTGGTTTCACTTCGGACTTTTACATATAGCATTCCCTACTCTTACATTGGGTTAATTGATGTACATCTCTGCAAAACAAAGGTTCATTGGGTGATTGGGACAGCTGACCTTGGCCTTTTCAAAGACAGATTTGATGGTAATTTGCTCCAAGATTAAAGCAGAGTTCAATACTTAACATTTTCTGATACTAGTCTTCTGGAAACTATATCAATCACACATGATACCAGTCCAGATGATTCTGGTAATGTTACAAAATCAAAGGCCGCTGTGCGTAACCATGTTACAGACAAACGCCGTGAGAAAGTTGAAGACACCAGGAGTGGTATGGAAGGGGCTGTAGGCCATTGTATAGCTGACTAAAGTCATGTCGAGCTTGTTCAGGATATCACATAATCATTTGATTTTTCCCCGCATTCTTGCACCTTAGTCTTCATTCAACCGATAATTTCTTGCAGCTACTGTTATTGCCAGTCCCTTTTCACAACGTGTCCGTAAATCATCCGCTATTTTTACCAATATAGTACTAACTGTGTAGTAGAATCATATGTTATGACCAAAGATGTTCCATAATTAAATTACTTGTTATACATTGTTCGATTTATTATTATGTTTTATACATAATAATGTAAACAAGTAAGATCTAGAAAATTAATAGAGAATATAATTTGATACACATTATATGCCTATATTATTATAAATTAATTTGTAACAGTTTGTTCGTATATAAACTAGATATTTAGTATAAAATAGTACTTAGTGAACTTTTATCAAAAAAAAAAAGAGATACGATGCTAGAAAGAATTAACAAATCGCCTTAGCTAGAAATAAAAGTTAAAATTTATATGTAAATGTATTCAAGCAATTTCAGATTATTACTTTAGGAAGTGTTGAAGCAATTAGTATGTATTATAATTTTTAGCGATTTATTTCAATTTTTAATAACACAAAAATGATTTATATTGAAAACTTAGTAAAAGACGACGTTCCATCCTCTCTGTATATTTAATTTTTTTCTTTACTGTATAATCAAATACTAGATGAGCATATTTTGTTTTGTGGCACTCTTGTCTTTTCAATAAGAAGACTTTTTAGAAGTCAATTTAAAAAAAAAATTCCATCGTTCCATTATTTTGCCAGGTCTCTGTCAGATTCATCGTAATGCAATGTTCATCTAATTACATTTACATTTTACCATAGCCCCAAAGACATAACGAACGGTGATTGAAATTATAAGCCTTGTAGTATAAGTTATAACTAACTCATACAAACAAGTCACTCATTTATCATCCTTCAAACTATTATATTGCCTTTCCAAAGTCTGAGTGTCATTTTGTAGGTATATTTACATTTAAAGTGTATAATTCAGTTATTTCATAGAATAACAAGGTATTTCGTAAAATAACCAGACAAATAAGTTAAAGTATATAATCGATAAAAAAATCTCATAATTTACTTAGTTATTCTAGCAAACAACTATTGATTGACCGTTAAAGTGAAAATATACAACTTCAAAAGAAGTTATTTTTATACAAGGTAGGATATAATTTATTATTGCTTATATTGATGTAGTTGACAAAGAAAATAAGTAATATATACATACGAAAAATAAAAAGCAAATTTTAAGTCAATTCCTACTTTAGATCAACAAAAGAAAAATTTATTTTAGCTACTTTTTATTAAATAGTTAAAATTCATATAAATATGTATATACATATGACAGAATCACAATATTAAGAGGTAGTAATTAATTTTTTATTGAGTATCATTTCAAATATCGTATTATTATCCAAAACGTCGTGTATATAAGAATTCGAAGTTCAACTGAATGAATGCTTTAAAACGTGAGAAAAAAAAACATTTTTCAAGAAGTTTTGACTGGAAGTCATAAAAATGATGCAAAAGTGGCTGTATTTTGTAATTCTTTAAATAGTGGATTTTAATCAATTAATTTTATTAATTATAACTAAATTATTGTATTGTCATCAAAATAATCATGTATATAAAATTTCAGCTCAATCGAGCGCTTTAAAATGTATTTTTGTTAACGATTAGAAAATTCCACAAGATAAATAAATAAATAAATTTATAGAGTGTTAACTAATAGTAGGAATTGAATGAAAAGAATATGTGTTGCAGAAATAGTTATATTTAAATATTACAAAAATAAATACACTGGAAAAGAAAAACTGTTGCTTCTTAAAAACACTAGCTGAAAACTTTTTAAAACAAAAAAATAACAGGATATTAATTTAAATTTTTATAGAGAAAAGACTTTTATGCACTTTTCATTATTTATTACAGTAAGGATTACTGTGATGACACTGAATTGTGGTTCAAAACTATCTTAAAGCAGCTAGAATCGGTTCAAAAGAATTCCGAGTGCCGCATTTCATACTTTAAAAGAATCAAGTAATCGTTATTCTACAAGAATACTCTTTAATCATAGAATTCTTTATACTTAAACTGCACTGTCAGTTGTTCATGAAATACAGCTAGATTTGTGCAAGTAAAGGATTTCCACACTTTAACAGTAACGTATGTGCTAACAAGACAATAATATGAACTGAGATAGCTCTAGAGAAAAAATATTGCTCAGCATAGTTTTAAACTTCCGTAGAGTTATAACTAAGAATAATTCCCATTCTTCTAGCTTGCTTCCCAAAATATTCATGTTATTTTCCGTCAGATGTGTGGATCTCACACCAAGAAACAGCAATGCATAAGTCATACATATCATTTATAGAACATCAAGAGCAAAGAAAAAGCATTTATCAACTATATATCTGGAAATCTCAGTCAAACGTATTATTAAGCATGAAAGTGAGGAATAAACTAGGTTAGTCTGATTTATTTCATTTATTGCCATTTCTAACGAACATGCGCGCACGGAAATTCAAATCAGAAAGCTTTCCTTTTGCTTTTCACTCCCCTTCCCAACAGGCAGATGAAGGACTGGGGGTTGGAGAAAGAGAAGGACGCTCGAAGGGAGTGCAGCAAAACCATCAGCATTCATGAGAGGACCGTTATCAGCTTGTCATCAAATTCACTACAAAATACGCCACGTTGAAAATTCGGGAAAAGAGCAGCAGTTATTTTTCCGGAATTTTGGGGATTCTCCTAATACATCCCGGATCTCCCGTAGAGGTGTACGAGAGGGAGGATGAAGAACTCAGGAAGAAAAATTTTCGGTAAAAATATTCAGGGTTCGAAATCGAATGAGATGCTAAGCGAGCGGTTACAGGGGTGTATATTTTGGTTCTTTCTTTTTTTTCCGCGTGGAAAGGGCATGTTCCCAGAACAGGGGGTATGGGGGTGTATTAATGTAAATTTGGAACGCAGTTTTGTAAGAGAGGTCGATGAATATTAAGCCAGCTCGCACCATAAAATGTAAAATTTTAAGATGAGATGATAAGGACGACCAATTTTTTCCTCTCTTTTTTAGTTTTATTTTTTGGTGTGTATTTACAAGGACTTGCGGATAGTACACATTTAAAATTTATTTCACATAAAATATGATTTGATGGACAGGTAAAGTCAGTGAAAGAGGCAGTTAAGTGTAGTAATTTTTAATCTACGGGATCTACATTTTAGTTTGGATATACACTGGTGTTCAAAAATTAAGAATTTTTAGATTTGCCGATTATCTCTCTCGGAACTACCGGACAGATTTAAATAAAATTTGGTATGTTGTTGTTTCCTAGGTCGTACTTGTCTGACGTAGTCAAATCGAGGAGCCCATGTAATTCATCGTGGCAGGGAGCTGGTTGTACGCCTGTCGTTGGCCTTGAGCGCAAACGGGTGACGGTACGACTTAGCTGGGGGAAATTCCCGAAGGTTGATAGATAGCGACACCACTATCTCCCACCTCCACAATTTTGGCATGGGCTGAAGGGGAGAGAAATATTCTCCAGTCCTCTGCACTTGTGACTCAGCCCACGAGACTTTCGGACCCCCTGATTTCACGAGCACGTAATCCGTGAGGGGCGCTCGGAGGTATTTGATGACATCGGGCATCGAACCCAGGTCTTTCGGTCTGGGTCCGATGCTCTAACCACTAGGCTACCCACGGCCATTTGGTATGTACATGGGGCTTATATAATGCAAGAAAATAATCATTCAACAGTTATAGTATACACTCGTGATCATGCGCAACCCTCATCGAGGTCGGAAGGTATGAATCAGCAGTTGCAGAAGCAAAAAATTGGTTAGTAAGGGGAATGGTTCCCTCTTTCAGATAAACTGGCCTTACTCCTTAATACAGAAATAAAAAGAGTTTATGAGTTTCTGTAGAAATTAATCCCCCTCGTTCAGACTTTGTTTTCAGGCTTTGGATGTTTCTCAGAGGGGTTTTGTGAGTTTGCAATTGCCCTCACCAGAGCGTCCAGGCATGTGTGTCATGAGTTCGAGCCTAGTACCGCTGTAGACCCACCGTGTTGGGAGAGGTACGTTAAATCTGTCGAGAACTCAAACGTCCTCTCATTAGTATGCCAGGTGGTAGCGGATTGGGAGAGAGGGGGACAGCTCGAATGTCGTCCTCGTCCTTGACCATGGTTCAAAATTATGAGTCTGTCGCAAAAGAAAGCCCTCCAGTAGCTGAACAGTGCGACTTAAATATTCACTCCTCGATCTCCCACATAAGAATAATCTTCTTTTCCAGTTATTTTCTCTTGCCCTCCCTCTTCTCCTAGTTCACTCGCTGAGTTGAGTGGAAGTGGGCTGGATAAAGCAGGTATTTACTTTTTAAATCCAGTGCATTTTGCTTAATTATGTGCATTTATTATCGTTGACAAATATGTACTTTTTTGAAGAAAGTTTGTGAAGGAAGCAAAGTGGGTAATAGCGAAAATGCATGAACTGATTGACTATGGAAACACGTGACTGCTTTCATCACGTGACTAATAACGTCATAAATTTTTATTAACTGATTGGCTAGAAAAACAAGGATTGTAGTTGGATGTGACTATAGCGTCACATGAATTTGTAATTACGCTTCTAAAATAATTATGCTTCAGAGTTATTTAATAGCCCTTCTCGTTTGCTTCTTATAATAAGATGAAAATTAAAAAATAAAAAATAAAATAAAAGAAGAAATAAAACCCAAAAGTTAATTTAATATACATCACCCTTCATGAAATAAAAATTTCTTCCACCTACCTATATTTATCCTTGTTTGCATTGAAAAAATATAAAAACTTCTTGACTATATAAAAATTAAAATTTTTGTTTGATCTTAAATGCATTTTAAATATTTTTAAAAAGGAAATTATGCATTTTAAAATCATAACTTTAATTTTATCTCTATTATTTTATCTTTTTTTCAAATTTCAAAATACAAAAGGCCAATTCATAATGAAAAATAATCCAACTTTTATTTTTTATAGTTTATCAGATAAATCGGAGTTTTTAATTTTCATCAAATTAGAAGTTCTTAGAATTTTAAGCACAATTTGACTTTCTAGAATTTATTCAAACATAATCTTATTGAGCTAGATATATATATTTTTTATAACAAAAGCTATTTTTCTCTAATTAGGAGAATTTCAATGAAAACTTGAACATACACTTACTTTTAAAATATGAAACCAGTAGCAACTACGTATTATTTTTTATGACTCTTAATTGATTAACAAAGCTTATGTTCGCTGCATTTTTATAAAATTAATAGCACCTGATTAGTGGCTTTTAATTCTGGAAAAATAAAATAAAAGAAATAGGATAATTTTAAAAGCTTTTCCCTTTAATCTAATTAGTTATTCTTTGAGGTTAATTACCTTAATAAAGTCCTGCATTATTTAAATTTTTCTCCATTCATAAGCTTCCCGCAAACATGAATTTCATATTTCATTTTATAAATAAAAGTATCATTTTAATTTTGATTTTATTAACTTGCAAACAAACATACAATTGTTATAAGTGAATAAAAGATTATAAAAGGCACTCTAGAGTTTATTCAAAATATGTTTATTAATATCTGGTTATAAAGAAAAAAATTAAGCTCTCATTTGTAGATATATCTTCAATTGAGAGATACTTTTGAGACTGTAAAATCGTTTGGGGATATTGCAAAGAAAAAAAAAAAAAAAAAAAATAGCCGCTATAAGAATATGAGCACGCATTTAAAATACAGAAAGAATGAAATGTAATTAATCTTACACTCCTATTTTGTCAATTCCTACTGTGGCTCTCACTTTTCCCCTATATTTATATATATATTTAGTATATTTATATATCTTATTCAAATTTTCAATCGTTAAAAAATACTTTCTATTCATCAATCAAGTTCAAATACATTTTTTTTTAAACTTGTAGTGGATGACTTATATATTAATACAGTTTATTCAAATATTAATTCGTTAATTAAATTAATTACTGGTTTTGAAGCCAACTTAGATTTGTCTCCATTGTTTGTAACAATGTAACTGATAAAACAATGACAAAATTTGGCGTCGAAAAGCGGTTTTTCAGGCAAACTAAATAAACCGGATGAGCATTGTTTCAACAATGCAGGCAAGTCATGCTCTTTTTTCAATTCCTACTATTAGTTCGCCCTCTTCCTATATACATAATACATATATATATAGTATAATAAAAGAAAATACTAAGTGAGAAAGTTGTATAACCTACAAGGCCAAAACAGAAGAAATTGGATTCCAAAGAACATAACAATTGAAGATACAGAAAAAGTCTTTGGACTAAAATTAAGACCTAGCATGATTTCTAAAGCGGTCTCTGAATTAGGGACAGCGAATTAGGGTTAAGCCCCTTTATGGTACCACCTTCCCCGTACAGCAGAAATTTTCGACATAATAGAAAAAGAAACAGGGTCATGTTGAAAAGTTAAGCCTATTTCTAACACACGTGGATGATAAACCAGACAGTCAAGTAAAATGAAATTATGAAGAGAACAATGAGGTTAATCTCTCATAGAGAGGAATATTAAGAAAACAACTCTATAGGAAAACTAGGATAAAATCATACATGTAAAAATGCAAACCATAAAGAAATATGAAGACGAAGCTTCTTATGCAAAAATCGCACGCGAAATAACGTGTTAAAATAGAAGTGTAGAATAAGAATAAAAAATACAGTGGCACCACCTAGATAGTTATTTTGCTATTAAACTAAGCATGTACACACAAGGTATTTTAAAATTAAACTAGTCATGATTTATTTTAAGTAAATTAATAATATAATTTAAAAATAGAGTTAATATATCATAGAAATATATTTGAAAATGAATTTACTTAAGAATTATTTAGAATTACCTTGTTTTAATACAATATCAGTAACTAAATCATTATTTCTTTTTATAAGATTTAAGATATTTTAAATATTGATGGCATTTTTATAATGTTCAAATCAGAAAGAGTCTCTTTTATCAAAAATATTACTTATTAGCAAATTAATCTTAACTTTTAATTGACGGTCCAACAAGTTATATGACTCATTATTGTAATTAGTTTTTAATAATTTTAAATATTGGGGATAATAATTAAAGCTAGGAATAAAATCTACTATATTACTAAAAATAATTATGTCATCTATGTATATATATTTTGTTTAAATGTTCAATCGCTAATAAATACTTTCTGTTCCTCCATTCAAAGTATGAATTTTTTTTTTTTATTTAATTTATTTGCAAAACTCCTCATGCTCCGCAAGAAAAACATGTAACATAGGGCTTACAGACTGTAAGTGGTAACTCAATTAAATCAAAACAAAACAAATTTGGAAGAAAAAAAACACAAACAAAAGGGAAAAAAACAAACAAACAAACAAGACAAAAAAAGGAAGAGTGGCAATACACAAATATAAAAGGAGGTACAATATATAAAAAAATTTAAAAATCTATACAAATATAAAAAAGGGAGAGCGCAATATATATAAAACTTTTAAAAATCTATACAGTAGACAAATTTTCTTAAGACATTAAGGCTCTCAGTACATTTAACCAACAAAGATAAAACAGATGTAGGAAATACCTAAACATTTCAACTCCTTTCTGAAATTTTTCTCTTTTACAGAAATAAAGTTTACAATACAACAATACACATGTTCCACAGTTTCAGCATCCTGACCACAGAACAAATATCACTACCAATTAAATTAAAATCTAGATAAATAGCTATTAAAAATTTCCATGGCCTGTTTAGAATCTGGGATAATAGCAGAATCAGTAACAAAAATTTTTTACATTTTAAGCCGTTGATAAATGGTTGGGAAAAAACCTTTTAGTCCACTAAAGCTTTAGGCGAAGACCAAAATTCGATGTTCCAGGAAAAACAGTTCAACACGGCTAAATGCTTCCAGTGGGACATAATGGCACGAACATCGGGTTCACATCTTGGCAAGTTGCCTCTTGGCCAATTGATCCGCTCTGTCATTGCCGAGATTTCCGCTATATTTGAACATATGAAAAGTGGATGTCGTAGTCTAGAAGTAGTAAAAGAGACTGAACCTCTACAACAGTTTCTGTAGAGGCTTACATTTTAGCAAGCAATGGAGTGAAGAGAGTGAGTCAGTGCAGATAAGAAAGTTGAGCGTTCCACCCTGGCGGAGAGAGAGTCCTGAATCAATTTTACAGCAAGATTAATGCAAGAGTAGTTCAGCTTGAAAAACAAGAGCATTCATCTCTTAACCGATAACAGAAGAAGTAGCATATTCAACACCTTCATCGTAAATAACGCAGGCAAGACCAACCCTACAGAACTTCAATTTACTCCCATCTGTAAAACAAACAGTTTTATATTCTTGAAAGACTTCATTTTGTATAAGTCACAGAGTGATGGGTTTCCTACCATGAAGGGTGTGGCAATAATGAAACTGGAATCGTCCATCCAGCGTGCCAAGGCTGGTACTCAAATAGTTTTCCCGAACGTAAGTTGTTCAGAATAACCAAGTCGATAGGCAGTATACCAGAAATAGCAAACAATGCTTCATAGCTAATAGTTTTAGCATCACTTTTAATGAAACACGAAGTAAAAATCTGCATTTTGCGTTCTTCTAGCAAGTCTACTATTAATTTTTCATACTTAGAATGTCTAGCTCTCGATGCATAAGACATAGGGAAGGTGCACTATTCCCTCTTATAAATCAACTGAAGAACATCAGTTTTCACTCAAAAAGTATTGGCAAATTCTTAACAGTCCAAGAAGAATCTTTTCACTTTACTGAAACTATAAGAGATATGCTCCTTCCACTGCATTTGTTTACATCAACAATTATGCCCAAATACTTAATCTTATTGCACTTCTTCAATTTTTACACCTCCAAGATTTAAATTGATTCTTTGATCTACTGTAGATTTTTTATAAATCTTCATTACTTTTGTTTTAAGTGGATTAAATTCCAGCTTATATAGCTCTGACCAGTCAAAAGATATTATTAAGAGTAATGCTTGTGACAAAGTGCGAACATCCTGAAAGTGTTTACTTTGAACAATAAAAGTACATCATCTGCAAAAGCTATTTTATGACAATTCTGGAACTTTTGAGATATTGCAAGAAGATCGTTTCATAATTAAATTCCACGAAAAGGTCCCATAACTGACCCTTGGCCAGACAGCCTTTTCCAAACACGATTCTTTTGCGACGTTACCCAATGTAAAGATCAGCTGAACGACATTGTAAAGCCCTAATAAAGGCAAAAAGATATTTTTAGGAACTTTGGAAACTTTTGAGAAGGTGCAAAGATGCCAGGCCACCAGGGCATTATCGAAAGCTCCTTTAATGTCAAGGAGATTAAAAAAGTCACATAGTTTTGCGTTTTTTCCCTCTTTGACGCTGATAATACAAAGGCGAACCAAGGCATCCTCTGCTGACTTTTTGGGGCGTAAACCGTACTAGTCATCACTTGCAAAGGCTAGACTTTTCTTAAATAGTGGTTAAAGTCTAGTAATGCAGGGGATTTTTCAAGCACTTTCTAAACAAGGAGTAAGCTTATGCAACGGAATATTTTCAATGTGCGTTCTTGACAATTCAGAACTTTTAGGAAGAAGTACAATTACGCTCTCTTCAAATTTTAGAGAAAACACAAGTTCAAACAGGCGTTAAAAAGGGTCCAGAGGACAGAAGGAGAACAATTGTAAACTTCTTAATCAGTTCATTATTAACAATTCTATCGAATAGGTGATTTATTTAAACTTAAATTATCTATAACACAGTCAATTTCTGTTCTTGAAAAAGGGACATCATCGTCGCTTTCATATACCAATTCAGCATCGGAACGCAAAACCCTATGTTGAGAATTATCGTGACTAATCGGATCACAAGGGAAAGATTTCCTCAAGACGGCATCAATAGTATCTTCAAACGACGAAGTAAAATTGCTAGAAGAAACTTCGATCCCTGAAATTTCAATCCTTTTGGTAAAATTGGTTTTCATTCCATAAGTATAAATTTTCTTCCAAACATTCTGTACAGTAATATCAGCGAGAAAAGATTTCCAAGAGTTCATTTTGCTTTCATGAAGTTTGAACTTATATTTTATCCTAATTTGAAAGTAAATTTCTCTATAGACCTCCCTCAGAACGGAATTTTTCGTTCTTTGATATCGCCTTCTTGCTGCATTCAATTGTTTACGCATGCAAAATAATTCAACAGACCACCAGGGTACTTTATGATAACCACTCTTTTTCAAAGGGATTGATTTTTCTGCAGCCGTTGTAATTAATTCTTGCACATCTTGAACATAAATCCGAGACTATCAGGCTGCATGCAGTTATTTAAAAGAATCTAATATGGCATTCTCGGCAGGAGCATTGAGGGGAATAAAACATATTCAATTAGCTCTTTTAGTATTGAAGAGATTTGTTTTACAGAGCAATCACAAGCCCTATCTGATTTTAGAGGAATTTCATCTCAAAAATCATTCTATGATCAGAGAATCATAATCTGGTATAAACCACCTTTCAACTAAACCATACATTGTACCCAACGGCTGTGATATCAATATATGGCTCGTACCCTGGTCTATGAGCAAGCAGCAAACCCCATAATCCTCATTTATTGTAAACAATTGCCACGTACTGAAAAATTCGCACAGCAATGCCTCTAGAGTCAGTCACGGGACTAAACCAAACCTCAGACTTTTATTTACATCCATACACCATATAAGTCTCTTTGAAACTCTATTTGAAAATAACTGCTCAATTTTCTTAGATCCAAATCCAATATTAACAGAAGGTTCAATAATATGAGAAAACAGTAAATCAATAAGCTCCAAAGGGAGATGTCAATCATTGGGGTAGCAATCAGATTCCTAGGATCGGAAAAACTGTAATAGCCATGTTTCTAACAATAATAGCCGCCTTTATAACCTCTGATGTTGTATCATAAAAAATTTTGTAAGTATTTGGAAATCCAGGAAGCTTTCCTCTAAAACAGTGTGGCTCTTGAATAGGCAACATCAACATTATTATCATTTCAAGATTCAGAATAAGTTGTTGGGTAGCCTTTTTGATTTAATAAGTTAATTTGAACAAAATTAAGATGGTCTTTAATTAGTCTAGTCATAGTCAGTTCGAGCAGCAACTTGATTTCTCATGTAACTATGACAAGAGCAGTTAGGCGAAAAAGGCTTATGCTTGACATCCACTTTTTTAGCTTCATTTTTTAAACTTTTATTATATCTGATACAATTTACACATACCTGATTTTCACGGTATGAGCAGGTATCACTCTTATGTTCTCCAGCGCAAAAATAGCAAGATAGAATATTAGTACACTCACTAGCTCTGTGATTATATCCGAGACATTGGAAACACCTATTTATAACTAAGAAATCTTCAAAACGGCACATGTTCCACACTTGATTTTAATGATCCGACCGCATTACTTATTTTCCTGAAATCTTAGGATGAAATTCAATCACCACAGTTCTCACATGCTGGGAAATTTCTTCAAAACAAAACGAACTCTAGACTCATTCCAACACTCATTTGGAAGCAAGGATTTCAGGATTTTGTTCCCGAATAACGTCCGTAGTTCAGAATCGTCTACGTCACATTTGGCACATTTCTAAGCAACATTGTAGAGGGTTTTTGCGTTTTAGGAACCGTTAGCCTTCAGGAATTAGGATTGGCTTCAATCCGCAGTCATTACTGTCTATCTTTTCTGAAGCACAATTAACTATAATTCTATTATCACTTATTTCTTTAATGTCAGATCCTATTTTCTCTTTCTAGGGTTAATTTGGGTTTAAACAGTTTTCTGACGTCGGCATCAAGTGCAGTTTTCAGCCGCTATTAAGACGGAACAACATGATGACTTTTGCGACGGTCGTTATGTTCACCACCAAAGATGGCGCCACGACCTGCTGCTATACCACGTTTTCTTTGGCACAGAAGAGATGGCGTCTTTCAGCTTTCATACCTGCAAGCTTCAACAAATTTTCACTTTTAATCGTAAGAAATTTCGATAAACAGAAGATTTCAACTCACCCAACGCCTGCCTGGCTTCTACTCTCTCATCTGTTGGTTCATATTGCACTTCGATAAAAGAGAGCTGTTTCAATGATTTTGCACTGATTTTTCGAGAGCTGCAAAAAGCAGCGTCATCTCGCCTTCCGCCATTTTTTCCATCCAAAGTATGAATTGAGCTTAATTTTTTTTTTTTTTTTTTTTATTGCTTGTTATAAATTCAAAAAAAACTCCTTTACTCCCGGAATAGTGGAAGTTATATTAGATAGTGATTTAAATATATTACTTTTTCAAATACGTTCCATTTGTAGTTATAAATACGTGATAGACAATGAAGTGTACATTTCCTTTCGTAAATAAATTCAAACATATGTATTTTAACAAAGCTACCACATTTTGTGAAAGAACATATTGAGTATACAAACAAAGTTTTAATTATTTTAAATAATTTTCGCATGTTTTAAATTGCTATTTATTTTTTTTAAAAATGTTTCAGTTCTTGTTTTAAACAGTACAGCTTATTATATTACCCTTAAATTCAGCGTATAATGCGCACCTATACTTTCGAACGGTAATTTTTAATTTTTAAGTATATTCGCTGTATAACGCGCCCCGTCTTTTTACGAAGAAGTCTGAAATATATTTGCGCAATGCCCTTGTTTTGAAATCATTTATTCGAGGTATTGTTCCAAGCTTTAGAAGAAATAGTATACATCTAGAACTACATCTCTTTGAGCTCATAAGGAATGTTATTTCTTTTTTTTCTTTTTTTTTTTAAAAAAAAAGGGTATTTCGATGTATGTAGAAGTCTTAATTTTTTTTTATGCTCATCTTTTTTTAAAGCTCTCATTTTCATACCCGGCGTATAACACGCACCCTTATATTTCGATCTTATTTTTTGTGTTAAAAAAGCGCTTTATACTCCGTATTTTACGGTAGTTAAGTTTCTCCGATAAAAAGTCAACCATGAAATTATTTGTACGTCTGCAATATTTCTAAATTTGTTGAAACTGAAAACTTCAAGTACGGTATATTTTCCAAAACTAATGAAATCGGAAGAAAAATAATAATTTTTTTTCTCAAGAATTATCCATGAGTTAACTGTACGTAAAATTAACTTTTCACCTATTGGATTTAATTGATGTTTTCAGTTAACACTATAATTACTTCTTAATAGAGGGAAATGAGATTGAGCACACTTTGGCCAAGGCTGGCGCTTGCGAGGTACCAGAGCTGTCAACACCCCTCACCTTTTAGCTGATTTTCTCTATAACTAAACACCAGAATAAGACCACTTGATTCCCTCCCCCCAGAGCACCATTGGTATCAGTGTTCCCTTCCTGGAGGTTCTCTGGCTCACGGTTTTACAAGACAGGATCAAACTCTCCTAGCCCGCTTTCGAAGTGGCCATTTTAAAACTATGAAATTTTTCGAAGGATGCAAGAACTTTGAAATGTGCACGAACTGTTCTTCTGAGCTGGCCTCACCTGCTCACATCCTCGAATGCCTAGGGGTCACCAAGCAGGATTTAGCAGACGATCCCTTGCTGGTGTTGGATTTTTTGAAAGTGTACGATGTCATGGACCTGGTCTAGCACTGCTGACTAATGGGGGCGTGCAACAAAATTACTTCTTAAACGAATGCAATCTACATGAATTCAATATTATTGCTTTTTCAGTAAGAATAAGGCCCCACGACAATTGTTCTTTTACAATTTGCTCGTTTTCTTACATCCTCCATTCGTTTAAAACATTATACATCTGAATTTTGAACACATCCACAGATTTTGTTTGGTATTAATTCTCTCTTAAAAGCCAACGAGTAAAAAATCCAAAAGTTTCTCTAGAAATATATATTTTTTAAAAAATAATAATAATAAGTGAAACACTCTATCAAGATATACATTAATAATCTGAATGTAAAAAGAGCCTTTTAACATAATATGTATGATAGTAAATATGTAACATTTTCTTATGAAATAACTGAATTGAAGTAAACGTATATAGAATTTATGGGAAGGATATTTGATGTAGATTCGATAACCAGCTATTGATATTGTAAGAGTTTTTATCTGAGCAACCAATTGTCTGTACACGTTAGACAATTTTGACACAAAGTAATGTCTGTTTGGGCCAGTCTCTAAACACTTTTATTCTTTTCCTTGATGTTTGTGACTTGCAAGAAAAAGGGTCACTGTATACCCCCTTCCAAGAAAAGAAAGTTGTCTAAAAAGAGTGAAAACTACGGTCTTGAAATTCGGCAGGAATATCCATTTTAATGAGTAGAGGAATGCTAAGAATTGGTTTTTTAAAAACCGACTCCCAAGGACGGGGGAGGGGTGCGGGGTCATTACAGACAAAAATTCCCGTTCCTGAACTATTAGACTTGCAAACAAACTTGAAATTCAATAAGCACGTTTCCTTTGTTGATTAGAAATCTGCTAAGATCGAGTTTTGTAGAAATCGAATCCCAATTGGAGTTCGGCGGCGTTATAAATAAAAAAAATCCTCGCTTTCGAACTATTATATATACAAACTTGAACTTTGGCAAACAGGGTTTCTTTTTGTAAGAGCGGGTTTTGCGGAAATAGTCTCCCAATTGAGTTAGGTCCCACGAAAGGTTACTGGAATGTTCTAAATAAAAACATCTCCATTTTTCAACAATTAGACCTACAGACTTGGAATTTAACAAGCACATTTCTTTCAAGGAACAGATATCCACTTGTAAAAATAGTGGTTTAGTAGATCGACTACGAAGGAGGACTCTACAAGGGCGTAACGGTAACGGGTAGAACATTTGTATATGCTTGTATTGAATTTTTTTCCTGTATAAAATACCATCCATGATTCATCGTCTGTACTATAAAACCAAATTGAGAACTTTTTATTTTTAAAAATAAAAAAAAAATAAAAAAATGGAGTACTTTTACAAAAATATCTCTACATTTTGAAGACGTACTTAAGTAAACGTATGTATATCTGTTAAACCTCCACAAGCATTTATAATAATATTGTAATGCAGAGTTTCTCAAACTGTGGGACGTGCCTCCCTAGAGAGGGGCGTTATAACTCTACAAGGGAGGCGCAAGAATATTGAAATATCGAAAACAAAAGCTTATTTTAAAAAATTATTAGTTTACTGAAAGTAAACAAACAAAATAGATTCTGACATAATAAAAAATAAAATATACATTCACGCTAATGTAATACACTTATAAATGTATCAGTCTTGCACAATGCATTTTATAATTAATTTAACAATACTAAGTTAAGAACAAGTTTAATAATTACCAGTGACCCATAGACTTGTCATATATAAAATATAAAACAAAAAGTTATACTATCTAGATAATTTGTTCGGTTTATAATTAATCCTTTAACTTCCGATTAAAAGTTAAGCTATTCACTCCCCAATATCACTGTTTACCACTTAGGCGGCGTATGTGATGTATTTGAAGGGGAGAGAAAATGAATAAATAATTAAATCTTCTGAAATAAATAAATTCTTCATAAACACTGTCAAGGTCCTTTTATTGCACACCAAAGCTTCCGGTATAATTTTATGGATAGCAGTGCATAGAACAGATTGTACTTCGGAAAGACGTATATATATGTCCGGAAAAATAAATGCTTTGGCCGAGAAAGATTTTTATATACGCCTGTGGCACTGAAGAGGTTCAAGTCGTATTGTAGCTTTAGAGTCAAATTGTAGTATTATTTAATTCAATACAAATATTATATGGTGGGGAGAGCAATGAAAATTATGATTGAATATTAGGTCGCAAATATTGAAAGTTTGAGAAGAACAGTTGTAATGTTTTTTAATCTGAAAATGAACTTCGAGCATTGATTCTGTTTTGTAATTTTAGATCAAGATATTATTAAAATTAAAAAGAAAAAAAGAGTGATCAAAACTAAGATTATTATAACTTTTTTTCTACTGTGAAATCACGAAACTCATATGTAATAACTATCTTGTGAAAATAACAATTCTATTTCGCGTTAGATTTCTGGCTAAATTGAATAAAGTGTACTAACAGCCTACAGCTATAAAATGAATCGAAAAACGTTTGTTTTTTATAAAAAAAGAAGCGCTATTGGAATTTTATAGAATCGACAAACTTTTAAACAATGAATTCTCAGTTCAAACGCAGTGTCCAGGTTTTTGTTCTCTTCCCAATATTCCCCCCTTTGCTTTTCCTGACTCCAAAAGACAGCCACACCATATATTACATTCCTTTCAGGAAGATAGACCAACTACTGGCCCCAGGCTCTACGTTTTCGTTACGTAGAGTGCTTTAGTTTTTCAAGCTATAAAGGAAAGAAGAATCTTGTCTTTTATTTCTTACTGGACGTTTGAAAACTCCCAAGCATCCCATAGCAATGTTTTCAATTGTTCTCTTTTGAATATATAAAGTTCTAAGCCCTGTGAAAATATTTTGAAGTGCAGTAAATTTGATTAAAGTATCATAAAATGGGCACTTTGACTTTCAGAACAGGAATTTGAGAAAACGGAATTTTACCTTTACTCTTTTGGTTATAGAACTCAATTTTATTTGGAGTTGGATGTTTTTTATTTTTATTTATTCCTTTTTTACCCTCGGTCTTTTATGTTCTTTGAAAGATTCAAGAGTTTACATTTGAATTTCCCTTTAATCTAAGCAAATCTCTAACTTATTACTTATGTTTTAAATTTAAAGAACAAATTTTAAAGTTGTATCTCCGTTTTTTGTAAGTGTACATAAACTAAACATGTAACACATTTTCAGCCAGGAAAATATCAAAATTTGCTTATAAATTCTTAGTTTAGAAACGCATACATTTTTTTTGTTATATAATTTTTAAAAATTTATAAAATTTAGAAATGTGCAATTTTTTTCTTAAAATATAAAAATAAAATCATATTTAGTAACGAAATATGGAGAATCCTCTATTCCAAGAAATAGATTGATTAATCCTTAACTGCCGATCAAAAGTTACGCGATTCGTTCCCCAGTGCCACCGTTTTTTGTATAGGTGAGCGCATGCGGTGTAACGGGGTAAAAAGAAAAGGCACAAATAAGAAAATTTTTCTGTGAAATCAGTAGATCCTTTGCAAACATTGTCAAGGTCATTTTATTGTATTCCAAAGACTCAAGGAGTAAAGACAGGGACAATTAATGTTATAAAATCATTGTTCTCTTTACGATAGTGAAGACGGAATTATATTATTACAGTAATTTTAAGTCTGAGATATTTTTCGAGTTTTGTACCTATTTCTAGACATTCTTAATGCAATATTAAAAATAAACCAATGAAGCAAACTAGAGTAATAAATTATTATTAGGATTGAAGTTCCAAAAGTAAGTTTCGTCATTTTTTTAAAAAGATGGTACAACAGGTGAAAAAAACAACTTCCATAAGAAGCCACATTCGCTTTGCTGATACAACGGCAGAAGGAGGTGTAGGAATGTAGGAGGAATGACGCATATGCAGAGAAGATAAGAGAGTTGCAAAAGACTGGGTGCGAGTGTTTACTCTAGTACATATCACGATGGCAAGCCGACGCGTGCTGACATCGTAGTAACCAATGGAATAACATGCTGTTATCCGGTATGAATAGGCACATGAGACTAGTGTATTCGTCAGTTACGAACTTTTATATACCGCATATGGTGAAGAGGTTGCTAAGATGCAGCACTGTTAAGGTGCTAGTAATGCAGCATTACTTAAGTGAAGGCTGCATTAGGGCGAGTCTTGATAGGTCATTAAAGGTGTAAGAGCGTGAAAGCCCATTTGAAAAACAGGCAGAGATAAAGTATGAGAGTCTCTTGGAGAGTCTGCGTAGATCGTCTCTATAGTCTCTCGGTTTCCCCTTTTGATGTCTCTTTAAAGATGAAATACGCCCTGCCTTTCCAAGCTCACGTGACGCAGAATCACTTCAGTTTAGAAGTATCCGGGATTACTATTCAGCCATTGATCCATGTTGCCTCTAGTGTGGTGGACGACTTTGAAGCCGGAGATTGGCGGGGCAACAGCGCCGGTCACACCTGCTCCCTTAATTCAGCCGGTCATCTGTCGGTTGAATAAAGAAAGGCTAAAGGTTAACTTGCCTTACAACATAAGCGTAGGATTATCCTGTCTTGGACACTTTCCCACCCGAAACTACACTACCATTGCGACGTTATTAGTTCTCTAACAGGAAAGGGGTCATTTGGTGGAGACCACCGCAATTTCATATCTCGTCAAATGGTTGGTCACTGATGTCTCATGTTCAAAGAAGGAAGGCAGACTTTGGAAGATGAAGGTCAAAGTGGACATTCCTCCTCAGCCATGAATAAAAAACTATATTGGCCCATCGGACTTTCTCCTGTCTCTAGTATTGAAAGGCTCACTCTCCGGACGTAACTTTTAAAACAATGTTGATGTGGTTAAGGTTATAAAACAATTCCTTGCATCGCAGTTTCACTGAGTTTACTAGAATGGTTTATTATAACAATCAATAGTCGGAAACGACATAGGAAAGTAGTTTGACAGGTACCAGAAACGAAGGGACACAACACCAAGGATGTCTTAAGACGTTTTGTGGCCCTTACTCAAAAGTAGTTCATGGGTCCATACGTAAAAGTAGGCCCTGGGCCCCTACAAAAATGTAGGCCCCATCTATGACCCATAAAAGTAGACAGTGCATAGCATACTATGTTAAATACTCGTACAAATCTGAATCAAATAGATATATATGATTTACAATCGCATAAACCGGCTCAACTGGCTGCTACCTTTAGACTGAATGAGAAAGGACATATCATCCAAAATTCCCAGTTTTCCGGAGAATACAACCAGAAATAACATTTGGCACTTGAAATTATTCGAAACATGATGGAAGGCTGAGTCGAGAACGAGATGAAACCCCAATTGTGGCCAAGGCCCCGAGTTCAATTGTCCCATGCCTTAAGATGTCCCTGCAGAAGACTAAGATCATGTGAAATATTTATTGGCATCAAGATGATTTAGATGTGCTGTGGTGGTACTTTTTGTAGAATGTATGGGTGCAAGCCTTCATGTTGTTAAACCCGATGAACACTACACCAAGATCCTCATACGGCAGCATTGACAGCTCGTACGCTGGTACTTGGATTCCTTAGAACTTTATTCAATGAAGTTCCATGAATCATTATTCCATTATCAATTGTTTCATGCTGGGAGATCGAGTCACTCATGGCCCACCTTCACTATGCCTTTTCCTCATAAGGATCCATATTCAGTGGTTCGGCGCATCTCTCTGGGGTATCTTTCACGATGTAATATTTCTGCTGTTCGTGCATTTCCTTCAGCCAATCCATAAATCAAATACATATCAGCCAGCTAGGTTTTCGTAAAAAGTTCTATACTACTCTGAGGGAGATGAGAGTTCAAATGGCTGCGGTAATGCAAGTCTATTTACTTAAATGCTCTTGTGAACAACTCAACCAGATGTCAAATGGGACCATGGGTTGCTATGCAAATCTGAATCCTTGTGATGTTCCCTACCACCCCATAAAGTTTGCCTCAATAATCCTGGAACACCTTGCATAATAATAATAATAGACTCAATTCTATGATTTAACCCTTAACTTCCCACTGTTGCATTTCTGCAACGTATGATTTATTTTAATTTAACAGACTCAATATTTTTTTTAATTACCTACAAATCACTTATCTGAGAAAAAAAGATTACCGCATCGAAATACATGCAAATTTTGTCACTAGACGGAAGAACATTTTTTCCAGAAATCACTACAATTATAAAAATCTCTGGTGCTTCAAGAACTGTGATTTAGCTGTAAAAAGAATTCATTCTATTTTATGCCTCCTCTTGTTTATTGACGAAATAAATTACCAGGTAAGAAATTAAAAATATTTTATGTTCATTTAAAGTTATTTTGTTTTCAAGGGAAAACAGTTTGAAATAAATTTGTTTTTAAATTCCCGTAAAATCCGGGTAAAACCCGGACCGGGGTATAACGCGCACCTATGTTTCCCAACTGCATTTTTTAATTTTTTAGGTAGTTGGATAACGCACACCCCGATTCCGAAGAAATCTGAAATGATGAATACATTGTTCTTATGTTTTAATTTAAAGTCTTTTATTAAAAATTTATTAAATTTTTGAAAAAAAGATATTTTAGAACAACCCTTTTTTTAGTTCCAAAAGTTTTTTTTTTAAAAAAACCCTATTATTATATGTGAAGAATTTTTTTTTACGAACATCTTTTTGTTTTTTTTAAAGCTGTCTTTTTTATACTCGAAAATTCTTATTTAGATTCATTTTTGTTTTAAAAAGTCCCAAGGGATTTACAGTATTGTTGCAGGTCCCGGGTTTTTCTACTATTGTACGGCCCAAAAAAACGTATATAAACCCAAAAGAAATTGATAGATATTGAAAAATTTAAAATTTAAATGAGAATGGTCCTGAATATTCATGATGATGATTTTACCGATTGTGGTCATCTAATGAATTTCGGATAGAGACAGCAAAAATAGTATTTTTACAAAATAAAATTTAAATAAAAAAAAACCGATGATGATAATAAATTAGATAGAAATATTTCAGTCAAAACCCTTTTTTAAATTTAACCAGAAAATAAAACATTGTCAAAGAATTTTTTATGGAAAATCAAAACATTTCATTGAATAAAGAAGTATAAAAATTCCCTGGGGGAAAGACACCCCCCAAAGGAAAAAGGGTTTGGATGAAAAGGAAAAAGGGGCTTTTTTAAAAAAAACAAAAAGTTTAAAATTTTTTAGGTAAAGGCTAAATTTTTGTAAAAAAAAACCTCAAAAAAAAAGTTTTGTAATTTACAGCACTACTGGCAATGTTGCATTTAAAAAAAAAAAAAAATATTTAAATTCAATTTTTAAAAAAGCTTAATTTTTATATATATATTTTTCCCCTTTTATTATTGAGAACTAGCTGAATAATTTTTTTATAGAAATTTAAAAAAATTTGGGGAAATTAAGGGGGTTAAAGATTCCCAAAAAACTAAAGGGGTTTATTGTTGCTATAAAAAAAATACTTTCACCAAAATAAACAAGAAAAAATATATGGGGTTTTTTTTTATTACCCGGAACGAATCTACCTTTTTGGCCTTTCTCCCAATTTTATTTTTTTCACGTCATAAATCAACGACGCATACCATGTTAAAGTCATGAATCTTAATTTTCAATTAAAATGTAATTAAAAGTTACTTTAATTTACAGAAACTAGATTTCTCACAAAGCGAACACTTGGACCATTAAAATTTAGAATGCAGATAATGATGCGTGTTCCCATAAAAAAATTTTATTGCCAATGCCAAAAAAAAAAGGGGGTTGTTTTATGTTTTAACAAATTTCTTTATTTATGAAATAAATTTTATTTGAGCCTGTAAGAAAACATAATTATTTCCCCTTACAGTTGAAATTTTTCATAAAAAAAGAAATCAAACAAAGAAGGAATGAAAATCCAAAAAGGAAACAAATTTGTAGAATAAATTGATTCGTTCAATTTCATATTGCTTTGGGGCAAATTTTTAAGGAATTAAAATATCTTATAATAACTTCCTTAATTTTTTCTCTGTTTATTATGGATTTATTAATTCACGATATATTTGTTTAATTTTTTTTTTGAAAACCCCGGGGGAGCTGGAGGTTATGCTCGTAACCGTTGTCATTATTTCGTCGAATTTTCCGTGTTGACACAAAAAAATCGCAGTGAAGAGGGGGATCCCACAATTTTCTCAAGCCCCCCTCCCCAAACCCGGAAAGGGACTTTTGGGCCAGTTTCCAGTGAACCCCGAAGTGGTAAAATTGAAATAGAAGAAGCAAAATGAATGACACCTTACTGGTTGAAGGGCCTTTTTCCGGAAGGCTAACAAGATAAAAAAAACACAACTAGTGGGGGCACGGATCCGACCTGCCATCTCAGCAGGAGATTGCCATCAACATCAACGGAAAAATGTATATTTGACACTCAAACCTACTAGAGATGTATATCAATTGCAGTAATGGCTAGAAAAACAATCTTTTCCAAGAATAGCACAGAAAGCCCATCAATAGAAAAACAACTTTCTTCTCTAGGAAAGGGGTATGCATTGATATCTCTCCCACGCGAGTCGTAATCAACAAATGACTTAACGCATAATGATTGGCCCGAATAGGGATTCCATAAGGGTTCAGGACATTCATAAAGAGTTAAATAGGTTAGGGGGAAATTTTTACTTTTCGGTGATAACTCAGAACGGTATCTCGAAAGGTATCAATCAAGCAATTTCAGATTTATGCTCGGTGCTTAGGTGATATTTCGTATAAAAAAAATTCTTCCGCTGGTTTTTGTTTGATATATTCCCTTTTGAGTTACAGGTCATTAAAATGGAAGTCAACAAAGAGGAAATTCGTTAAATTTTACAGTTTTTCTTTAATAAAGGTGCAAGCCAGGTGACTGAAATTGTGAATGGTGTTTATAGTTCTGATACTGTAACAGCCAATTACGTGTAATTTTGGTTTCGTCGTTCCGTTAGGAATGCCCGTCGTCGAATTTATCGATAAAATCTCAGAAATGATCGAAGTTGACCGGCATGTTAGTAATCGTAGCAACACCCGGGAACTAAACATCGACCATAAAACAGTTTTAAAACCATTATCACAAAGGTGGATTAAAAAAGAAGCCTGGTTTTTGGGTGCCATACCAATTAACACAAAACACATGATGGATTGAATTTCCATCTGCGAAGCCTTGGCCAAACGGCATGAAACCGACCCATTTCTTAAGCGGATGGTGTCTGGGGATGAGAAATGGGTAACATATGACAACATTATGCGAAAACGATCGTAGTCAAAGCGCGTTGAAACAGCTGAAACGGTGGCCAAACTAGGAGGGTTCTACTGTGCATTTGGTGTGACTGGAAAGGAGTCATTTATTATGAGTCGCTTCCATATAACTAAACACTCAATTCGGATCTCTATTGTCAAAAATTAGACCGTTGGATGCTAAAGATTGACCAGAAACGTCCAGAATTGGCCAACAGAAGACGTATTGTGTTCCATCACGCCACACACGTCTATAGTAAATTGCCAGAAGCTCCATGAACTTGGTTGGGAAGTTTTGATATGGGACCAAGTGATTGTCATATTTTTCTTGTATTGAAAAACTTCCTTGGGGACTAGAAAATTGCATCAAGCGAAGGTTGGGAAAATCGATTCCTAAAGTTTTTAGCCAATAGGATCCAAGTCTTCTTTGTGAAAGGCATTATGAAGTTACCTTAAAAGTGGCAACTAATTATAGAGAAAAACGGTGCTATATTTCACAAAAATTGGAAAAAAGAAAAATAAAAGTTTAAGTTTATAATAAATAAAGTCTCAAGTTCACGCAAAAATAATGGATTTCTTTTTCCCCAGCCTAATATGTTCTGAATAATTTATCTTAAAGTGTTAAAAATATATTTGTTCATCCTGTTTCAAAAATTCAACAAAGGGGGATATATTAAGGAATATAATCCACAGATATTCTCAAAGCAATATAATATAACATGCCTTTCCCATAATTGTGTATAAGAAATTGCTTTTACAATAGCAATAAATTTTTAGACAATTACACCTAAATAAAAATTCATGGCTCTTCACAGCTCTCTTCAAGTTTAAAGGTCTCGCCTTACGCACCGCCACACATCATCAACCCAAAACACTCAAACGGTTTAACTGTTTAAAAACAACCTGCCACCCCTTCCAAAAAGATATATATATATATATAAAACAAATCATAAAACCAACCTATCCCTTCATTCATTACTCGTATTCCATCAACACCTCCTTTCGCTAAAAAAAAAAAAAAAGGGAGAAAGAAAGATGGTGGGGACGAAAAGAAGAAAAGGTAAACAAGGCCTCCGCACCGGAGACCGGTCATAAAAAGTCAATAAAGCACCCAAGCACCGGTAGCTAGGGTTTTAAAAGCCGCCATTAACTGCAAGCTTAATGTTATTTTCGTGAGGGCTCAAAGATGAATGGTGAGTTCAGGTGCTGATGGGTTCACGGGAGGGTTGTGGGAAATCGTGCCAGCGGTCAGTCGGATGTCCAAGGTGGATCTGTAATCATGTTCAATGCTAATTCCGGGTTGGATAAGAACGGAAACCGGATCAGAGCAATTTTAGTGGGGTTTCAAACGGATCCTATGATAATAAAGGGATTTATGGTCATTTCTATATACAAAAGTGGTACTGTTGAATATGTTTCCGTTACAAGTTATAACGGCGGAAAAACCAGCTTGGAAGCTTGTTGAATGAACGTGGCTTATCTAGGAGAAAAATGTTTAAATAGTCCTTCAGGGAATATTTTTATAGCTCATGTGGTTTTATGTCTACACAATGTCATAAGACCACATGACCGCATTAATTTACTTATAATCTCATTTTAAGGTATCCGACTACGTTCGGAATCGTGATTTTGCAAAAGCGTATAAATGGATAATATTTATGATATTTAGTGTCACTTATATTAGAAGATGTATATAAAATTGTTTTAAGAATAGTATTAGAATAAAAAATTATTTAAGTACAATATTTTGACAAATGAACATAAATGATCCATTTTCAAAATATTCTCCCTTTTGATCTTCTATTATAATAATATTTTGCCTATATATAGTTTAGAACACTATACAGAGGCTCAACTAGAATTTTTGAAATGTGTGTGTGTATAACTTAAAAAAGGGTTTATCCTTGTCTTACAACAACAGAGGGGAGAAATTTTAATAAAGAAACGCTGATAAAATTATTTCAACTGGTTGTAACTCTGAAAATAATGCGAATTTTTCAAAAATCATAGTTGAGCCTCTGTACAGAGGTCTGAGCTATATACAGGCAAAACATTATTATAATAGAAGCCTTTTTCTCAAAAGGAGAACATTTTGAAAAAAGGTTATTCTAAGTTAATTTTTTGCCGAAATATTGTATTTAAATAAATTTTTTTTGTCAAAATGTGTCCTTAAAACAATTTTATTCATGTATCCTAATCTGTGACACTAAAAATCAGGAAAATTATCCATTTACTCACTTTTGTAAAATTAGGGTTCCGAACGTAATCGGATACCTTAACGTATTTTGGAATTTTTAAGTAGATGTATTTTAAAGTACGACTGAAGTCCATATTCATATCGTTTCTAATTAGTATTAAATGACACAAGCGTCAGAGTCATTTAGAAAATTCTAATTACGTTCTAATTGCATTTTAATCACTCTGATTTGAGGTAGAAATTTAAATATGATTAAGTATACGTTACGTGAAGCAAAATCAGATTGAAATCCATATAATTAATTAAGGAAAGTTTTTTATGTAATATCCGATAATCTCCACTTAGCAAATATTAAAGAACGAATTAAAATCTGGTTAGAAAAATGAACGGAATTGTTTTGTATCATTTTAAATCTATTCGAAAACAGGTCACACAAATATTGAAAAGGCTGCTCTATCTCTGCATTAGAAATATGAACCACCCAAACAGTCATCTTTGAATACAAATCAAATCCGTAACCTGAATCTGTGCGTTATTATTGAATTTAAATATTGCATAATTTTTTTCTTCAGATAGTTAACTTCAAGTGTTCAATTTTTTTCAAGAAAGTTAATTAAACCATTGAGTAACTTACTACTCATTTAATATAATAATGTATAACTACAATCAATATTTTAATTATAATAATGGCTGTGAAATAATGATTAATTGTCAAACTGTTGTTTCTTGTGCATATTTTTGGCCTTATATTTGTAAGAAATTAAATTGAGATACACGACAGGAATATTAATCTATTAATTTAGTCTCAAAGTAGGTTTTTTAACGGACATTGATAAAGCATCTTTAATACTAAAAAAATCAATTTTAATTTTTTTTTCCTTCACAAAAATTTTTAGTTGTATTTTTTTCCCTTTAAAAAAACATAGTTTTGTTTTAAAACTTATAAATTTTTAAAAATTGAATTTTTCAATTTTTTAAGTAAAAACTTTTAAGACAAGAACTTATTAGAATAATTATTACAAAATACGTTTTCCTTTCTTAAAATCATTTTATATACTTACTCAAAATTCAGATAAAGTAGAACTGTTTCAAATTATTTTCATATATACTTTTATGGTAAGAACTATTAAGAGTTAATGCATTTATATAAATATATTATAAGATATCTTTTTTTTTCCCACGGGGGGAGTTGGTTGGGTCGGTTTGCGCCCAAGCCCGGGGTTCGCCCCCTCACCCCAAGCGGTGGATGATGAAAAAAAGTCTACAGTTTCCACATTGAATGATTATGGCATGTAAAACAGCCCTTCAGTCCCTGTTTGGCATGGTAAAATTATAGTACAATTTTGCATCGTCAGAGCTCAGGTGCTTTCTTCTGGGGAGGATATTGGGCGTCAAAATTACATTGTGAATATATATATCTCTATGGTGCCGCACTAATGCCTGTTCCCGGAGAATGTGCTAGATCTACAGTGGTAAAAATACCAAACCATAGCCCTGTTTAAAATAAAAGAAATAAAATATCTCTCTTTATTAAACTAATTACAAAGATTCAACCCAAGACTTCTCAATATATCTGTTTGAATTAATTTGTCTGTCAAAGGACATTTTATTTTTGAGTCCTCGATAAAAGTGATTAAGAGCTATTTTATAATATCTGCTTACCTGTAATAAATTTCCCCCTTATCAACTTGTTAAGCAATTAAAAGAAACATTATCTTTAAATTATTGAAATAAGAATATAATAAGACTTTTTTCAAAACGATTTTGATTTATTTGAGCTATGGGAAATTTACTGTTTTCCTTTTAAAAGAATTTAAAAACTTTCCCCGCCACTATTTGATTTTTAGGAGAAAATTCCTTCATTTTTCTTTCTTTTTTTTTTTTTTTTTTTTATCCCTTACCACAAAATTTCCACGAAGGATAAAGACTGAGCGAGATAATTATTAAAAACGTTAAGGTATGAAAAAAATCCCTGATAAATACTTACGCAATTTTTACGACTATCTAATCCTTTTTATAAAATATTTTAATAGCTGCTTTTACCAAGATGTTTTGGTATTTTTATGTATTTTCTTATTTATTTTTTTTGAATTTTTTTTACGTGCCGGAGTTAGAAAAGAAAAAAAAAAAAAAAAAAAAAAAGAAGAATTATGAGCTTTCCGTACTATCTTAAACGATTTCTCTTTGGTATTAAACCTTACTTTGCTAATCAAGATTGCTTACAAAACAAAGCAGAAAAGAAAATTTGAAAAAGAAAGTCTTAATTACTGCTCTCTTCTCCTACGCAATGAAAGAACAGAAATAAACAAAAATAATGGAATGGGGTCTATATTAATTCGGTTATTGTGGAGATTAAAAGACTTAAAGGAATTAATAAATTAATAAAATAGCGGGGGAAGAAATATTTCAGAGTATTTTCCGGTGAAATGGTTTTTTAGAAGCAATGATTTTTTAATGGTAAGTTAATCCAGCTTAGGAACAAATGTGGAAAAAAATCTTACCTTACAAAGTGTTAATCAACAATTTGCTAATTAACAAGTATTTCATTTTCTAGAAACATTCAGAACGCCTCTATTTTTTTGGGAAAAAATTCCTCTCTTTTAAAATCATTTCTTTTTTTTTGCTTAAATTTTAAAAAGTATGGGAAGTATAAACAATCTAAATATTCAACAATTCCTAATTGTAGTTATGGAAAGGAAAGAGTTATAAGAGTTTGACGAGAAGCTGTAAAGGCCGGATAACTGATGTAAAGGCTGCATAAGACGCTTGTTTTGCTCGCTATCTGGAGCCTTGAAAAGTCACTGCAGGTGCGAGAGCGTACGCCAATTTAAAAATCAAGTTAAAAGGTTGGGATTTTTTGGAGATTTTTTGGAGAGTTTTCTTACGTTTCTTTCAAATTTGGGGAACGTTTTAAATGAAACACGTGACGCAGAATCCTTTCTGTTTGGTCGTAGCCAAGATTACAATTCTGCCATTCGTCCTTGTCCTCTGGCCGCTGGACTTTGAAGCTGGAGATGGGTGTGGAAACTGAGCCAGTCACTTTGTTGTCGGCTGGATAAAGGGAGGTCAAAGGTTGACTTGTCCTAGAACTTAAGTACTGGTATTGTCCTGTCTTGGGTACTTTCCCACTTAAAACCCGTGACTGTTGAAAGTTATTGGATCCTTGGGAAAATTTGGGTCTTTTTTGGGAAACCGCGAAAATTTTTTTATACAAAGATGCGCAAACTATTTCTATAGAGGCTGCAATGAGTGCTTTGGCATAGGAAGCGGTAACTGCTCTACATGTAACTGACATAAACAGCTGCAGCAAATAATAGAGCAAAAAAAATGTCTACCTAAGTTTTTTCTGTTTAGCTGAAGTGTACACAATTATGACAATTGACATACAGGATATTGTCTTTGATTCTTCTATAAGTTGATTGCCTTTAAATTATTGTTCCCGTAGTTGCATCAAGATCCGAAGACATCGTTTGACACCTATCGTCCGATTCCGTCACGGTTACAGACAAGAATCAGTCTCGTCTAACTGTTGTTAATCTCATTCGAAAAGTTACACCTTGTGTATGAAAGTTTCCAAGGATTTGGTGTTCTTTCTACTGTTTAGAAACTGTGCATGAGGCAACATTCGTGATACAAGAGACATTTTATTTCATTTGCAGACATTTTAATGATTTTGATTTAAGAACTATGTCGATTTACCTTCTTTAACCCTTTATCTACCGCATTATGATTTACTGTAATTTTTTTCATGCAATACTTTTTTTGAATCACTACAAAGGAAATTAAGGAATATACATAAATAAAATACTCAACTTTGGGAAATTTAATCCGTTAGAGCTAATTAATTAAATGGGTACTTTAAAGTACCGTCAGTCAACAAAGGTCTAAAATATTCTCAGAATACGAAAATACCGAATGACTTTTTTAACGCAGTTTTATCTCTTAAAAATGCTAAATAAAGAGAGAACACAAATTTTACAGCACAGAATATTTATTTTTAAAGATTATTAAATTTTAAAATTTATTTACTTTTTTAAGCATAAAAACAGCTTTTACACATAAGCCTAATTTGATGATATTCAAAGAAACAATTTTTCTTTTCATTAATACACAAACATACATTACACGCTGCGCATTTTGAGTGAAGTTTCAATTGAATTTTTTTAATGTACTGCATCCTGGGGTAATAAATGCAGTATTTTATTAACATGAACTTCTGCACTTTTGGTCTTGTTGTCTCTTGATCGTCATCTTAATAATCTAACAAAAATTCCAGTAGACTATTTTCTGGTACTTTTTAATCTGAAAAATCATCTGTTAGTACATCACTGATTTCTGATGGTAGGTTCTGTAGTAAATCCAAAGCCTCTTGAACACTGAGCTCCTTTTTTCCAGACATTCTAAGAAAAGGAAATGATAATAATAATAGTAATAATAGCACCTTGAAATATTATTGTTAAATCTTAGTGACACATAAAGACATCAAAATGTTGTTAATTCTTGAAATAAGAATAGATATTTCATTTAATTGTGTGGAAAAAAAATAAGCTCAGATGGAAAGTTCAAAATTTTCTTACAACGTTAAAATAAAACAATAAAAAAACAAAATAAGTTAAGCTAAAAAGAAATGCCAAAAAAAGCATAATTTATATTATTATACTATAATGATGGCTCTACAACACAGCAAAAAACAACAATAAGCCACACGGACGAGAAAAAACAACAAAAAACTAAGCTCTTGCTCCAACACCCAGCGTGCTGTCGCTACTTAAAAGTACCACAAAGTTAATAAACTGTAAAATTAATTATATACACTATTCACTTAAAATAAATAGTGAAATCGTTTTCTAAGATATTGATTAACGGACAAAAAAAAAGACATTTACCTTTTGACATTAACTACTTTTTCAGAACAAAAATGACAATATTCGCAATCCGATCAAAATGTCAGCTGAAAACGCAACTTCTGCTATAAAACAATTCGCCTTCCCCGCTAAAATGCTCCTCATAGAGCCCGTGTAGCCATATATCTTGGAAGAGTGGATTTATAAAAGAATATTCCTGCTAAGTATCGTCAGAGTTTTCGTAAAAATGGTTATTCTATGCAATTTTAAAGTGAGTGGTACTTATAAATACCATCGTTAGTTTAAGGGTTAAGCATAATCAATACTTTTACAAAAACTGAAACACTCACAAGGTTATTGATTTCTCGTACTAAAACAGTCAAAATCTCTAATGCACATTGACATCATTAATTTGTATTATTCTCAATATCCTTTTCCATCATCCTCATATAATTAAAAGTTTTGTAAATAAGAAAAATATTTTAAATCTTTCTACCCTTATTCCAGAAATTTTTTCTAAGAACAAAAAAAAAAGCGTCTTTTATATTATTTAATACAATCAATTATCATTATTGGGGCAATACTTTATACCAGTGTTTCCCCAAAATTGATCTATATAGACCCCCGGGGGTTATGACGACCTGAAAAGGGGGCCCACGTCAGGAAAAATAATTTAGGGCTCCACGAGGTGTAAATGGGGTCTAGGGGTTGATTCTTTAAAAACCAAAATCATGATTTTATTTTTAAAAAGGGTCCCCCGGAAAAGATTTTATCTATTTAATAGATTTATTTACAAAAATTTAAAAAGGGTTAATTTGTAGTTAAAAAAGTGACAGCAAAAAATTTTTATAATAAACAAAGACCATGTTTTTGCTTTAAAAAAGACAACCTATCTTTATCCCTTTGGAATATCGTTTCCAATCCCCAAAAAAAAAAAGGGGAAAAGTTCTGGGCACTACCAAAACTGAGGAGATTTGGGGTTAAACCTGACACAATTGATTCCAAATTTTTTAAAAATTTTTATTGAAGCACTGATTTTTCCCTCTTTTTAAAAAAGCATTTGTTTGTTGCTCATTTATTTTTGTATTAATTAAATTTTAATTTAATTAACATTTTTTCTTTTTTTTAAACACCGTACTTCTTTTAAAAATTTAAAATCTTTTAAAAATAAAATAGATTTATACCAGCTGTAAAAAAGACAATTTAAATTGGTAAATTTACAAAATTCAATATTAGGAAAACGGGGGTTTTTAAACCAAAAAGTTTTTAGGGAAAAAGGGGTCTTAAACCCAAAAAAAGTTTGGGCCCTTGCTTTATACAATGAAATGGGGCTAAAAATGGCCTAAATTCCTTTGGGCTCATAAACATGATAACTTACATAAAAATTATTTCTGGCTGAAAATTGCGCCCCCAAAGTTTACTTAATTCTTCAGGGTGGCGAAAAAACCCACCCTTTTGATATTACCGGTAAGATGTTTTACACCTTTATATATCAACTACTTGTATCAGAACACACATGTCTCTCGAATCTCCAACTGGATATTGTAATGTCTACGATTCGCTAGCAACCTATTCTCTCAGAGCACCGGTATCAATCTTTCACTATCTCACAGTCTTTCGTTGAAAAAAATCAAGTCCAGATCACAATTCGTTGATATTCCCGATCTCTGGTCCCGCTACCCCACAGCGTTCGCTCGAAAAGCTGAACTCGCTGACCTTCCCACTGCAGACTTTCGCAGGTTTACTATAACTAGGTTTCCCGATGCTTTTCAGGCTATCGCAGGTATCACAAAAAATCACTTGTCATCTTCCGGTCCATTTCTTTGTACACCCTGAGTGGACCTCTCTCAAGCCCCTACTATTTCTGATTGGAAGGAATACGAGTCTGCACCCGGCACCCTCTGTAGTGTACCAACTACCATTGGTTCTTCAGGGACAAAAGTCTGTCGGACTAAAAGGATCCTGAAATGTCCCAGAACTTCGAAAAACCTAGGGAAGCCTTTCTTCGACAAAAAATAAATAAAAAAAAGTGTATAAATTTATCTGTCACTTCGACACTGAGAATACATTCCTTTCATTTTATTCCTCACAAGAGCTGACACTCCTTTTCATACAAGTGTATCACGCTCACATGAGAAAAGGAACAAAAGAATGGACAGCTGTCAAAACAAGTGTGTTAAATGTATTCTCTTCCAGGTGTCGGAGAAGAAAAAGAGGGGTAAAAAACGTCCATCCGTAAGCCGATGCCACAGCTTTTTTGCCCCAAGGTGTGTGAGAATAATCTACAGTCCCCTTTGAAGAAAATATCCCATCTGGCCCCTGGGCGTAAAAAATGAATAGAGGGGTTGTAAATGTCCTTCTATGAGCCGATGCTAAATAGCCAATTTCATGAATTCATTTGATGTCATAGTCATATAGTCATATATGTTCATACATCTTGCTGTTGCCAACTTTTCGCTTCTTTGAAACTTTCTTTTAAAAAGTAAATATTTGTCAATAATTATAATAGGCCCGGGTAAAAAAATTGCTCTTGATTTAAAAGTACTCGTATGATGCAGGCATTTTTTTTATTTTAGAAAATCATTTTAAAGGATCTTAATATTTAAGTACCTTTACCCAATTATCAAATTTGAAATCTTAGCAATCCAAATGCCAGTTTTGAATTCAAAGGAGAACATGCAATTATATTTATCATGTGACCTTCATGAATTCAGCCCATTGCATGAACTATATGCTTAACCCTTAACTACCGATTAAAAATTACGTGGTTCGCTCCTTAGTCCTAACGTTTTCACATAGGCACACGTAAGCGGTAAATTGTTGGGGAAAGGGGAATTTTCCCCAAAAAAACAAATTTTCTCGGGAAATAAGCAAAATCTTCGCAAACATTGTCAAGGTCATTTTATTGCATTGCAAAGCCTTTGGGATAGTTTTAATGAAAGCACAGCAAAGAAAAGAATTTTATTTCGATCAGACGTATATAAAACGTGGGCATCGGTGGTTGGGGGATGCCGTCGGGGCGTTGGGCCGTATGGCCGAATTCTTTGGAAAGGCGAAAATTTTATTTAATGGGCGGTTTTTGAACTTTGACATTTTTTTTTTTTTTTGACGGGAAAAAAACCTTTTGGTTTTGCTGGTTTCGGGGGATTTCGGTAATTGGGCCGGGGGACAGGTGGTTTTGGGTTTGGGGTAATATTTACGGCACCAAAGGAAAAATATTGAGAAAAGAAAACAATTTAAAAAAATTTTCCTTTTTGAAAAAAAAAAGGCCTTTAATTTTTTTCCCCCTTTTTTAAAAACTTAATTTTTGTAAATTTTTTTTATTCCTTGGTGGGGTTTTAAAAAAATTTCTTTCTTGGTGTAGGAGTCTATATTATCTAAAAATTTTTTAACACTTTTTTAAAAAGGTTTAGGCCTTCTGCCAAAATTTTAAAACCATCATTCATTTCTCTTCTGATTGTACTGGGTCTAAAAAAACTAAAGTTTTCTTCAAATCAATAACTTCATTATCTTGCTATAGCATTTCTGTGAGCACATTCAGCTCCTGATAGTGTAAATCCAGCATTTCTTGAACGTCATAACTATCCTGAATTTATTTGCATTGCAATATCAAAAACTTCTTCAATCACATTAACAATTTTACTAATTTTTTCAAAAAAAAAGGGGGAATCAACGAAATTTAAAATCAAATTGAAAACTCCCCTCGCATAAATTTAGGATTATAAGACAAGGGGGCTTTTTCTGAATATATATATTTAATTATTCACTTGCTATTTTTAAGCAGCTTCATCTTTTCATTACAAGTTCTGTTAATAAGTTCTACTAAGTCTTCAATCTGCACTAAAAGTTCACAAACATTTTTTTTAAAATTTTAAACCTCCTTAAGGGATCCAAATACGTTCCCGGGAAACTGATTTTAAACAAGAGCATAAATGGATCTTTTTTTGGGTATTTTTGTGCCACTTAGATTAGAATACATGTATAAAATTATTTTAAAAAAACATCTTGATAAAAAATTTTTTAAATGCAAAATTTGGGCAACAAATTAACTAAGAATAACCTTTTTCAAAATGTTTCCCCCTTTTTTTAAAAATGCTTCTAAAAAAAATATTTTTGCTTATATAAAAGGGGGAATTTCCCCGACAGTCCCGAACTATTTATTTTTTTAAAAAATTTACATCATTTTTAAATTTCAACCAATTGGGAAAAAATTATCCCGGGGTTCTTTTTTTTTAAAAATTTTTCCCCTCTGTTGTCTAAGGAAAATGGATAAACCCCCTTCTAAGTTATATATTTCAAAAAATTTTGGGTTTGGGGCCCCTACGGAAATTTTTTTAGCTATATACAGGCAAAAATAATTATATTGAACATTTTCACAAAAAAGGGAAAATTTTTTAAAAATTTTTCTTTATGTTCATTTTTTTTCCCAAAAAAATTAAAACCTTAAAAATTTTTTTTATAATTTTTTTAAAAAAAATTTTTTTTACGTTTCTAATCTAATGACACTAAATATCATAAATATTATCCATTTTAAATTTTCAAAGAGGTTTTCCGGGAAAATAGTCGGAAAACCTTTAAAAAAAAAACAAAACTCTTAAATGATGAATTTTGTTAGAAATTATGGGAAATAGAACAAAAAATTGTACGTAAACGCAAACATAAAAAAAAAATATAAATAAATAAAAAAAAAAAATAATAAAAAAAAAAATTTAAAAAAAAATTTTTTTTAAAAAAAAATTTTTTAACGCTACTAGATTTTACTTGCAGTATTCTTTGATTTTTATTGCAGATAAAGATTTACTACATTCTTCTTCTTAAATGCTCAAGCGTTATATTTACAACAATATCATTTTCATATGTAAATTTTATTATTTTTCATGTATTATATTCTATTCTTTTTCATTAGAATTCAACGAAAAGAAAGAGACATTACAAAAAATTTTTAAGCAGGGAATATATTTAAAAAATTCTAACCTAATACTTTTTGAAAGGCTTAAAATTGCCTAATACTTTCCCAAAATTGTTTTAGTGGGGGTTTTCACCTTGATGCCCCTTAGTATTTCTAGGGAAACCCTTATTTTTTTGTATGTTAATTATTCGTATTTGTTTATGTATTTTACGCTAAACGGGATACAGAAAAAGGAAAAAAGAATTACAAAACTTCTACACGGTTTTTAAAAAGCTGGCTCTTTGATATTAAATCTTATTGTAATCAAGAGGACTTAAAGAATAAAACAGAAAAGAAAGGTGAGAGAGAAACATTTCTTAATTACACCACCTTTCACCAAGGCAGCAAAAAAAAATATTCCCAAAAGAATGAAAAAGGCAAAAAGGGATCCCTATTCGTTTAAAACTTTTTTGAAAATTAAAAATTAAACTGATTATTAATTAATTAACAACGGCGACAGCGAAATCTTAGGGGGAAAATTTTTCTATGTAAAAAAATCTCAGGGTATTTGGGTCAAAAATTAATCAATTGCGAAAGGTAGAAGGAAATTTGTTTCCTTTAAAAATTTTTTCAACAATTTAAATTTTAAAACTGAATTTTTCACCAATGTTTCAAGACCTTTTGTTAAAATAAGGTATAAAATCATTTTTTTTGATCTCATTTTTTTTTTTTTTTTTAAAGCCAGATTAAAATTCATTTCCATTTTGTGGGGAAATTTTTAAAAAAGAAGTATTTAATTTGATTAGGATAGCATTTGCGTTAAGTATTAAAAAAAAGTAGTTAAATTGCGTGATAAGGAAATATCAAGTGAAAATATTAAAACCAAAACCATTTTTGTGTTATTTCCCCTGCAAAAAACTCATCTTGGGTTTTCCCGGGGATACCCGAAGCATTTACGTGTTTTTTTCCCGCGGTGTTATAAACGTATGTTTATCGTTTCAAACATTTGTTGAAGTTATTGTAAGCAAAAATTTATGTAATATAATGATTGCTATGGGGAAAAATATAAGTTTTTTAGTTTTAATCATGGGTGAAAAAAAAACACGAAATAAACAACAAGAGAAAAGAAACCATTTTACTAGAAACTAAATGAAAGGGGGATTAGAATATTAGATACGAGAACGCAATCTCAAATTTTTTTGGTGTGCTTTAAAATTTTCAATTTCAACAATAAGGACCTTCTTAAGTATAAGGAAAATACTGTCTTTGGCAACGCAACCGAAAGTCGCAATACAATTACCCGTTCTAGAAATAATACAATAGAAGAAAGGGAAAAAACGATTTCTACATGTATTGACTACGGAATTGAACGCAATATGCAATTAAGAACAAATTTTGATAAAAGGCAGTTAAAAAAGGGAAGAAAATGTGTTCTGAAATGTTAAATACGATTTAAATTTTTGTTTATTTTATATGTATATTCGTTTATTATGTTTCATATTTGTAAGAAAAAAATTTTTGTTTTATTGTTATAAAAACATATTAAAAATTTTATGGAAAATACCTGCCCAAATTTTTCACCATCTTCTTAAACCCCCATTATTTAAGGATGAGATAACCTCGTTTAACGCTGTTTTTTCTATTGCCAAATGCAGAACTTATTAATGCATTCAGTTTTAAAATAAATATGTATATTTTGTAGTTTCTTAAAATTTTCCCCCATTTTTAATTTAAATTTTAAATTAAATTTTTTTATTATAATAATTTAAAATAAGTGTGTAAGACACATACAGAAATACCTCGAACTTATGCGATAGGTGGGACGAGTAATAACCGCGTAAGTGGAATTTGCGTTAGTCGTGGCAATAAATATGTATAAATTATTAGCAAATAAATATATATAAATTATTTTTAGTTGAGGCCGCAGACTAAAGAAAATAATAATTAAAAAAAACAAATGTTTAACAAAATCTAGAAAACAAAAATACTAAATCACAAATCAAAATTATTTTGATGTAAAAGTTTTCATAAAATCGAACAAAGTAGTCTTGCCAGCTGAAAGGCCACTTTTTCCTCCAGCCGAATTTCCTCTTATAGCATTTTAAATAACCCATTCCTTGGTGTTTTTTTTTTTTTTTGAAAAAATATCCCTTTTTTAGTCTATATTTTCTATAAAATTTGTAACACTTTTTTTTAACTGAACTGAGACCTTCTGTCAAATTAACAACCATCATTCGATCTTCCGATTGCAGTGGGTCTAAAGTCTAAAGTTTTCTTCAAGTCAATAACTGTGCTCTAGCATTTCTATGAGAAATCAATTTTAAACCCCTGGTAGGGGAAAAAAAAAATCCATTCTTGAATCAATACCCCAAAAATTTAAAACTTTAACTTAACTTTTAAATTAAAAACTTCTTCAATCACATTACCAAATTTACTAACTTTTTTCTCAAACAAAAGACGAATCAACAAAAATTGAAAATCGCCAAACTCCGGGCTCTCATAAATTTGAGTAGCGTAAATCGAGGTATTACTGAATATATACATTTAATTATTCACTTGCTATTTTTTTAGCAGATTCAACTTTTCATCACAAGTTCTGTTAATTAGCTCTACTAAGTCTTCAATCGGCACTATCAATTCCCATCGGGAAAATTTTTTTTAAAAATTTTCTTTAAGGTACCCGGGATTACTTTCCGGAACCGTGTTTTTAAACAAGGCATAAATGGATAATTTTCGGGGATATTTAGTGCCACTTATTTTTGGGAATACATGTAAAAAATTTTTTTAAGGACATTTTGAAAAAAAATTTATTTAAATACAAAATTTGGGAAAAAAATTAACTTAGAAAAACCTTTTTTTTTTTCCCTTTTTAAAAAATGCTTTAAAATAGTAATTTTTTGTGTGTGTGTGTGTGGGGCTTATATAAATTAAAAACTTCCCCAAAAGGGCCTGAACTATTTTTTTAAAAAAATTCACATTATTTTCAGAGTTAAAAACCCATTGAAATAATTTTTTGGCTTTTTTTCTTAAAATTTCCCCCCTCTGTTTAAAAAATTATGGATAAACCCACTTCTAAGTTATATATTTAAAAAAATTTAGTTGAGCCTCTGTACAGAAGTCGGGGTTAAAACAGGCAAAATATTATTATATTAAAGCTTTTTTTCACAAAAGGAGAATATTTTGAAAATTTATCATTCTATGTTCATTTTGTCAAATATTGTACTTAAATAATTTTATTCAATAATTTCTAAAACGTTTTATATACATTTTCTAATCTAAAAATGACACTAAATATCATAAAATTTTTCCAGTTATACCTTTTTTAAAAACACGGTTCCGAACATTTAACCTTTTTAAAAAAAAACTTTTTAAATTCTTAAATGATGAATTTTGTTTTTTAAATTATGGGAAATAGAACAAAAAAATTTTATCCTTATAAAAATTTTACGTAAACGTTAAAAAAAAAAAAAAAAATTTAAATTTTTTTTTTTTTTAAGCTATTAGATTTTACTTGAGGGATTTTTTTATTTTTTCTGCAGATAAAAATTTACAAATTCATTTTTTTAAATGCCCCCGTTTTATTTACAACAATATCATTTTCATATGTAAATTTTATTATTTTTCATTTATTATATTCAATTCTTTTTCATTAGAATTCAACGAAAAGAAAGAGACATGGCAAAAATTATTAAGCAGAATATATTTAAAAATCCTAACCAAATGCTTTCGCAAGATTTAAAATTGCCTAATACTTTCGCAAATTGTTTTAATTGCTGTTTTTCACCTTGGATGCTCTTCAGTATTTCTGAGAACCATTATTTTTCGTATGTTAATTATTCGTATTTGTGATGTTTTTTACGCTAAACGGGATACAGAAAAAGGAAAAAAGAATTACAGAACTTCTACACAGTTTTTAAAAAGCTGGCTCTTTTTATTTGGGGTTTAAAACCCTTTTTTAAAAAGAGGACTTAATGAATAAAACAGAAAAGAAAGGTGAGAAACATTTCTTAATTACACCACCTTTCACCAAGGCAGCAAAAGAATATTCCAGAATGAATGAAAAGAGCCAAAATGGGATCCATATTCGTTAAGACTTTGTGAAGATTAAGAAAATTAAACTGATTATTAATTAATTAACAACAGCGAAATGAAATCTTTTGGGGGAAAAAATTTTTTATGTAAAAAAATCTCAGGGTATTTGGGTGCAAAAATTAAAACCCAAATTCCGAAGAAACTTCTTTTAGAGAACTGTGTTTCATAAGAAGTTTATCAACAAATTGCTAATTAAGACTGAATTCACCTTACACCAAAGTTTCAAAGACATATGTTAGTAAGGTATAAAAATCATTTTATTGATCTCATTTTTTTTTTGAAAGCCAGATTAGAGTTCATTCATCCATTTGTGTGAGATTTCTAAGAAAGAATATTTCAATGTGATTAGGATGAGCATATTGCGTTAAGTATTAAACAAAAAGTAGTTAAATTGCGTGATAAGGAAATATCAAGTGAAAATATTAAAACATGCCATGTATGTTATTTTCCCTGCAGAAACACTTATCTTGTGGGAAAATTGAGTTTTACAGGCAAATTTCGCTTCTTAGCATGAATTTGAAAAACAAGATTATGACAAGCCTAGATGAAAGGAGCAAGGTTACCAGACTGAAGGCTTTTTGACAAATTTAGGGAAAAGATAATCTAAAAGCACTCCTCTATGCACATTCCAACATTCATGTGGCACTCGCCAGCACCACTTTTAAAGTCGTCATTTGCGCTGTGAGGTCCAAAGCAGTCATCCTAACAAACACCATAAATGCAGGCCACATAGAAATAATCGATGGATAACGATTTTGGTCGAGATGGAAACATCATGAGTGTCCTTTACATGCATCAAAATTGTGGTAGAACTATCTTAAGAAGTTTTCACGCGCAGACGCTAACACAGAGGTTCCCAAACTTGTTTGTCTCAAGGACCCTTTGACAGGTTTTTCGGTTTGGGTAGACTCCTTCTTACCTAATACTATTTTTTTGCAAATTCATCAACTTAAATGTGTTTTTGACAACAGATATAGTGTTATTTACTTTCAAAGATTTAAAATTTTAACTGCAGTGAAGTATAGTGTTTAAAACTTATGAAAATACATATTAATTAAATTAAAATTTAATTAATGCATAAAATAACTTAGCAACAAACAAATGCTTGTAGTGGGAGTGATGAATCTGGGAATGAAATAAAAATTTCAACATTTGGCATCAATCTTGTCAAGTTTAACCCTAAATATCTATTCGATTAATAGTGTCCAGTCTTTTCTTCTTCCTCTTTTTGTTTTGGAGATTGGCAAAGCACTGAAACTCCATCTCAATCAGAAAAGCAATTAAAAACTTTCTCAAGATTCTCAATAATATTTAATAAATAACAGGTATATCTTTTTAAAAAGCCACAACTGTTGATATCCGTTCTTAAACTTTACTTTAAGATATTCGTTAGTGCCTAATACTTGTAATCTGACATTTTTTTGACCATATGAATTCATTTCCTATCATGGTATTACGATAGTCAAAACATTCTCAAATCTAGTTTCAAAATCTAAAAAAAAGACATTTAAATGTTGAACGTAGGTTAAAAGGTATTTTTCCTGGTAGATTGTCTGTGACAATTGAGAAACTGCGAAAATTTGCGACGTCCAATATTATACTCCTTTAGCTTAATTCAGCAACAAGAAAGCCTGAAATGTGGTTCTTGTTTTAATAAAATTTATGCTGTCGTCTTGTAACTGCAAATTAATCTCGTTAAATTTTAAAAATAAATCGGTTACATAGGTAAGCTTAGTTTCCACTGGATCAAATTTCTTTTAAAATTAAAGTTACGATCTGGTTTATTGAGAGCCACTATCGTAGACCCCCATTTACACCTCATGTACCCCAAATTATTTTTTCGCTACGTGGACCCCTTGCAGGTCGTCATAGACCAGTGCTTCTCAAACTTCCAATGTTTGCGACCCAATATTCAATCATAATTTGCATCGCCCCCCCCCCTCCATACAATAGCGGAGTATTAAATTCAATAATACTATTACATTAAACATACAATACGACTTAAACCTCTTAAGCCCCCAAAGTATATAAACATCACGCTCAGCCACTACGTTTATTGCCCTCAGACGTATATATACGTCTTTCCGAAGTTATATCTTTTCTGTGAACTCGTATCCATAAAATTATTTCGAAGGCTTTATAAAGCAATGAAAGGACATTGACAGTGTTTGCGAAGAATTCACTTATATCTCAGAGGATTTGATTATTTATTCCTTATCTATCACCCACCCCCTCAATACACCACATACGCTTACCTGCGTGCTAAACAGAAGCATTGGAGAGCGAATCGCATAATTTTTAATCGGCATTTAAGAGATTGATTATAAACCGTACAAATTATCAAGATAAGTGTTAATGTTGGCATATAAATTTATATATGACAGATCCATATAGAGTCACTGGTAATTATTAAACTTGTCCTTAAATTTGTGTTGTTAAGTTAATTACAAAATTGTGCACTACTGATACATTTATAAGTGTATTATATTGTAAATGAGTATTTAATTTTTTATTATGTCAGAATGTATTTGTTTGTTAGTTAATAATTTTTAAAAGAATTTTTTTTCAACTATTCAAGAGGCTCGCTCGCTCCCCTCGTAGAGTTAAAACGCCCCCTAGGGGCACGCCCCACAGTTCGAGAAACACTGTCATAGACCCCTGGGGGTCTTTATAGACTTCAAACACTATGTTAAATATGTAGTCGAGATTAAGTGATAGTTGATGTATGGACCAATTTGTTCTTTCAGTACCCATGCCCGTCGTAAGAAGATATTTTTTCATTGGCTAAAAAGGCTTCGTAAAAGCTGTCTCCATTGGCAATGGTCTTGCATTCTTTGTTTTCACACGTGTTCTTTGAGACAAATAACCCAATGATTTCTCTGGCAGAAAAAATGGCACGAATATTGGTTATATTGTCACTTTCATCCCTTGAACGGAAGTTTAAAATTACGATTCTATCATCAATAGTCCTAGAGTTACTTTGCAATGGAACCTTAATGAATGAAATCAAAGTTAGTAGTTCTTCATTAAGATTCTACTCAACGTTTGCTGAAAAGTTGTGCATTTCACATTATTTGCACATTATTTGGTGAGAAGCACCTACCCTGAAATCTGCGTAATTTTTTGAACTCTACATGGTTGCATTTAAACAATCAAATTTTTGAGAGATTCCTCGATGATACTAATTTAAGTTATTCTTCAAAGATTGTCATTACAACAACGGATAAGATCTTTGTGCTAAACAATGTGCTTTTATTTTTGTTTTAGCTCTATGGCATTTAAAAAGATCAAACAAAAGAATTATTTATTTTTAAATATCTCTTATATTGATCGTCGAACTGTGATTTTAAAAAGCGCATAAAGGGAATATTTTCGATATTTAAGCCAGATTAGATACATGGTATAAAAGTTGTTTAAAGGGAAATTTTTGACGAAAAATAATTATTTAAAAAATATTTGGCAAAATTAACTTAGAATAACCTTTTTCAAAATGCCCCTTCCTTTGAAAATGTTCTATTATAAAAATATTATGTTTGTTTTATAACTCAACCTCTATACAGAGACTAACCAGATTTTAAAACAATTCCCTTATTTTCAGAGTTACAACTAACTGAAATAATTATCGGCGTTTTTTCTTAAAATTTTCCCTCTTTGTCGTAAAACATGGATAAACCCACTTTAAGTTATATATTTCAAAATTTAGTTGAGCCTCTTCGTACAGAGGTCTGAGCCATATACAGGCAAAATATTATTATAATAGAAGCATTTTTCACAAAAGGAGAATATTTTGAAAATGGGTCATTCTATGTTTATTTTTTGTCAAGATATTGTACTTAAATAATATTTTTATTATAATACTATTCTTAAAACAATTTTATACACATTTTCTAATTGAAGTGACACTAAATACCATAAATATTATCCATTTACACGCTTTTGCAAAATCACGGTTCCGAACGTAGTCGGATACCTTAAGATAATACTCTATGTAAATTACCCTATTAATACGATGTTTAAGAAATAAAAATAAAAAATAAATAAAATCATATTTATAGATGTGGTTTTTAATGTTATATATATATTTGTAAGATATAAAACTATCGAGAAACATTTTTACTTCGCTTTTGGTTCTAATTGACATTGAAATAAAAAAAAAGAATTTCGGTTTATCTGAAATTTGTTGCAAATACGTATGTATTAATATTTTACTATGTTTTTTTTTCGACTAAAAAAGAAATATAACAATTAGTTCATTACAAAAGTTTTATTAGTTGCTTTAAAATTAATAAGCAATCATATATTCTATGTAGTTATCTATTTATTGTAATGAAAATAAAATAATATGGTATGAGAAGATATATAAATTTTTTATCATTTCTGACAGCCGCATAATTAAGTTTCAAAGAGTTTATTTAAACTCAAAATTTAATTGTAACATAATTAAATGTTGTAACTAAATTCTAAAAAAAAGACAAATAATTTCAGCAAACGATAAATTTGTTAGTAAATTTTTGCCTTAATTCCAACTTTTTATAGAATCTAAGAACTTCAAAGAATATTTGTTTATTACTTGATGCCACGATAAATAATTTATGTATGTAACTATGAATTTTAAATACATTCTTTTGTCAATGTATATAAATTATTTTCATTCTTAGTATAATTATAAATATATGATCTTAAGAGCAAAAATTTTTCCTCTGCCATCTCACGAATTTAATAAAAACACACAAATTCCATTTTAGTTTGTTCAAACTCTTATAACTTGCAAAGATATTTATGTGCCTAACAAAACAATAAATTAAAAAGTATTCTTTTAAATTAAACACTATATGCAGACAGAAAAAAATAACTATGGCCAAAATCTCATTAGTTCCATCTAAATTAATAAAAAAAAATACTTTAACCTTATTATGCATGTTTGAATATAAGAGACAAAAATTAATTTAATTGCATGTATTCTAAAAGTAATTTCTTCAACCAAAGTCCAGACAAAAGAAATTATTTTTAAAATATTGTGTGTTAAAAGACATTAATAAACAACTAAAGATTACTGCTCTTTTAATGATAAAGTTAGCATAATTTTGAAATGATTCATGAATCGTTTAATATTAATACTCTTAAAAAGTATAGCATCTAATTAAGAAATTATTGCAAAGCAAACAAAAGTTTTCCAAAAGCTTTTTAATGATTGGAAAGACACATATGACAAGAATGCTTAGTTTTGATTATCTTCCTTTTAATGTAATAAAATTTTCCATGAATATTGATAATTACTGCTAGAAAAATAGAAATACAAAAATAAAAGGCAATCGATATATATTAAATTTGCGAAGTTATTAAAAATATTTTCTTTTCTTTTGAAACTAGCTTTATTTATCATAATTGGAATTACTAGATTATTGAAAAAACTATGAAGCTATTTTATTGGATTAAAACATTAGTACAAATTATTTACGTTACTATTTCTAATTATAGCAGCTTTTATTTGTTTTAATTTAATTTAAATGGATTATAAGTGGGAGTTTTTTTTTTTTTTACCGTATAAAAGAGCCCAAAAAAAAACTGGAAAAAAAGCAATACTCCAGAACGATGTACGAAAAATGCTTGATTAGAAATATGTAGAATGAGACAGATCACTGCTTCGACCCCTCCCGTATTATTGGACCGCAGCCGGTCCTTCGTGCGCGGAGGTGTTTAAATTTATTTAAATCGTAATTATCTCAGGTCGTCCGATTGACTGAAGGCTAGTACCGTTCAACTCTGCTTGCACTGCCTCGTCCAACGCCGGTTCTGCTTACCATTCCTAGAAAGATTTTAATCTTGTTACGCCAAAGAAGGATAACTTAAGTGCGTACATAAGTACACACACACTTTTTCTTTTTTTTTTCTTTCGCTGCTGTCAGTAAAATTATTCCGAAGCCTTTGAAATGCAATAAAATGACCTTGACAAAATTTGAGAAGAGCACTTATTTCAGAGAAAATTTTCTAATTAATACATTTTCTTTCCCTGCCCCCAAATATACCGCATACGCGTGACAGTATGAAAAACGGTGGTACTGGGGTGCAATTGGCGTAACTTTTAGTTGGTAGTTATGGCAGTTTGGCAGCCAAGAATTTACTGATTCTGTATTGCTATTCACAAACATTTTGACATAAATAGACTCATAATATCTCATCAAGTTCATGCAAGTCATTAATTTTTTTTTTTATTTTAAAGAAAAGTTATAATATTAATAAATTATTCTTCAACAAAAGGTTTCGTTTATTTTTGTACTATGCATTTATGTAACTTTTTCACAAGGGAGTCCTTGGGAAAGTTTTTACCTGAAAAAGGGGTCAGTGGACATATATAAAATGAAATGGCGGCCAAAAATTTTAGTTTGTTAAACCACTTTCTTTGAATTTCTGCTCAATATATTTTCTTTTCATCCTCCCCATTTTGTCAGTCCTCAGCCCCAGCCGTATCTAAAGAGATCATCCAAGTATCCAAATCAGAGAGCAGCCTCTAAGCTCTCACTCAAGCCAAAAATTCTCCCAAATTTCGGTGAACCAGATGAAGCACCGAAGCCACGCTCCGGATTCCACGTCCAACCAATCACCGCCGTGCTGTGCCAGCAGAAAGGAAAATTCACTATCGTCAAGCCCCCATTAAAGACTTGTCATGAGTGGATTGAGGACTGTTTTTACAGTCCAGATGCCCAGCGTCCGGTCTAAATGCAAAAACCTCGGTAACCACTGACTAGAGTATAAATGGCGGCGTACGGCTTATTAAATAAGAGATTGATGCTGCGTACTTTTATTTTTATTTTATACATATTTGCTTATTTTCACCTTTAAAATACACCTCGCTTCTATCCCTACAACTATCCTTGCGAATCTCCCATTGTTTGAAACAGTGCTGGAAGTCTCCAAACAGCCTCTGCAGTACGCCGCCTTCTTGCAGCTTCAACAAACTAAAATTTTGCCCCTTTCTACGCAGAATTCATTTGAGGCTATAGATAGAATTCCCTTGGCCCAAGATCTGGTTAATAAAATGGATAGTCTAACACAAAAATGCTGTACTTGGCAAGAAACTTCTTGACAGACAAGGCAGAATGAGCTGGCTCATTGTCTTGGTGGAAAACCCATGACTTGCCCTACCACACCATTTTTCACCATTTTTCACAGGTCTCGCAAGGACTTGAAAGTAGTCATGTTAATTAATAGTTTGACCTTCAGAAAACCAGAGAAGGTACACAACCTCCCTCATCATTGTTCTGAATTTTGATTTATTCGTTCGAGCATTTTGGGTTCTCAGTGAAGATGGGCTCTTCCAGTGCGTGGATTGGAGTATAGTTTCAGGAACAAGTAAAAAAAACACAATTTTTTACACGTTATTATCCTTGGCGCTTCAGTCATTTTCAATGTACCAAACCTACCGTGAGCAAAACATTTCAGGAGCCAGTTGTTCAAACGTAAGAATTATAGGCATAATTTTGGAGCAATAATTTTTGCGCCCCTAAAACTGTTATGTAAAATTATATGTAACCGTGACTGACTTTTAAACATATATGCATACGTTTATTTACCTCTGAAGCAGATTACATTCTATACAATTTAAACTGACTTTCGGAAATAAACATTTTACTCTCTAAGCTTACAGGGAATGTAAAACTTTATCAGAAAAATGTAGAAAATTATCTATCATTAGCTTGCTAAAAACTTTTTTAAAAAACTTATCTTATAAATTTGTGCACTGAATGCTATTTTAGTTTAATAATAATATGCAAGATTGAAAATTTGGAGTGCTTTTTTTCGATGAAATTATGTTTCGATATTCAAAGAAATTTATATGATTATATAACCTATACTCAAAAATAACACCGGTGAGTAGGCCAAATAATTTTAATAGGTGGCACATTCTGATTCAGTACAGTTACAAATACATAAAACAGTTGGCATAACACAAATATTTCATGGACGGCAGTAAAGGGTTCATTGCACGTCCTTTCTCCACCGAGGGGGCAGGCTGAATAGTTACTTGTCCATATGCCGGTAGGAGTAAGGCCTACAACAATCTTTTAGCCATCCGTTACACTCCCCCTCTGGTTCCTAAGCATCATCCTCGATGATAAAACAGCAAAACTACCTTCCTGTCTTCTTCCTTTTTTCTCTGAGAGGCATCACTTCTGAATGACCCCGCCCCACTTCGAAGATGGAGTACTTATCTGATGCATCATGAAGACAGATGTAATCTAAAATTTACTCAAAAATTCCTGGAACATATAATTCAAAAATATCAAATTCTCCTCGTAGGAAACATATATAACCCCAAAATTTCGTAGCCAGCAGCTACACCTCAGAAAACCACTTTAAAACTTCAAGTGAACTAGGTGGGGTCGTGGTAAAATTGAATTATACTCTATTGTTGGGCTTATTTCCGGTAGGAAATATATCATCTGGCAAAGAGAATAGTCACTATGATTCATGCTTGATCTCTGCGGGATTCTGCATCATTGGAAACGGACTCTCCTGTTCTCAGGGGAATGTTCATCAAAGCAAGATAATCTGCCCACCCTGCCGACCGCACGCCTTCACCACGACTTTTACCAACGGGAAATCAAACTCTTTGTTCTCTGGAAATACTCATCAGTGAAGAGAACAGTTACCAGCTCGGATCCGTATGCTTGATCTCCATTATTCTGCGTTTCACAAATTAAATGCAGTTAATTTGGTTTTAAAATAGTTAACCTTCATAATTGAGCATCAACTACTCATTAGAAGAGCAAGAATTGGATATTCGAACACAATACTATTCAAAAATATATTATAGATATCTTACAGGATACAAAATCTAAACTTTGAAAGCAAAATGAAAATTCAAGTAAACAGAAATTCTGATGAACTTAGTCAACACAACATATAAATTAATCCTTTGAAGGAATAAAAAAACTGATTAAAATATTGTTGATATTTGATTGAATGCAAAATCTTCATTTTGAAAATAAAAAACAATTCACACATGTAAGACATTCTGATGAAACTCAAAGTCGAAACAAAACACATGAATGAATCCTTTGAAGGAGCAAAAATATTTTTCTGCTATACTTTTTTTTGTTAACAGAAAAAAAATAATAATTTCTTTCTTTTAAATTCACATCTATTTAATATGGGATCAAAATGCTTCAATATAGTTAGAAATAAAACACAATATAATACTAAACAGGAAATATCCATCTCAGTGACACTCTGGCGTCATAAGCAAATTAATGAGTCAGCAGAAAAAAAAGAGAAAAAGAGAAAACTTACTAGAGAAGAGAATTATTCAAATAAAATAGACTAATAAAGCATGATTTATATATACACACCATAAAATATAAATACACAAGTAAAATTCAATAAAAAGTCAAAATGGATCAGAAAACAAAACGAATGAAACTTAGCTCATGCTCCGTGAAGACGAATGCAATCAAAAATTTCCAATCTCCCGGTAGGAAATATACAATTCTACCTTTCTTCATAGCTGGCAGCTACCATTTCACATAAACTATTTTTAGAAATTCTTTATGAACTAGCAGTTCAGAATATTGAAGATAATTTTGTTAGACTAGCAGTCCTATTAAAATTAACTAACTATTCGTGCCATTCGTTGGGCGCCATTTTATAACCTGTATTCAAAAATAACTCTGGTTGCTAGCTCAAATAATTTTATTTTGTGGCACATTCTGATTGAGCACAGTTACAAATACATAAAAACAGTTAATACAATACAAATACTAAGGGATTTGCGAGGGCTGACGTTGGCACTTCCTTTCTCCACCGAGGAGGCAGGTTGACTGGTTACTTGTCCAAACGGCCAAGAGAGGGCGCTCTATTATCATCTTTTTGCCATTCGTTACAATTATATATATATACACCCACACGCACACCATACAACTCATATTTTATGTATTTTTTGGAACTTAATTTTCAATTTTACGAAAGTTAAAAATAAGTATTCTTCACTTTAAACGTATAAAATTAAAAATTAAATAAATATTTCAACATGCAAGACAAAAAATGGAATGTGTTTCATATCGAAAAGAAAGTAAACGAATAATAAAATATACATTGATTAATGCCAAATATCAAGAAAACAAAGAAATCTAATTATAGAAAAGTAAACAAGAATTTTCAATTACCTTTTTTATAATGAGAAGATTCCAGTCAAAAGACTGGACTTTTATATTTTTCACCCTTACTTCAAAATTAATAAAAGTTTGTTTGTGAATTAAAATATGTACTGTCGGTGAGTGAATAAAAAATATATTTAAAAAGTTACTGATATTATAAGTTTTCGTAATCAATGAAAATTAGTTTTCTTTTTTTTATTCATATTTACTGTTTTGTATTAATAATAAGGTTATTGAAAAATATATAAAAAG
>BMAV01000543.1:0-18316 GCA_019973955.1 Trichonephila inaurata madagascariensis | reverse complement strand
GCAGTACTGTGTTATTCTTGGAAACTTTTAAGAGCTATCATAAATCAGTTTATTACTTGTTTTAGTACCTTATCAATTCATCTGTTACTTTACTTTTAGTTTAAGAAATTGGTTTACATTATTCAAAAATATATTTAAAATGCTCCAAAGCAACAATGTGTACTACTGTGAAAGCTTGTGATATGATCGTTCTATGGCGACCATATCTTTGATTGTCAGCGTAAATTAGAGGTGTGGGATTCTCGAAATGATTCGACATTTTAAAATTCTTAATATACAAACTAAAATTACAAAAAAAAAACATTAGATGCTTGCTTTCAGAGTTTTTCGCCGCGCCATGTTTAGCAATCTTTAACTTAATATTTGCAGATGGTGCTCAGTGTATCTGCAGAACAGGGAATCAGAATGGTTGAAAGATAGATTTTCTAGCTGACTGTTATCAAGTCTTGTAATTTGAATTAAAAAAACTTTTTCCCTGAAGAGTTAGAAGTTTTTATTTTTATTTCTTTGTATTTTTTACAAGAAATTTGGTAAGAAAACCAATTTTTTTTATTTATTTGAAAAAGGATTCAAGCTGTGTCATTCAAGTTTCCTTATCAAGGGTATAGAGTAGTGGTCTTTTGACTCATGGATAGAACGATAAGGTTTTTTCGGGGAACCCAGTGCCGATTTAAGCTAATTTCTGGCCCTGGGAGCAGAAGATCTACAAGCCCTCATAGCATGGGTGGATCGAAATTTAATAACCGGAAAACTTAGTTAAGTCCAGCTTATCCGGGACCCTGGGTGTCCGACCCAAGCGCCCAATGTGTAATATGGCGGAACCCCATTCTCCCCACACACTTAAAAGATTATATTCTAAAATAATATTTAAAGTAAATTAACATTTTATTGACACTTAAAAATATTGTATGTGTTATTAAGAAATTTTAATGTAACTTTGTAATGTAATTTACTCATTAATATTAAAACCTCCAAGCGATCTGCACGTAAAATTCCGCCATTCCTGAGAGGCTTTTTCTGCCTTCAAGCAAGATTCCCGAAGGCGGCCGAGCTGCATTCTTAAAAATACGGCTCAACCGCTTTTGAGAACCTCACCTGAAAGCAAAAAAATATGTGCGGTGCATTTTTGAAGCATCTCCAGAATGGCAAGACTTTAAGTGCAGGACGCTTGGAGGGTTTATTCGTGTTCCAAGTATCAACTACCCATGCATTATTTTATAATTAAAATATGTGCTCGCATTTTTTTTACTCAAACTGACGAAATCTAGGTGTCCTCATTTGAAATCTTGGTGTGGATTACCTACAGTCGCATTTCATGTTCTACGTTTAATTTGTTTTTATGTTATTTTTGTTGCCATTCACGTTGAGATATATTTTTCACATATATGTATTGTTCTGAATAGCAGAATTTTTATACCTGCAAGAGAAACCGAGGAATTTGCATTAATTTGCACCCTAAAATTTAGGAGCTGCTCTTGCTTATATTTAGATTTAAACGCCGAATTTTGTATATGCGATAAGTTGTTCCCGCTTTTTTATTATAAAATGTTATTTTCGACAAATAGAAAAAGGTGCATAGTCCAATTAAGAACTACTAAGTTCCACGAAATATTGTACTAACGAAGTATAAAATAATTTTGTTGAGTCTGGGATAGTAAATAACAAAATATTCATAATCTGATAGGAAGTAAATATAAAGTATGTAGCTAAAAATATGTTTCTATATATATATATATATATTTTTCACTGGCGTAGCTAGCTGTAAGGGGACCTGTATCGAAATTCCTTAGGGCCCTTTTTGGTATGGAAGCTTTATTAGTGGGACTGTAGTAACACATGTTGGGGCCCCGTATCATTTATACGGTGGCATCTACTCCCCTGATATATATATATATATATATATAGTATAATAAAATAAAATAAGAAATAGTGATTCTTCATAGAGAACGTAAATGTATAGTTTTCGTTCCGATTTTTATGATTTGTGAAACGCTTAGGTATGTTTCTAGGAACCACAGGGTTCCGGGGAACACAGTTTGAAGACCACTGATGTAGAGAAAAAGCTTACAATTATCAATCACTACACAATAGATCCGATAATGAAACTTTTTAGATCTTTTGTATGTGAGTGACAAGGAACTAATTTTGAGAGCTGACAACAAAATAATATAGAAATAAATATCCTTTTTGAGAATAATCAAGATTTTCTAAAATCTGATTCGCATTTTTTGCGCTCTGAAATAAAAAATCTTATAGTAATATTAAGATCATGTCTAATTGGCAACGGCAAGATTAGATTTAAAACTTTAGAAAGGATGTGTACAGCATACAATTTATATCTATTAGAAAAGTGCAAAAAGTTTCATTTAAACCAAACATTACCATAGTCGACCTTTTTTATAAAGGGAATGAGTGCAAAAATCCATTTTGGGTTCTGGATTTTTTCTAAAATAGAAGAAAAATAAAACTATGAACATATTCCTTTACAAATGCATGTTTATGTGTAGTATGATTCTGTTTTTCCTTCCGAAAATTTACAATCTTTTGATATATTTTAAAACTTAAGATAGCAATGACAGCGTTAGATATAAGCACAAGCTTGAATGAAAAAAATTTAATATTGGTTTTAATTTGATGAAAGAGAACTCAGCATTTTTTGTATAGTAAGTGCAAGATAAAGAAGAGTTTGAACACAAATAATGCATTTACAAGCAAATCATTACAAATTATTTTGGTATTACTGCAATGTCTTGTGCATTACTTACTTACCTTTCGTTCAAAATAAAAAACCAGTTGCAAAACGAATTTCCTAAATAAGAATCTAAACTACTTTTTTTGTTAAAACAATTTATAAGTTTTGGAATATTTAAGAAACAATTTTCAATAAGATAGACAAATGTATGTTTTGCAATCACTATTTCAGAAAAGCTCGCTTACATGTTTACTGACTACAAATATAAAAAAATAGGAGGGCTTACTTAATTTAAAGAAGACCACAGTGATACATAAGTGGCCTAGAGAGAAAAGGTACAAGATGAAAATTCAGTGAAGGCTAAAAAGATTTTTTTTTTTTTTAAAGATGCAAATTTACATATTAAGATTGTTCCACGTATTATGAAATTTTTCTGCTTATGTAGTAAGCGTAACTGATTTGAAGCTTAAAATAGATTATAACTTACATAAAATTATCGATGAGTTAAAAATTTAAATGTGGCGATTGATATTTAGATCAGCTCTGGCTATCATCTTCCGGCAACGTTTCCAGAGAGAGTGATTTTCAACATTTTTGCGGCGGGAATTTTTCGCCGGTTTATGAAAGAGGTAAGTACTTGCATCTTCGAAAAATACTTTTTAATTTTCAGTTTAAATTCGTTGGTGCGTTCTCTTTTTTTCTTCCAAGGTAAGAGGAAAGCAAGTTACATTCTAGATAAATAAGCAGTATTCTAAAAAGAAATGTATGTCGCTGTACATTGATAAGCTAATATTGACATATATGAATGCAAAAGTACCTGAAAAATACCATAGCCCCATTTGCTGTTTACGTATTAATTAAGGTATGTGACTACCTTCGAGCAATTTTTTTTCAAATATATAAAATTTCAATTAAATAAACATTTTTTATTTGAAATGGGACATAAAAGTAAGAATTCCAATAAAAAGTTTTGACAAAGTTAAAATTAAATTTTGGAAATTTTGGGGAAATTTTTGGGAGTAAAATTTTTAGTGAAAAAATTGCAGCTGCGGTAAGGATTGTATTGAAAATTTAATTAATATATTCTTATAATATTTATACAGTACATAAATGCTATTATTATTGTGTTGATAGCTATAAAATTTGTAAATACTTCTAAAAGTTTTTGAAATATGTCAATTTTACGCAGAAACTAATTTTAAAACACTAATGTTATTTTCCAAAAAGTGCAATAAAATAAATATATACACAGAGATTAGATTATAGTTCAGATAACAGATAAAACTAAATAAAACATTTTCTGAAAATTTCAAGTCAATATCTTAAAAAGAAATTCTGTAGTGAACTGTGCCGTGAAGAAAAAAATTGAAAACAGTTTCTCAGAAAATGCATTTTGAAGATTTTAATACAATATAAAAAATTTTCTACTAATTGTACACTTTTAAACTCCATATTTATAGCTCAAGCTCTTTTAGTCATGTAAAACTGATTTGGCCATTTATTTTACCCTTTGTTGTTTTCTGAGAGTTTTGAAGACTATAACAATTGTCGTTTTAGCGAAATTTTGGTGAAAAATTGGTTACGACAAATCTTGTACAAAAAATTCTAATAAATATTCAAATAATATTTATACAGTACATAAATAACATCTTTATCTGTGATATTAATCAAAAAATTTGTAATTCTTTTGGAAGTTTTTTAAATATGCCAAATTTTATGCAAAAACTCAATTTTTTAAAAAATTAATGCTTTTTTTTCATAAAAAAGCAATTAAGTACATAAAAAATATACACAGAGATTGATTTGATTCATAACCAGATAGAACACATAAAACATGTTCTGAAAATTTAGATTAGTATTTTAAAAAATTTTTTTGTGTAGTGAGTTTATCATGAAGAAAAATATTGAATAACAGTTTCTCGCAAAACACATTTAATAATTTTAACTCTAAATAATTACTTTTCTACTTACAAAACATTTTCAAAACTCCTCATATTTATAGCTTAAGCCCTCTTTAGCTTCATTTTAGCTAATTTGACTTTTTTTGCTTTTGATTTTTTCTGGTGAGTTTTGTTGAGGGTAATGAGTGGGGCGTTTCGATTTTTGAATTCCCTCTGTGTCAATTCCCATATAATTTTTAAGTGCCATTGGATCAATTTCTATACCTAAATAATTAAATACAGGCAACATTCCTAAATAACCAGAATTATATAAGATGACAGCAATGTGTGAGCCCAAAAACAAAGTTTTTTTGTGAACAAAAATGTCTTTCGCGGCAAAACAGACCACAATACATTATTAAAGCTTTCATTATTGTTTTGAGTCATGCCATGAAAGCATTTTTTTAGCAACTCCTTATCACAGAGTGCTAAATAAGTAGGCTTTATCACTTTAATCACTGAATTTGAAAGGCCTGCTCTGTTTTGGCTACATATAATTTACCATCACATAATGCTTGTTTATACTTGCACCAGCTGTCTTTCCCTGTTGTACATTGCCCATGCATGGGATTTTGATTGCTAGAGCAGCAGTGAAAGAAGGCAGCTATTACAGCAGATTGCATTTTTTCGAGGCATCCAACATTGCTTCGGGGTGGCAATCCCATAATAGTTCTTTCAGTTTTTCAATAAATTTATCAGTTAATTTCCCTTTCCAACAAGTCCTTTTTGGGGTTCTTTTAGTTTCCTTAAACGTGAGCCTACTTTTTGTATATGTCCCATGCATTCAAGTTTTGTGACACTGTTTACACCATATATATCTTTCACTTGTAAAAACCCTTGGAATCACCATCACCATAGTACCCTTCGGTGTATTGCAGGTCTCGTTTCATTAGTGACCTTTCAAAAATTCTAAAAGCTCCAAAGCTTCCATGTTTCCAGGGATCCTTTGTAATTTGAACATTCATGCTCAGATTTCACATTCATTTCCCACATTTTGCTAATACTGTGTCATTACTTCCAGATCTAAAATTTTTTTCCAGTATCAATGGAAATAACTGAAACGCAGTCATTAAGTGACATATGGCCTCCGCTGCCATGTGCATCTACCGAAACACCACAAGTTGTACTTTTTAAAATTTCGCACTTCTTTTAAAAGCAGCTATATTTTCTTCCGAAATAACTGTACCGCTTTCCAGCAGTTTGAGTTCATGAGCTCTGAAGGTATTTTAGAAATGCATGGCAAATTTAAAGTGCATAACAACTTCTACCAGCTGTGAAACCTCTGCCAATCAATCTCAATCCAAATACCAATAAATATTGAGAGAGAATTTTTTTTTTCTTTAGGGGTAGAAGTAAATCCAATCACATGTATCCACAACTGCAAGCCACACCCCGTTATAGCAAAAATCCTTCCCTAGAATCTTCTGACAGTTTCAATCCAGTTGCATAACATTCCGGGCAACACAGGATTGAAATAATTCCCATCAAAAACTAGAAATTAATAATTATATTCCTTGTGGAACCATGAAATTCAGGTTCAGGCACATCAAAATGCTCAATTTCGCCTCCAATTCAGACGTATTATTACTGTTTTGTGCTAACTTGGTAAACCTATTACTATAAAAAATTTTCTCTTTTTGACACTTTCGATCTAGCTTTTGATTTTTAAATTAATCACAATCAAATAAAACGTTAAAATTAAATGAAAATGAATGAATAAACTGTAAAATATCAAAAGTAAGTAATAATTAAGAAGAACGCTTTTGAATGAACAATGTAAAAAAAACTATAAACGATAATATTATTGCCACACAGTGAAACAAGCTTGAATTAAAGAAAAACAATTGCCAAATTAAAAAAGTATTAATAAATAAATAAAGGATACGTTGATCTATATTTACAATAAATATTAAATATTTATATTGCTTAAAAGTCACGAAAAAGACGTTCAAACTATTTGTTTACATTTTTATGTCTCTTTAAACACCCATTTCCGGTTTACTAAATAAGCTATAACTTAGCTTCTAAATATCGTAGGAACTAAAATAAAGTATTTTTGGAATCTTAAGCGTATGGGCTATAATATTAATACATAAAAAAAAAATTCGATAATTTTCTCCAAACCGAGGATATTTGCGTAGTCACATACCTTCGGAAGACCAATTTAAATTTCTAAAAATCATCAAGGGGAAAACGTTTTTTACATTATAAAACTTTAATCAGGGCATTAACTAAAAAATACATTTTAGCACTGAGTAACTCTATTAACATTATTAAATAGGCTATTTTAGAGAATGGAGGGGAGGGTTATTGAACGTACGTTTCTAGAATGTAGTTTGCTAAGTATTTTTTCCCATTCCCTCTTAGAGGAGTAGGTGTGTGTTTGCATATTTATTTTTCTTTCAGTCTGAATTCGACTGTTACTGGATTGAAAATAAAAGTGGCAGTACTGTGTTATTCTTTTGAAACTCTTTAAAAGCTATCATAAATCAGTTTATTACTTGTTTTATGTACCTTTATCAATTCATCTGCTTACTTTACTTTAGTTTAAGAAATTGGTTTACATTATTCAAAAATATATTTAAAATGCTCCAAAGCAACAATGTGTACTACTGTGAAAGCTTGTGATATGATCGTTCTATGGCGACCATATCTTTGATTGTCAGCGTAAATTAGAGGTGTGGGATTCTCGAAATGATTCGACATTTTAAAATTCTTAATATACAAACTAAAATTAAAAAAAAACATTAGATGCTTGCTTTCAGAGTTTTTCGCCGCGCCATGTTTAGCAATCTTTAACTTAATATTTGCAGATGGTGCTCAGTGTATCTGCAGAACAGGGAATCAGAATGGTTGAAAGATAGATTTTCTAGCTGACTGTTATCAAGTCTTGTAATTTGAATTAAAACTTTTTCCCTGAAGAGTTAGAAGTTTTTATTTTTATTTCTTTATTTTTTAAAAGAAATTTGGTAAAAAAACCAATTTTTTATTTATTTGAAAAAGGATTCAAGCTGTGTCATTCAAGTTTCCTTATCAAGGGTATAGAGTAGTGGTCTTTTGACTCATGGATAGAACGATAAGGTTTTTTCGGGGAACCCAGTGCCGATTTAAGCTAATTTCTGGCCCTGGGAGCAGAAGATCTACAAGCCCTCATAGCATGGGTGGATCGAAATTTAATAACCGGAAAACTTAGTTAAGTCCAGCTTATCCGGGACCCTGGGTGTCCGACCCAAGCGCCCAATGTGTAATATGGCGGAACCCCATTCTCCCCACACACTTAAAAGATTATATTCTAAAATAATATTTAAAGTAAATTAACATTTTATTGACACTTAAAAATATTGTATGTGTTATTAAGAAATTTTAATGTAACTTTGTAATGTAATTTACTCATTAATATTAAAACCTCCAAGCGATCTGCACGTAAAATTCCGCCATTCCTGAGAGGCTTTTTCTGCCTTCAAGCAAGATTCCCGAAGGCGGCCGAGCTGCATTCTTAAAAATACGGCTCAACCGCTTTTGAGAACCTCACCTGAAAGCAAAAAAATATGTGCGGTGCATTTTTGAAGCATCTCCAGAATGGCAAGACTTTAAGTGCAGGACGCTTGGAGGGTTTATTCGTGTTTCAAGTATCAACTACCCATGCATTATTTTATAATTAAAATATGTGCTCGCATTTTTTTTACTCAAACTGACGAAATCTAGGTGTCCTCATTTGAAATCTTGGTGTCGATTACCTACAGTCGCATTTCATGTTCTACGTTTAATTTGTTTTTATGTTATTTTTGTTGCCATTCACGTTGAGATATATTTTTCACATATATGTATTGTTCTGAATAGCAGAATTTTTATACCTGCAAGAGAAATCCTGAGGAATTTGCATTAATTTGCACCCTAAAATTTAGGAGCTGCTCTTGCTTATATTTAGATTTAAACGCCGAATTTTTGTATATGTCGATAAGTTGTTCCCGCTTATTTATTATAGATGTTATTTTCGACAAATAGAAAAAGGTGCATAGTCCAATTAAGAACTACTAAGTTCCACGAAATATTGTACTAACGAAGTATAAAATAATTTTGTTGAGTCTGGGATAGTAAATAACAAAATATTCATAATCTGATAGAATAAATATAAAGTATGTAGCTAAAAATATGTTGCTATATATATATATATATCACTGGCGTAGCTAGCTATGAAGGGGACCTGTATCGAAATTCCTTAGGCCCTTTTGGTATGGAAGCTTTATTAGTGGACTGTAGTAACACATGTTGGGGCCCCGTATCATTTATACGGTGGCATCTACTCCCCTGATATATATATATATATATATATATATATAGTATAATAAAATAAAATAAGAAATAGTGATTCTTCATAGAGAACGTAAATGTATAGTTTTCGTTCCGATTTTTATGATTTGTGAAACGCTTAGGTATGTTTCTAGGAACCACAGGGTTCCGGGGAACACAGTTTGAAGACCACTGATGTAGAGAAAAAGCTTACAATTATCAATCACTACACAATAGATCCGGGATAATGAAACTTTTTTAGATCTTTTGTATGAGTGACAGGAACTCAATTTTGAGAGCTGGACAACAAAATAATATAGAAATAAATATCCTTTTAGAGAATAATCAAGATTTTCTAAAATCTGATTCGCATTTTTTGCGCTCTGAAATAAAAAAAAATCTTATAGTAATATTAAGATCATGTCTAATTGGCAACGGCAAGATTAGATTTAAAACTTTAGAAAGGATGTGTACAGCATACAATTTATATCTATTAGAAAAAGTGCAAATGTTTCATTTAAACCAAACATACCATAGTCGACCTTCTTTATAAAGGGATATGAGTGCAAAAAATCCATTTTGGGTTCTGGATTTTTTCTAAAATAGAAGAAAAAAATAAAACTATGAACATGCTCTTACAAATGCATGTTTATGTGTAGTATGATTCTTGTTTTTCCTTCCGAAAATTCTACAATTCTTTGATATATTTTAAAACTTAAGATAGCAATGACAGCGTTAGATATAAGCAAAGCTTGAATGAAAAAATTTAATATTGGTTTTAATTTGATGAAAGAGAACTCAAACACTTTTGCTATAGTAAGTGCAAGATAAAGAAGAGTTTGAACACAAATAATGCATTTACAAGCAAATCATTACAATTATTTTTGGTATTACTGCAATGTCTTGTGCATTACTTACTTACCTTTCGTTCAAAATAAAAACCAGTTGCAAACGAATTTCCTAAATAAGAATCTAAACTACATTTTTTGTTAAAACAATTTATAAGTTTTGAATATTTAAGAAACAATTTTCAATAAGATAGACAAATGTATGTTTTGCAATCACTATTTCAGAAAAAGCTCGCTTACATGTTTACTGACTACAAATATAAAAAAAATAGGAGGGCTTACTTAATTTAAAGAAGTATTCACAGTGATACATAAGTGGCCTAGAGAGAAAAGGTACAAGATGAAAATTCAGTGAAGGCTAAAAAAGATTTTTTAAAGATGCAAATTTACATATTAAGATTGTTCCACGTATTATGAAATTTTTCTGCTTATGTAGTAAGCGTAACTGATTTGAAGCTTAAAATAGATTATAACTACATAAAATTATCGATGAGTTAAAAATTCTAAATGTGGCGAGATATTTTAGATCAGCTCTTGGCTATCATCTTCCGGCAACGTTTCCAGAGAGTGATTTTCAACATTTCTTTTTTGCGGCTGGAACTTTTCGCCGGTTTATGAAAAGGTAAGTACTTGCATCTTCGAAAATACTTTTTAATTTTCAGTTTAAATTGTTGGTGCGTTCCTTTTTTTTTCCCAAGGAAAGGGAGGAAAGCAAGTTACATTCTGGATAAATAAGCAGTATTCTAAAAAGAAATGTATGTCGCTGTAATTGATAAGCTAATATTGACATATATGAATGCAAAAGTACCTGAAAAATACCATAGCCCCCATTTGCTGTTTTTACGTATTACTAAGGTATGTGACTACCTTGGGAGCAATTTTTGAAATATATAAAATTTAAATTTAAATAAACATTTTTTATTTGAAATGGGACATAAAAGTAAGAATTCCCAATACAGTTTTGACAAAGTTAAAATTAATTTTGGAAATATTGGGAATTTTGATTTGAAATTTTAGTGAAAAATTGCAGCTGCGGAAAGGATTGTATTGAAAATTTAATTAATATATTCTTATAATATTTATACAGTACATAAATGCTATTATTTTTCTGGTGTTGATAGCTATAAAATTTGTAAATACTTCTAAAGTTTTTGAAATATGTCAATTTTACGCAAAAACCCATTTTTAAAAACACTAATGTTATTTTCTACAAAAGTGCAATAAAAAATAAATATATACACAGAGATTAGATTATAGTTCAGATAACAGATAAAACTAAATAAAACATTTTCGAAAATTCGTCAATATTTTAAAAAAGAAATTTGTAGTGAACTGTGCCGTAAAAAAAAAAATTGAAAACAGTTTCTCAGAAAATGCATTTGAAGATTTTAATCAATATGAAAAATTTTCTACTAATTGTACACTTTTTAAACTCTCCATATTTAAAAGCTCAAGCTCTTTTAGCTACATGTAAAACTGATTTGGCCATTTATTTTACCCTTTTTGTTGTTTTCTGGAGAGTTTTGTAGACTATAACAATTGTCGTTTTAGCGAAATTTTGGTGAAAAATTGCAGTTACGACAAATCTGTACACAAAATTCTAATAAATATATTCAAATAATATTTATACAGTACATAAATAACATCTTTATCTGTGATATTAATCAAAAATTTGTAATTTTTTTTGAAGTTTTAAATATGCCAAATTTATCAAAACTCAATTTTTAAAATTAATGCTTTTTCTAAAAAGCAATTAAGACATAAATATATACACAGAGATTAGATTTTGATTCATAACACAGATAGAACTACATAAAAATGTTCTGAAAATTTAGATTTAGTATTTTAAAAATATTGTGTAGTGAGTTTTATCATGAAGAAAATATTGAATAACAGTTTCCCCAAAACACATTTAATAATTTTAACTCTAAATAAATTACTTTTCACTAAAAACATTTTAAAAACTCCTCATATTTATAGCTTAAGCCCTCTTTAGCTTCATTTTAGCTAATTTGGACTTTTTTTGGCTTTTTGATTTTTTCTGGTGAGTTTTGTTGGGGGTAATGAGGGGGGCGTTTCGATTTTTGAATTCCTCGTGTAAATTTCCCAATAATTTTTAAGTCCCTTTGGGACCCAATTTCTATACCTAAATAATTAAATACAGCAACATTCCTAAATAACCAGAATTATATAAGATGACAGCAATGTGTGAGCCCAAAAACAAAGTTTTTTTGTGAACAAAAATGTCTTTCGCGGCAAAACAGACCACAATACATTATTAAAGCTTTCATTATTGTTTTGAGTCATGCCATGAAAGCATTTTTTTAGCAACTCCTTATCACAGAGTGCTAAATAAGTAGGCTTTATCACTTTAATCACTGAATTTGAAAGGCCTGCTCTGTTTTGGCTACATATAATTTACCATCACATAATGCTTGTTTATACTTGCACCAGCTGTCTTTCCCTGTTGTACATTGCCCATGCATGGGATTTTGATTGCTAGAGCAGCAGTGAAAGAAGGCAGCTATTACAGCAGATTGCATTTTTTCGAGGCATCCAACATTGCTTCGGATGGCAATCCCATAATAGTTCTGCAGTTTATCAATAAATTTATCAGTTAATTTCCCCTTTCCAACAAGTCCTTTGGTGTTCTTTTAGTTTCCCTAAACGTGAGCCTACTCTTTTGTATATGTCCTATGCATTCAAGTTTTGTGACACTGTTTACACATATATATCTTTCACTTGTAAAAGCCCTTGGAATCACCATCACCATAGTACTCGGTGTATTGCAGGTCTCGTTTCATTAGTGACCTTTCAAAAATTCTAAAAGCTCCAACAGCTTCCATGTTTCCAGAGGATCCTTTGTAATTTGAACATTCATGCTCAGATTTCACATTCATTTCCCACATTTTGCAATACTGTGTCATTACTTCCAGATCTAAAATTTTTCCAGTATCAATGGAAATAACTGAAACGCAGTCATTAAGTGACATATGGCCTCTCCGCTGCCATGTGCCATCTACCGAAACACCACAAGTTGTACTTTCTTTAAAATTTCGCACTTCTTTAAATGCAGCTTTCATATTTTCTTCCGAACATAACTGTACTGCTTCCAGCAGTTTGAGTTCATGAGCTCTGAAGGTATTTTTAGAAATGCATGGCAAATTTAAAGTGCATAACAACTTCTTACCAGCTGTGAAACCTCTGCCAATCAATCTCAATCCAAATACCAATAAATTATTGAGAGAGAATTTTTTATTTTCTTTAGGAGTAGAAGTAAATCCAATCACATGTATCCACAACTGCAAGCCACACTCAAGTTATAGCAAAGTCCTTCCCTAGAATCTTCTGACAGTTTCAATCCAGTTGCATAACATTCCGGACAACACAGGATTGAAATAATTCCCATCAAAGCTAGGAAATTAATAATTATATTCCTTGTGGAACCATGAAATTCAGGTTCAGGCACATCAAAACTGCTCAATTTCGCCTCACTATCAGACGTATTATTACTGTTTTGTGCTAACTTGGTAAACCTATTACTATAAAACTTTCTCTTTCTGTACACTTTCGATCTAGCTTTTGGCATTTTGAAATTAATCACAATCAAATAAAACGTTAAAATTAAATGAAAATGAATGAATAAACTGTAAAAATATCAAAAGTAAGTAATAATTAAGAAGAACGCTTTAGAATGAACAATGTAAACAAACTATAAACGATAATATTATTGCCACACAGTGAAACAAGCTTGAATTAAAGAAAAACAATTGCCAAATTAAAAAAGTATTAATAAATAAATAAAGGATACGTTGATCTATATTTACAATAAATATTAAATATTTATATTGCTTAAAAGTCACGAAAAAGACGTTCAAACTATTTGTTTACATTTTTATGTCTCTTTAAACACCCATTTCCGGTTTACTAAATAAGCTATAACTTAGCTTCTAAATATCGTAGGAACTAAAATAAAGTATTTTTGGAATCTTAAGCGTATGGGCTATAATATTAATACATAAAAAAAAAATTCGATAATTTTCTCCAAACCGAGGATATTTGCGTAGTCACATACCTTCAAGTAAGTACCCAATTTAAATTTCTAAAATCATTCAATGGGAACGTTTCTTACATTATAAAACATAGATCATGGCATTAACTAAAAAATACATTTTAGCACTGAGTAACTCTATTAACATTATTAAATAGGCTATTTTAGAGAATGGAGGGGAGGGTTATTGAACGTACGTTTCTAGAATGTAGTTTGCTAAGTATTTTTTCCCATTCCCTCTTAGAGGAGTAGGTGTGTGTTTGCATATTTATTTTTCTTTCAGTCTGAATTCGACTGTTACTGGATTGAAAATAAAAGTGGCAGTACTGTGTTATTCTTGGAAACTCTTAAGAGCTATCATAAATCAGTTTATTACTTGTTTTATGTACCTTTATCAATTCATCTGCTTACTTTACTTTAGTTTAAGAAATTGGTTTACATTATTCAAAAATATATTTAAAATGCTCCAAAGCAACAATGTGTACTACTGTGAAAGCTTGTGATATGATCGTTCTATGGCGACCATATCTTTGATTTCGGGAAAATTAGAGGTGTGGGTTTCCCCGAAATGATTCGACATTTAAAATTTTAAATACAAACTAAAATTAAAAAAAACATTAGTGCTTGCTTTCAGAGTTTTCCCCCCATGTTTAGCAATTTTTAATTTAATATTTGCAGATGGTGCTCAGTGTATCTCAGAACAGGGAACGAATGGTTGAAAGAAAATTTTCTAGCTGACTTTTTATCAAGTCGTAATTTGAATAAAACTTTTCCCTGAAGGTTGGTTTTTTTTTTATTTTTTTGTTTTTTTTAAAAAAATTTTGGGAAGAAAACCTTTTTTTTTATTTATTTAAAAAAAAGGATTAAAACTGTGTCATTCAAGTTTCCTTATCAAGGGTATAGAGTAGTGGTCTTTTGACTCATGGATAGAACGATGGTTTTTCGGGAACCCAGTGCCGATTTAAGCAAACGGGCCCCCCTGGGGCAGAAGATCTACAACCCTCATAGCATGGGTGGATCGAAATTTAATAACCGGAAAACTTGTTAACCACATCCGGGCCCCTGGGTGTCCGGCCCAAGGTAATGGCGGAACCCCATTCCCCCCAAACACTTAAAAAGATTATATTCTAAAATAATATTTAAAGTAAATTAACATTTTATTGACACTTAAAAATATTGTAGGTTTATTAAAAAATTTTTAATGTAACTTTGTAATGTAATTTCCTTTTAAAAACCCCCAAGGATCGCACGAAAAATTCCGCCTTTCCGGGGTTTTCTGCCTTCGCAAGATTCCGAAGGCGCCGAGCTGCATTTTAAAAAATACGGCTCAACCGCTTTGAGAACCTCACCAAAAAAAAAAATGTGCGGTGCATTTTTGAAGCATCTCCCGAATGGCAAATTTAAGTGCAGGACGCTTTTAGGGATTGTGTTTTTAAAACAACTACCCATGCATTATTTTATAAAAATTTTTTGCTCGCATTTTTACTCAAACGACGAAATCTATGTCCTCATTTTTAAATCTTGGTGTGATTACCCCGTGCTTTCATGTTCTACGTTTAATTTGTTTTATGTTATTTTTTTTTGCCATTAGTTGAGATATATTTTTCACATATATGTATTGTTCTGAATAGCAGAATTTTTTTACCTGCAAGAGAAAATCCCGGGAATTTGCATTAATTTGACCCCAAAATTTAGGAGCTGCTCTTTTCTTATTTTAGATTTAAACGCCGAATTTTTGTATATGTCGATAAGTTGTTCCCCCCCTTTTTTATTATAGATGTTATTTTCGACAAATAGAAAAGGTGCATAGTCCCAAATTTAAAAACTATGTTCCACGAAATATTGTACTAACGAAGTATAAAATAATTTTGTTGAGTCTGGGATAGTAAATAACAAAATATTCATAATCTGATAGGAAGTAAATATAAAAGTATGTAGCTTAATATTTAATATAGTATATATTATATATATATATATATATGAATGCTAGCTACTATATGAAGGGGACCTGTATCGAAATTCCTTAGGGGCCCTTTTTGGTATGGAAGCTTTATTAGTGGGACTGTAGTAACACATGTTGGGGCCCCGTATCATTTATACGGTGGCATCTACTCCCCTGATATATATATATATATATATAGTATAATAAAATAAAATAAGAAATAGTGATTCTTCATAGAGAACGTAAATGTATAGTTTTCGTTCCGATTTTTATGATTTGTGAAACGCTTAGGTATGTTTCTAGGAACCACAGGGTTCCGGGGAACACAGTTTGAAGACCACTGATGTAGAGAAAAAGCTTACAATTATCAATCACTACACAATAGATCCGGGATAATGAAACTTTTTTAGATCTTTTGTATGTGAGTGACAAGGAACTAATTTTGAGAGCTGGACAACAAAATAATATAGAAATAAATATCCTTTTAGAGAATAATCAAGATTTTCTAAAATCTGATTCGCATTTTTTGCGCTCTGAAATAAAAAAAAATCTTATAGTAATATTAAGATCATGTCTAATTGGCAACGGCAAGATTAGATTTAAAACTTTAGAAAGGATGTGTACAGCATACAATTTATATCTATTAGAAAAAGTGCAAATGTTTCATTTAAACCAAACATACCATAGTCGACCTTCTTTATAAAGGGATATGAGTGCAAAAAATCCATTTTGGGTTCTGGATTTTTTCTAAAATAGAAGAAAAAAATAAAACTATGAACATACCTTACAAATGCATGTTTATGTGTAGTATGATTCTGTTTTTCCTTCCGAAAATTTACAATTCTTTGATATATTTTAAAACTTAAGATAGCAATGACAGCGTTAGATATAAGCACAAGCTTGAATGAAAAAAAATTTAATATTGGTTTTAATTTGATGAAAGAGAACTCAGCACTTTTGCTATAGTAAGTGCAAGATAAAGAAGAGTTTGAACACAAATAATGCATTTAAAGCAAATCATTACAATTATTTTGGTATTACTGCAATGTCTTGTGCATTACTTACTTACCTTTCGTTCAAAAATAAAAACCAGTTGCAAACGAATTTCCTCAAATAAGAATCTAAACTACATTTTTGTTAAAACAATTTATAAGTTTTGGAATATTTAAGAAACAATTTTCAATAAGATAGACAAATGTATGTTTTGCAATCACTATTTCAGAAAAAGCTCGCTTACATGTTTACTGACTACAAATATAAAAAAAATAGGAGGGCTTACTTAATTTAAAGAAGTATTCACAGTGATACATAAGTGGCCTAGAGAGAAAAAGTACAAGATGAAAATTCAGTGAAGGCTAAAAAATAATTTTTTTTTAAAGACGCAAATTTACATATTAAGATTGTTCCACGTATTATGAAATTTTTCTGCTTATGTAGTAAGCGTAACTGATTTGAAGCTTAAAATAGATTATAACTACATAAAATTATCGATGAGTTAAAAATTCTAAATGTGGCGATTGATATTTTAGATCAGCTCTTGGCTATCATCTTCCGGCAACGTTTCCAGAGAGAGTGATTTTCAACATTTCTTTTTTTGCGGCTGGAACTTTTCGCCGGTTTATGAAAGAGGTAAGTACTTGCATCTTCGAAAAATACTTTTTAATTTTCAGTTTAAATTCGTTGGTGCGTTCTCTTTTTTTCTTCCAAGGTAAGAGGAAAGCAAGTTACATTCTAGATAAATAAGCAGTATTCTAAAAAGAAATGTATGTCGCTGTACATTGATGAGCTAATATTGACATATATGAATGCAAAAGTACCTGAAAAAAATACTCATAGCCCCCATTTGCTGTTTTTTACGTATTAATTAAGGTATGTGACTACCTTCGGAGCAATTTTTTTGAAATATATAAAATTTCAATTAAATAAACATTTTTTTATTTGAAATGGGACATAAAAGTAAGAATTCCAATACAGTTTTGACAAAGTTAAAATTAATTTTGGAAATATTGGGAATTTTGAGTGAAATTTTAGTGAAAAATTGCAGCTGCGGTAAGGATTGTATTGAAAATTCTAATTAATATATTCTTATAATATTTATACAGTACATAAATGCTATTATTATCTGCGTTGATAGCTATAAAATTTGTAAATACTTCTAAAAGTTTTTGAAATATGTCAATTTTTACGCAGAAACTCAATTTTTACAAAACACTAATGTTATTTTCTCACAAAAAGTGCAATAAAATAAATCAATATATACACAGAGATTAGATTATAGTTCAGATAACAGATAAAACTAAATAAAACATTTTCTGAAAATTTCAAGTCAATATCTTAAAAAGAAATTCTGTAGTGAACTGTGCCGTGAAAAAAAAAATTGAAAAACAGTTTCTCAGAAAATGCATTTGAAGATTTTAATACAATATGAAAAATTTTCTACTAATTGTACACTTTTTAAACTCTCCATATTTATAGCTCAAGCTCTTTAGCTACATGTAAAAATGATTTTTGGGCCCTTTATTTTATTTTGTTGTTTTTTTGGGAGTTTTGTAG
>BMAV01000542.1:172526-183245 GCA_019973955.1 Trichonephila inaurata madagascariensis | reverse complement strand
CAGATGCCTCATAAATACGGAACAATACAACAACATATATATATACACAGATTATACAATTACAAACATTTTCAATAAACTATTAAAACAAATAACCAAAATTGTCGCATCTCACGAAGTCATACATCGAAGCAAATAAATGTGCAGTACAATTGTTTTCCCTGTCCAAAAGAAAAAAATTTTTAACAAGTCAAAAGTTCAAAAATAAATATATACCTCATTGTAGTGTCAAATTTTCTTGGTTTATAACCTTTAAGCACCGCCCGAGACTTCCTTCTTTGCAATAATTCTTCCGACCACTTGTTGAAAAAGATCATAAAAAAATGAAACAATACAACCTGATTTTTTATATTCGGTCCCCACCATGACGTCAATGATGAAGGTGCTACCACTGTTCTTTCCTCTTCTCTTTCCTCAGCTGCTGGAATTCCTTATGTCGCCTGCTGTGGGATTATGTAGTCTCCTTGTCGGCTTTTCCTTGCTTTCCCTGTTGCTTCTGCTTGGCCAGTCGCGGGACTCCTGATCGTTCTTTGGCGTGGACGCATGTTGTATCTCAGTCCATCTGGAACTTCAGTTTGCGACATAGCCATCACTGATGACTATGTCGTTCAGTTCCACGTAAGCTAGAGGTGTGGGATTATCAAAATGATGAGACATAATAGTTCTTAATACAACTTTTATTAAAATAACTTATATTACTTAATTCTAATTTGACAACTTTATTTAAAAGTGAGTTAACACCAATTAAACCTTGTATTTAAGTCAGATCACGCTTCAGATCCTTTTATCTTATTCATAATAAATAAACCGATTCATCTAATTACTTATATCAAATATTACTACTTGCAGATCTCCTTCTTGACCTATTGAGAGATATTGCCATTCACTTTATATACGACGATTCCAACTAACATATTGGAGCTTCTATTCGGCTTCAAAGCTATCGGACTGCTAACTCTTGATCTGAAAGATTCACTAAGCTATCTCTAAACTTGCCGCGCTATCGATCAGAATGATTCCACACTAAACTATCTCCAAGCTTGCCGCGTTATCTTATCATCAAAGCTTCTATCCTTTTAAGAGTATATCTCATTTACATATTTGATCCGTTTCTCTTCGGTATTGGGTTGGAAAAGGTTTTGCCGTGTCGTGGCCGTCCAAAGAACATAGGAGTTATGTTAGCAGACGGACGCGAGAACGTCTAACCCTCCAGAAGAAAAAGCGTGATTTACTTAAGGGTTCTCAATGCTCTTAATAAATTACGTGTCTAAATATCTATTTCTGAATTTCTTCGCTTTCTGGTTTTATTTAAATTTTTAATCTTAAATCCTCATTTTAACTTTTATAATTTCCAATATTTATCTTGACTTCAATTTTTCATTACTCATCTTAGAATTAAATTTAATATTCAATTTAAATTTAAATTTAAACTCGTGACAAATAAATTTTACTCATTAACTAGGCCAACATTAATAATTACTGTTTAATTCATGCCTCTCACTTTTAACATTTATACTTAAAATGAAAGCTATACTTAGAATTTTCTAAAAGTGAATTTGCATATTCGCTCCGTTTCTCTTCTTGGTATTGGGTTGGAAAAGTTTTGCCATTAATCGTGGCCGTCAAAGAACTTAGGAGTTATGTTAGAAGAAGAACGCGAGAGACGTCACAACTTTTAACATATTTCATGGTAATTAATGGCCTTGAACTGGTTTTAGTAGGTGCCTAACTCAGCTAGAACAATTAAATTGCCTAAATTTTTCAAACACAAAAGCCCAAGTAAAATTAAGAAATTTTATCTATAATTAGCATGTGGTAATGTATGTTAAAAATACTTGTTGTAAAATAATGTATTTTTAAAATTACTTGTAGGCTTAAAATTATGACACGTAGTCTAAAATCATTAATTTTAATATAAAATTATTTTTTAGAATTGAAAATACAACATATTTCTGGACAATGTTTCTTTTCCTTGTTTTCTTTGCAGATTTCTTTTGGATGTGTAAAATATATACAGTAAATAGATATTAATTTTTAAAACAAGTGTTAATAATTTCTTTTTTAAATCATATATAATGTTTATTATTTTTAAATTTATTTCATATTTGTTAAAATTTGTTTCATATTTGTTAAAATTTATTTCATATTCGTTAAAATTTGTTTCGTATTTGTTAAAATTTGTTTCATATTTGTTAAAATTTGTTTCATATTTGTTAAAGTTTGTTTCATATTTGTTACAATTTGTTCTCACTAAAGTATATTAAGAGATCAATCTCTATTTAAGGAATTTATAACGACCTTTTTTGGGTATATAGTGACTTCGTTAAATAATAGAGGCCTGACCTATATATATACATGTCTTTCAGATCTATTTGCTTATAAAATTTCTGAGCAAAGAAAAATGATTTTTGATATTTATGAATGAACAAAGTTTGAAGCATCTTTCTTCACATATACATTTTAAAAATCGGTGACTACGAAAAATTCTTTCTTCACGATAGTTCACCATGCGTTTAAATTTTAAAAAAGAACATCGTTGGTATTCTCAACTTGTTGTTTTCTGTAGAGTCTATCCAGCTTCGAAGATATTGAAAACCTAAGTTAGTTTTAAATTCTTTGCCAGCTGCAAAGAAAACACTTCTTGTGGGACATTCGCAATATACGATGTATGTGGTAATAAGAAGGCTTGTGTAAAATTGATTTGTGTTCTTATGTGTTTCAGGCATTTGTGTCTGCGAAAAAATTGTTCACACACTGGAAATAAAGTTACTTTCAGACCTCAAACTGTCGTTGTGAAGTGCAAGGAAGAAATAAATAAATATTCGTGTATTTTATTTATTCAAAACACGTTTTCGATGAAAAAGTTTCGTTTACAACCAAATAAGTTCGAATTTGAATATTAAACGGTTGCGTACAAAGAAAAACCATAGCGTTCTGCATTTCTTTAGTATACACTATTTTTCTTGATATTAAACAAGCAGAAATTTTAGCTTTTCCGGAATCATTTATGTTTTAATATTAATTTTGTAAACTACAAATAAAATTCGTGTTCTACTTTTATATGTTAGAGCTTCGATTTGAGAAGTTGAAAACTACTTTTTTCACATTTCAGTGACTGGGTCTCAGAAATTCAAATTTTTTGCTTTTTCTAATATGCTTTCTTTTGTTTAGCAGAAAAGCCATAAAATTATAGTTGGAGAATGAAATATACCACCTTCGATATCTAAACTTAGACTATTTGAAGGCCAGATAGTAATCATTCAAAGTATTCACAAAATTTGTGTTTTCCTTTGGTTTTTTTTCCATCTGGTTATTTATTTCTTTTGACGCAGCTAAAATCACAAACAATAATTTTAAATTTTGAAAAAAAAAAAAAAAAAAAAAATTACAAAAGTAACAAATTTTTTCTTTAATTAAAAATGGCCGTTTCGGGTATATGATTCCAAACGAGTTATTTTCCTGATACAACTGATACTCGTTAAACACTATTATAAAAATAAGTTGTGTCTAATTTCTTTTTTTTACTAAAGGGATTTAGAAAATTATTTTATGTACCATATTTATTACATTAAGTTTAAAAATAAAAGAGAGCTTACGAATCTAAAATAACCTTCTATTTTTGGTTTCTAAATATATATGCAGGATTTGCTAATCAAATATATATATTAGTAAAAAGACTACACTATTCTTTGTAAGTAATTTTTAAATTTATTAATCATATCTTTCAGTTGCATTATGCATTGAAAAACGAAGAAGAAATTGAAAGATTTATATCGAAATTATTTTACAAAACTTGAGTTTTAGAAATATTTTTAGAATGATGAAGCTTATGGTTGGATTTTTCTTATAGGACAGAAGTTAGTATTTTGCAGCCGAATGTTATATTACCAGAAACTTATGAGTATTAATTTGAAAAAAACTAATCTCAGTGACACCAACTTCTAGCTAATAGAGGTCAAGGCCCACAGTGTCCATCTCAGTTTTCGTGACCTTGGACACTGAGGTGTATGAGCAGATGTTCCGGTCAGGTGGTCATTCTATTGCGAAACCCACAGTGTTTAGTTCCTAAGAAAGCTTGGAACTCATTTATGGATCCATTGATTGGTTAAAAGGCTGATTCGGCATTACGCAGTCTGAGGTTTGAATTAAAGACCTGAGGCGAAGAATCGCGATACGTTTCCACTCGGCAACTGGAAGTCCTCATTAATTTGAAAAGGGAAACAAATTACATATAAACACACCCACACACATATATATTACTTTTTGAGTGGTAATTCTCACATAACCGAAGAATTCTGAGAAATTTAGACTTAACATCTTATTTAAACTTTTTTTTATTTGTAATCTTATGACAGAAAATAAAAGTATAATTGATTTAAAATATTCTATTTCTGTAAAAAGTTAACTTTTATTAACTTAAATAAATAATTCTTAGTACAAATGTTCTAAAATGATCATTTGAAAATAATTCTTTTATACAGCTTTTTTTATTGGTTTAATTTAAGAATGCATATCTGTTTCCAGAAAATTCTATTTTCCGATGAGGTAGATTAAAAGAGCGAAATGAGTTTTTTTTCCTACAAGATTTGTTAACAAATGCTGAATACATAAATTTGATAAAAATTTGAAATTTTTGGTAAAATCGAATGATATTAATCACTATTCGGGAAAAAGTTTTAAAATTAAAAGAAACTATGGAAATAAATGTTATTTCTCTAAAATTAGCTTAAAAGAAAAAAAATTTTAAAAATCTAAAGAAAATACTTTTTTTTATTTGTAAAAGATAAAATATACATCTAGAAATCTTACTTTTAAAAGAAGTAACTTAAGGAATATTAAAGTTTGTCTTTTTAAAGAAGAATTACCTTAAGGTAATTTAAATGTTAACTTTATAAAATAATCATAAAAAACATATTATTAAAAAATTATACGTAAATTATTCTTATTTATTACATAGTAAAACATTTCATGCATCAAAAAGATAAGCCTATATTTCTTGCGATGTCCTAAAAATTTATCTCGATTAGAAAGTGCCTTGGTTTGAAGAGTAGAAAGAAAAAAGTGATAAAGACGAAGAGAAAAATAAATAGAAATAAGAAATTTAATGATGAACATTTTTCAAAAATCTGTTTCATAAAATTCCACTTGCACTTAAAAGAACAAAATAAAAAAAAATTCTTTTGCTTTTTGCAGCACTAAAATATTGCATTTTATTTTTGTAGCATTAAAATATCTCACTATATATATATTTTTTTTTTACCCATCGTCGTAAAGTAGTAAATACAAACTTCGCATCGTATCTTTCAAACCGAAATAATGACTTTAATCTTCACTTTCTTGGTACATTTAAGGTATCAATCGACTTATCGATTGTATGAATTATATACCCTCAAAATGATAGGGCCTATCTGGCCAACTTAAGGATAAAAAATAATAATAAAAATGTATATTCTTCAATATACAGGACTATATGATTCTATGTAGTGAAGATTGTAGTTTGTTATAGCATTATTTTTCTTTTCTGCTGATTTAATGTTAAAAAATCCTTCTTTGTTGTATATATATTGTTTAACTTTTAACTGCAATTACTAAAATCTTCAAATGAATTATGTGAACTTTCGGGGAGAGTGATAAAACTATATTCTCTATTTTATATGAAGGAAATATACAGAAGAAAAGTGAATTTATAAAGAAAGTAAACTGCGCAATATGCTTGAAAAGAAGCAATTTTTTGTCAAAAGAATAAAAATTAAATTAAAGAACTTTTTCATTAGGAACACACGTATTAAAAATTAAAGACTTTTCAAGCAGAATTTAATTATTAATAATTAAAGTATTTATTGCATTAAAAATAAAAGAAACAATAAAAGTAATAGATAAAAGCAATATCAATTTCAATATTAGTGATAAAATAACTTGGTGCAAATAAGTAATAGAAAGACAACTTTTCTGTCTCTGATTTTTGTCTGTGTCACAGGACTCTTAAATTGCAAATTTTTCAATTTTTTGAAAAAAATATATGTTAAAGCCTCAATATTTCTGAGTATTTTGGTACTCAAATTGTGTTGATACTGTGAAAACTTCCAAAGTTATTGAGAAATAAGTAGTGAAATTTAAGCAGAAACCCTATCTTTCTTATCTTTAACTTCATTTTGTAGAACAAAAAAATTTGAAGCTCCTACGCAGGATTTTTCAGAAACTATTTATGATATCAATTTGAAACTTTATACACGTGTTCAAAACAAGACTCTTGGTAACTTATACATCAATTTAAAAAAAAATGTTAATAGAATTTTTTTTATTTGCATTTTAATTCATGTTTTTTCTTAAAATTTTAAAATTTTCGTTATAATTGTATTTAAAAAATAGTTTTTTTCCTCTAAATTTCTTAAAAGTTAGTATAACTTCAAAAATAAACATTTTTATACCAAATAAAATTAATTTTGTAAATTTTGATCAGTTTTGTACTTCAGAATCCTACGCGGTGTAAAATTCTAATTTTCATATTTTTTAAAAAATTGTCTAATTTATTTTATTATAACTTTTTAAATTTTTTCTCAAATTCTCTGAACACTTGAGAAATATTGTAAATATATATGATTATCATATGGTAAAAATTTCAAATTGTTGTTTCGTTTTATTGCTAAGTTACATTGGTTTGAAAAATATTTTTTTCCGGGTGCTTGAAAATGTGTTAAGGGTCCTGTGAGCCCTAATGATTCCTCAACTAAGCAATGATTGGCTTAGAGGTAGTACCCGATTCGTAAGCCTAAGGTTACGGGTTCATCCCCGAGCTGGAGTTGATAGATTTTCTGGATGTGAAAATTGTAGGCACACATGTCGTATGGGTAAAATCCTAGGAGAGCCCACACCCTTGGCGACAAACCGAAAAAAGCGCCAAGCCAGAACGAGATGGGGACAACGACAGTAAGTGAATATATCGGGACAGGGTGGATGCGTAATGAAATTATATGTAAACATTATAGAAAATAATCAAATATATTTAAGATAAAAAAATTTAAAAACAGCACTTATATATAAATTTTTCTACTGCTGATCTTTTCTGAGAGGAGGGTACAGCGTAACAGCAGATTTTAAAACAGCCTTGTGAAGGCGTCAGCACTAAGCGAATGACTATGGGAGTGCCACCATATATATTCTGCGAGGTAATGTGGTCGAACTTACCCATTCAACAACTCTATTCAAATCCATCAAACAGCACTCCTTTTCATTCGTATGGGGCTGCAGTAGCCCAAGTGGTCAGGTATCCGGATCGCAGGCATGTGTGAGGTTCGAGCCAGCACACCACTAAGACCTACCGTGTAGGGCAGTGATGCACATTCTGCAAATCTGCCGAGTAGCTGAAACGTCCTCCCGTTGGTGTGGTGTGGTAGTTAGGAGAGGGGTATCAGCTCAGATAATAGATCCATTGTCTCCATGACCATGGTTCAAAATTACGTGGTCGTCTTAAAGCCGTCGTGTAGCTAAACAGTGCGACGTTAATATTCACTCATTCGTTCATATAATCTCATTCGATTATTACATTTAGGACATTCACATTATTGGAAGCAATCAATCCTTTCTTTCATACACCATTCAATCAATTCTTTCTTACCTTTTGCATTCAACAAAGTAAAAAAATTCTAAGAAATATATTCACTCACACATGCAGCCATACTTCCAACCCAGTGCCAAACAACAAAATGACGAAATTCGAAATGTCCGCCGACAAAATACAAAAATTTCAGAAATAGTTAGGTTTACCATATCTAGTGTATCAAAGTAGGGTTACCAAGATAGTACAATTATCGCCCACCAAAATAATTCGCGCCAAGGTTATGGGCCCTCGAGTATCAATTTGGCTGTGGTACTCTCGAAAAAATTAAATTACCGCAATAGTTAGCATCCGTCAAGAGTAAGAATTAATAAAATCTAAACGTTGCAATTTGGAAACGGAAGCCACCACTAGATGGCGCCACCGATGATATGCCTACTAGTTTTGGGAACTTGCCATGTTTGCAGAGGCTTATAGTTGCTAGTATGCTAGTTGCTCCATTAGGGGGGAAAAAAACTAAGCCATGATGCTGTGTTTCAGAGCTCGAATTATTCGATTGCTTTTTTGTACATTTCGTTACAGTAAGAAATTTCTTCTGTTTTTTTATTATAATAGGATTATTAGATTAATGTTAACTTAATGTAATTTTTATTATTCGAGTTTTAAAAATTATTGCGTGTTACTTATTGCTATTTAATTTTAATTTTAATTTCCTTTTTCCCAAGCTAACTCAGAAAGGTTTTCAAAGGAGTAAGTCACTACTTGTTAGAATTTTAGGAAAACAGGGACTTTAAGCGAGAACCAATAATGTAATCGATATCAATCAAGAAAACTGTCAAGTTTTTATCACGAGTATAATCTATTGAATAACTTTCAAAGACTAGCACAGGGTTTTCATGAGATTGAGTTTATTTTATTTTATATTATGGATTATTTAAAATTTGATTTTCAGGAAAAGATTAATGAATAAGGGGAGAGAGAGAGATATTGCGCCTCATTTTGATAAAGAAGTTCTTTAATGTAGTAGACCGTAATAAAGGTTTAGTGTTAAATTGACAGAGAATACTTGCCTAATGTATTTTAATTCCCTGCCAGAAATATTATTTCTCAAAATATTGCATGTACCGCCAGATAGAATGCATGATTGAAGATAGAGGTAAGTGTGTAGAGCAACTGTATTTTATTTAGCTAAATATTGAAGAATTTTCATTTCTTATTCTTTTTAATGTGTCAATGATAATTTCAACTTCTATGTTGATATTATGGATGTGTATTCATTATAGAACTTATTCAAATGAAATTATTCATTATGTATTTAATTTATTTTTAAAATCGATTAGTAATTTATGCATAAAATTTATGATAAACTATTTTTTTTCTTGCTGAATCCATTGAAATACAATGCCTCTATCAAGCTGCTTTATGTGGAAAAAAGTAATATTGTATTACAGAAATGCTACTTTTAGTAGTAATATAGATTTCAGAATTCACATTATATCTTTTTTCATATTTAAGTATAACGAGTTAAATACGTTACTTAAAAAACCCATTTAAAATTCTCCTGTTAGTATGGAATCAAAAATGACTGCTAAAATGAAAGCATAATTTTTTAGAAGTAGGAAAACTCTTTTTGCCCTTAGAATCCCAACACTTAGAGAGGCACTGACTCAATAAGGTGCTGATACGTAGCGTGAGGTACCTGATACTACGCATCACCAATAGTCCTGTAACTATCGCAAATTGAGAGGTGGTAACGTGACACTACAAATTCGGTTTTGCACATGGAACAATAGATGTTTGCTTGGATTCGTGTCAGCTCTGATGACATGGTGCATTATCCTGTTCACAAGGGCCCTCACCCGCTATGAACACTGCTGAACAAAGGCGCACGATACCTGCAATGATGATCCCATCGCCCACAGACACCATAAATTGTTCTATGATATCCTAATTGTACCTCGTAAAAACATCACCCAACTGTCCACCACCAGGGTTTATGCTAGAAAGCAACGCATTCGTACTAGTCATTAATAGGATTAACAGAAGACGTAATTCTCTAGAACAGGCGACTTTTCCTTTACTCCTATGATCCAATTCTGGTGTTCCATAAGCTATTTTAAGCACTGTTGGTAATGGCATACCATCAGATTAAGAGTGCAATTCGGTCACGGGCTGCATAGGTGCCCATAATAATGTGCTTTGCATTACGTTCTATATGTAATACTATAAGCTACAATATGTATCTAGACATACTGTCTCGGTTGTTACTAACGTAGCTGCTGGTGATAAAGGCTTCCATCATGATGAATGCCACTTCACCACTTTCAATAAGTACTCCTAATGGAGTTGCACGTTATCATCCGAACAATTCCACCATTTTTGAAAGCAATATTCCTAGACGCTGATCCGTAGCAGCTTAAAATGTACCAAAATCCGATAAATTGGCTGATTTTCCTGTTATTTCGCTAAGCATTCTACGAATAGAAAGACAACCCTTCGGCAATTAGTATATTTTAGTATTGTGAGATGGAGTTTCATTTTCTCATAGTCTTTGATGAGGGATGGAGCAATGGTCGTTTTGTGCATTTGATATATAGTAAATTATAATTATTATATTCTTAATTTTTTGAATAAACTTTGATTGCATAATTTTTTAATCCATACAAGAACAAAATAATGTAGTCTATCATCAGAATTGCTGTTAGAAAGCAATGAAGATTAAAAAGTAAGCATACATATCTGCTTCATGACATCTGCTTCGATGTTTTAATTCTTAACAGTAATACAGTAAAATGAACACAGCAATCCTCTTAAAATTGCTTGGTGAAACTTAGTATTGTTGTTAAAAATGATTACAGGAAACCAATTAAAGAACATGGTTTATTTAAATTTTTTACTCGAAAGAAGGTGTAACCCAATATTTCGTGTTTCTTCATTGTATTTCATTTATAAATCTTCTGGAAAATCATGAGCGAACCAATTTTGAATAAATTCTTCCAAATTTTGATAATTTATTTCCCACAATAAAGAAAAAATAAATTAGTACTACTTCTGCCCCCCCGCCCCTGAATTGTGGGAAATAAATTATAGATGTAAAAAAAAAGCATTTCTTGTTCAGAAATGTTTTGTGGTTTTTTTAGTACTTATTTAATTTTGTTTTGAAT
>BMAV01000542.1:154582-168202 GCA_019973955.1 Trichonephila inaurata madagascariensis | reverse complement strand
CTCACCAATAGTCCTGTAACTATCGCAAATTGAGAGGTGGTAACGTGGCACTACAAATTCGGTTTTGCACATGGAACAATAGATGTTTGCTTGGATTCGTGTCAGGTAAATTTAAAGATTAAGGTATGATTTGAAATTCACCAGATAGAGCTACTTTAACCACTTCCTGATGATTCAGCTCTGATGACATGGTGCATTATCCTGTTCACAAGGGCCCTCACCCGCTATGAACACTGCTGAACAAAGACGCACGATACCTGCAATGATGATCCCGTTGCCCACAGACACCATAAATTGTTCTGTGATATCCTAATTGTACCTCGTAAAAACATCACCCAACTGTCCACCCACATGCCAGGGTTTATGCTAGAAATCAACGCATTGGTACTAGTCATTAATAGGATTAACAGAAGACGTAATTCTCTAGAACAGGCGACTTTTCCTTTACTCCTATGATCCAATTCTGATGTTCCATAAGCTATTTTAAGCACTGTTGGTAATGGCATACCATCAGATTAAGAGTGCAATTCGGTCACGGGCTGCATAGGTGCCCATAATAATGTGCTTTGCATTACGTTCTATATGTAATACTATAAGCTACAATATGTATCTAGACATTCTGTCTCGGTTGTTACTAACGTAGCTGCTGGTGATAAAGGCTTCCATCATGATGAATGCTACTTCACAACTTTCAATAAGTACTCCCAATGGAGTTGCACGTTATCATCCCTCCAATTCCACCATTTTTGAAAGTAATATTCCCAGATGCTGATCTGTAGCAGCTTAAAATGTACCAAAATCCGATAAATTTCGGATAAATCCTGTTATTTCGGGCAATTAGTATATTTTTGTATTGTGAGATGGAGTTTCGTTTTCTCATAGTCTTTGATGAGGGGTGGAGCAATGGCTGTTTTGTGCATTTGATATATAGTAAATTATAATTATTATATTCTTAATTTTTTGAATAAACTTTAATTGCATAATTTTTTAATCCATATAAGAACAAAATAATGTAATCTATCATCAGGATTACTGTTAGCAATGAAGATTAAAAAGTAAGGGAATAATAAGCATTCATATATTGCTGACATCTGCTTCGGTGTTTTACTTCCTAACAGTAATATAGTAAAATGAACAGAGCAATCCTCTTAAAATTGCTTGGTGTAACTTATTGTTGTTAAAAATGATTACAGGAAACCAATTAAAGAACATGGTTTATTTAAATTTTGTACTCGAATGTAGGTGCAACCCAATATTTCGTGTTTCTTCATTGTGTTTCATTTATAAATCTTCTGGAAAATCATGAGCAAAACAATTTTGAATAAATTCTTCCAAATTTTTATAATTTATTTCCCACAATAGAGAAAAAATAAATTAGTACTATTTATCCCCCCAGAATTGTGGGAAATAAATTACAGATGTAAAAAAAAAACATTTCTTGTTCGGAAATGTTTTGTGGTTTTTTTAGTACTTATTTAATTTTGTTTTGAATTTTTTCTCTAGAGTATTCAGATTAAACGATGTATATTTATACCTTCTTAACATTATATTTCACATAAAAAATAAATTAAAAAATTAAATTTCCAATTTGATAATGCATAAAGGGAAAAGAGAAAGAGAGGGTAGACAGTTTATATTCACGTAGACAAGGATTCAAAGGAATTATAAGTACTTCAAATTTGCATTTGCATTAGATATAAAATGTAGAAGATATTTTCAAGCCATTTTTCTTAAAATGTGTCAATCTCTAAGTTAGAATTACATGCAATATATATTAATAAAGTTTTACCCAATACTATTTTTAATAAACATTTCTACATATTTGTACATTTAACCACTATCTACCCACACGCATATTGAAATTGGTTCAGATTTTAACTAAGGCACTTTGCTGTATATAATTTTATAACAGTAAATTCCTTATATACATGAATAAAATTTTATCATGTAAATAATTATCATGAGTTTATTTTATAAAACCCAAGATTTCATTCAAGGTATAATTTCAGGAATTGGAGCTTTACTTACACAGGTTAATGCCCAAATATTAATTTACTTACTTTACTTATTTTATCAATTAATATTTTTAATGTTAATAAACACAGTTCTAAATTTCAGTATATAAAATAAATGAGTATTTTTCATTCTTGATACGAAAAAAAGTTCTATAATTGCTTCCTTATGTAAAAAAATAAAATAATAGTAAATGATAAAATAAAACTGATAGAAACAACAACAAATCTTTCATGATTTGATAAACTGCAGTCAAACCTCCGTATAACGAACCCCTATTTTGCAAATTTCTCTACGTTGTGAGATTTTTCCTGGAACCAAGTACAATTTAGTATTTTCTTAGTAATATAGCCTTCAAATAGCGAAGTGTATTTTCTATTTAACGAAATTTTTATCGTGCGATTTGAATTTTTTTCTGTCTATTTTTTACATTTTTCAGGACACTTTTTAATTTATTCTCACTTTTAACACATTTCATGGTAATAAATGGCCTTGAACTAGTTTTAGCAGGTACCTAACTCTGCTAGAGCAATTAAATTGCCTAAATTTTTCAAACAGAAGCTCAAGTAAAATGAACAAATTTTATCAATAATTAGCATGTGGTAATGTATGTTAAAATATACTGGTTGTAAAATAATGTATTTTTAAAATGACATGTAGGCTTGTGACGGGGCTTTCATCACGATTTCTATTAATGTCCTCTTGGAGTTTAACCAACTCAAGAAGAACGTGGTTATGTAAATTAGGATTTATATATATATATTGGATGTTAGCAGTAGAGTGGAGTCTATGTTTGGATCTATGTCTATGAGCAAAAGTGATCATTATGTGGGAAATGAAGTCGCTAAGTGTAGAGTTAGCCGTAAAGTGATTTGAGATAAAGTTAGAAGAAGACTATCTCCGTGAAATAGTCTAGCCGTGCCGGTACTGCCGAACCAAAAGTGGGTTTGAGGCCATAAGGAATACTGTTGGATTAAAGCCACATCAGAACAGATACCGAACGTAGCTGATTATCTAGGATATAGCGGTAAGCAGTTTTATATAAGCTATAACGGAAAGGCGTATATTAGTGATAGAGAAATTAATCTATAAAGTTAGATTCAGTGGTCAAGGACGCGACTATTTGGTAATACGTGTTGCCTCTTCTCATTCTAGATCAACTTACTTAATTATTATTGTTGTGTATTGTGTTTAAGCTAAGACCTTAATAAACAGGTTTTAAAATGAATAATTTGAGTGGTTTTTCGTTCTTCCCCTCAGAAACAAGTCGCGTGGATAATGTAGAAATGAGGTGCCCACGTGCGGAGGTCTCACAGGCTCAAAATTATAAAACGTATTCAAAAATCTTTAATTTTAATATTATTTTTTTTTAAATTGAGAATACAACATATTTCTGGACAATGATTTTTTTCCCTTGTTCTCTTTTCAGATTTATTTTTGTTTGGTAAAATATATACAGTAAATAGATAGATATTAATTTTCAAAACAAGTGTTAATAATTACTTTTTTAAATCATATATATAATGTTTATTATTTTAAAATTTGTTTCATATTTGTTAAAATTTGTTACAATTTGTTCACTAAAGTATATTAAGAGATTAATCTCTATTTAACGAATTATCTATATAACGACCTTTTTTTGGTATGTAGCCACTTCGTGAAATAGAGGTCTGACTGTATATACATCTCTTTCAAGATCTATTTGCTTATAAAATTTCTGAGCAAGAAAATGATTTTTGATGTTATGAATGAACAAAGTTTGAAGCATCTTTCTTCACATACATTTTAAAAATCGATTTGACTACGAAAAATTCTTTCTTCCACGATAGTTCACCATGCGTTTAGAATTTTAAAAAAGACATCGTTGGTATTCTCAACATGTTTTCTGTGAGTCTATCCAGCTTCCGAAGATATTGAAAACCTAAGTTAGTTTAAATTCTTTGCCAGCTGCAAGAAAACACTTCTGTGGGACATTCGCATAATATACGATGTATGGTAATAAGAAAGGCTTGTGTAAAATTGATTTGTGTTCTTATGTGTTTCAGGCATTTGTGTCTGCGAAAAAATTGTTCACACACTGGAAATAAAAGTTACTCAGACCTCAAACTGTCGTTGAAGTGCAAGGAAGAAATAAATAAATATTCGTGTATTTTATTTATTCAAAACACGTTTTTTCGATGAAAAAGTTTCGTTTGTAAATAAGTTCGAATTTGAATGACCCAAACGAAGTTGTACAAAGAAAAAGCCATAGCGTTCTGCATTTCTTTAGTATACACTATTTTCTTGATATTAAATAAACGAAATTTTAGCTTTTTCGGAATCATTTATGTTTTAATATTAATTTTGTAAACTACAAATAAAATTCGTGTTATCTACTTTTATATTAAACTTCAACTATAAATACGCAAATAAAACTATAAAATATTTAAGTTATAATTTTGAAGAAATGCATTTTTTAGAATTCCTTAAATGAATGATTTTGCTTAAGCATATTCCTGCTTATAAAAAAAAATTAATACGTACTGCTACAATTATTTTTATTTATAATTTCTGAAAATCGAAAAGTAAAAAAGCGATTAACGATATATTTGTTGTGAATAATAGGGTACCAGTTAAAGTGTCGATCTCGTCATATTTACTAATGTGAATTAAAATAAACGTAGAATCCAACTAAGCTTTATTTATTGTAAAGAACAAAACCAAGTTGGCAACAATAGTGTGGTAATACGTGGAGTTCTGAATACGTTTTCTTTAAAAAGGCTGTGTTAATCTTGAACTTAGCTTCAGCGCGTCAGGGTGCTGTTGTTCACCTAGGATATTTTTTCTGTTTAAAATCTTGATCTTGGCTTCGGTAATACTAGGTGTGCCGTTCTAGGATTTTCTCCCAAATATTACGATTTTTCTGTAGCCCAGTGGTTCTCAAACTTTCACTACCGGCGAACCAATTTTCAAACATAATTTTTATCGCGTCCCCCCCTAAAAATAATAATGTATTGAATGCAATATAATGCACTTTGGCGCTAAAGCTAAAATACGATCATAATTATAAGCCGTACAAATTAACAAGATAAGTATTAAATTTTGTATATGTTACTTTTAAGTAATATATATATATATATATATATATATATATATATATATATAATTTTTAACTCGATTCACTATAAAAGCGTGTTTTTTACTTTGTTTTAAAACTGTAATTTATTTTATAATTATTTTTACTATACACGATAAAAATCACAATTCCAGTGAACAATTTAACTAAGAAAAAATATACTTACCAACTTTCAAGGACTTTTCAATTTTACTTCGATAATTTGAGAAAAAATCCAATGAAACTAAAGAAAATATTCCTAATGTGCGTGTCCTTAATAAAGGACATAAATCATAGACACTTTTCGCTAACAATACAGGAACGTTATTTTTCAGCAAAACTGTCATATTTTGTTCACGTGTTTGTAGTTTTTCTGTCGTTTGATGATCTACAAATAGCATTTTGAGATTTTTCTTCCTTGTGTCTTTTTGACAAGGCGAAGTGCTACATTTATGGCTTCATAGTTTTCTTCATAGAGATATTTTAGGCAGCATTTGAAAATTTCAAATCAACTCAAACGTTTCATATCTAACGCTTTTCTCATATTTACTTTCGCTATCTCGATTAATATGCATAATTTCAGCAAGTTCTTCAAATGCTTGATCAGTTTCAACTTCCTTCAATAGGGATCACAGATGCCCATTTTTTTAATATTTTGCTCATTTACGGTTCAGTCCTAGGAGAGCCCACACCNGCCCACACCCTTGGCGCGAATTATTTTGGGTTGGCGATAATTGAGCCATCTTGGTAACCCTACTTTGATACACCAGATATGGTAAATCTAACTATTTCTAGAAATTTCGTATTTTGTCGGCGGGCATTTTGAATTTTATTTTGTTTCGAGGAATCAGGCTGGAATGGTTGCGTGTGTGAAGGAATATATCTTAGAATTTTTTACTTTGTTGAATGTGAAAGGTTAGAAAGAATTGATTTAATTTTGTATGAAGGAAGAAATGATTGCTTAGAGTTATGAATGTCCTAAATGTAACGATCGGCATGATGTAACATGGTCGACAGTAAAACGCTTTCTTCGAAATTGTACCAGCTTCACCGAAGGTATGTTCGATCATTACCTCACAGAATAAAAATGGCGGCGCTCACACGATCATTCACTTAGCGATGAGACCTTCAAGACTTTTTTAAAATCTATTGTTATGCTGTACACTTCACACGGAAAAGATAAGAAGTAAGAAAGTAAATGCTGTTTTTATATTTTTTTTTTATCTTAAATGCTTAATTTCTGTATTGTTTACATATATTTTCATTACGCATCCACCTTGCCTCTCTTTACTCACTTGCCACCATTGTCGGTTTCGCATGGCGCCATCTCGTTCTGGCTTGGCGCTTTTTTCGTTTTGTCGCCAAGAGTGTGGGCTCTCCTAGAATTTTACCAAAAGCAACAGAAAAATATTATTTACAACTTTCCTAAAAGAATAAAAGACGGAGTGAAACATGCCAATAAGTTTGAGGACAAATATATGATAATCAAAAGTAGTATTTTTAGGGGTTAAAAGAAACGAAATAAAAACAAATCTCTCATCAGGGGATTACAGTAAAGAAAACAAAATGTCTTTTTTTTATTTGGTTATAAGATCAAAGATAGCTAATGAGCGTTTGAAGTGGAATCTTTTACTTTTGATGATCACCAGATAATAAAAATAAATTATATCATTGTAAATGTGTATTTTTTATTATGTCAGAAAGCATTTTGTTTTACTTCATTCCAAAAAATTATTTGTTTAAATCTTTTATTTTCAATATGCTCGCGCCCCCCTCGCAAGGTTACCGCGCCACCCCAGGGGGGCGCGTCCCACAGTTTAAGAAACACTGCTGTAGCCTTTTTTCAGTCTAATAATTTCTTTGGTAATTCAATTTGGTTAAGATTATTGCTTTATTGAAGTTTATAGCATGTTTCAATAAATCCTGGAAAATACCAACTTGATTGAATTATTGAGAATGTCCCCCAGACACAATACCAGTTTACATCAATATTAAACCAAAATAGCTCTCCACTTGTACAGAAGAAGAAAAGACAAGGATGCACACACAAATATCATAAAGCAAAGAAATGATGAATTAGTAGTAAATATATCCAACAAATAAGAAAGAGATGAATTTCAGAATATTATAACCAAGAACACATAGCCATCTATCTATATATTACGTAAGTACGAAAGTTTATGACGACTATCAAGAAATACAAACAAAATATTTATAACCCCAGATTGTGCATATTCGATTTTACTTTTAACATCTTGAAAGTTTTCAAGAAGAAAAAGAATCCACATCGGTAAAGGTCTTGAGGCTTAGAGAGAGAAAAATCTTTGAACACAAAGAAACAAAAGATGCTTCAAAAGGTTATGTTAACCACTTTCTGGCTTTTCCCGAGCTGAGCTCGGGAAGGCATTACGTACCATACTGGTTCATCCCGAGTGTAGTTCGGGCGCTGTGAAAATGTACACAATCGGTATATCCTGAATTATTTCGCATGTGCTTTTTGTGGTTTCGAATAATTAAAACGTACCACTCAGTGGAATGTTCTGCAAAAAGATTGCGGGCTTCTGTTGAGCATCCCCCTTCATGCTTGTCTGAAAGACACTCTGTTGACTAGATTCCCCCAACAGAGAAGAAAACAAATCAAACACGACAATGTATCTTTGCCTGCTCAAAGAGAGACACTAAAGGGAAGTAGGTAAGAAGAGAGACAAAAGAGTGTGCTGTCCAGACTGCGATGTTGGTGACATGCAGCCATGCATATCATGCAGAATTATGGCACCTAACGACAACATACTTGGACGTTTGTTTTTGATAGCCTTATGCAGCTTATAAAGTGCTTGGGTGTAACGTTGGGCATTGATGGAGACGTACGGCTCCTTGAACTTCAATTATCGAAAAATGAACGTCAACATCTTTCCGGCTGACTACTGAGCTTTGAATATTTTGGGCCAAGGTGATTCAGGATGTTTCCATTACATACTAAAACGGACTTCCCTTCTTGTTGAAGTGTTGACACCAGGTGTCAGCCCCTGCCTCTATGTGCTGAAGAAAGTGGTCACGTCATCCTTCTAGTACAACAAAGGCTGTAAACTTAAGCCCATTAACTTTTTTTATGGTGTTCAGGCAACATGCGGGGTATCCATTGGCAACAACAAACTTTTCAGTGCTCGAGAATAATGGTGACAATATTGAGAACAGTACCGATGGGGAAATACTGGATTCATTTGCGACGTCACGAATGCATGAATGCTCATGCTGATTTCCCTTGATTTCAGTATCAATGTCCGTAATCAGCTTCTCTGTCATAATTTAGTGCGCCTGGCCGCCCGCGGCAAATTAATTGTCTCCTGTTGACCGTCGCTAAACATTCTCAACCACCTTGTTACCATGGGCTTCGATACAAACTTGTCATCGTATACAACCAGACTTCTGTGAGATATATATGTTACCGGCAAAGTCTGAAATGCCGGCATTCTATAGAATGCCTAGGCATTGCATAGAATGCCAGGCGTTTTTAGGCAAAGTATAAAATAAGAGAATTATTTCATACTTTGTCTAGGCATTGTATAGAATGCCTAGGCATTCTATAGAATGACTAAAGCTGTTTAGGCAAAGTATGAAATAAGGTCATGATAAGGTTACTATATGAATGACGTACATTTCTAGAAAATACAAATGTTATTCTGACAAAATAATGAGAGTGACATTAAAAAATTATTTAAATTACGTAAAGGAAAAAGAAGATTGTACCAAACAAAATTTATGTCTTTCTTTTATTAAGGAAAAGAAAATTTTCAAATAAAAAATAAGAACTTAAAATTAATCTACTTATTGCAACATGGTAGGCTAGAATGGCATTTTGAATTACATTTCATTTCATTTTTCACGCAAAGACCATTCTTATTCTTTCAAATTCTTTCATAATTCCTTTGGTCCAAATTCTGGAGACAAATTTATTACAAATTTACAATCTATTACAAATTTATGAAGTTCAAGGTTGCCTACCCCTGTTATAGACCGTGACTCCTTCTCCAACACTACAACTTGCTTCTCCACCATTTTCATGCAGCACAGGGGAAAACCAATTTTTTGCTGAAAAAATTTAAGTAAAATTGATTATTTTGACACAATATGCAAATTCTTATCCTGAGGGCCGCGTTAAAAGTCTCGTGTCTCGCCACGCAGTATTCGAAAGGAATCGGAGATGTATTTCATACTTTGCCAGTTTCTCATTATGCATTCTATAAAATACCTAGGCAATGTGTGAAATAAGAATCATTTCATATATTGCCAGATAGTTTTAGGCATTCTATACAATGCCTAGGCATTCTATAGAATGCCGGATTTCATACTTTGCCTGTAACATATACACCAGCTTACAATCTTCCAGTGTTATAAACTTTGTTACAGCTCTCTGATCCATTCTGGACGCAGTTGCATCCACACCAGCCATTTTCAAATGAATGCCACCTCTTTACAAATGCAGTTATCACAAATCTGATTGCTCACTCCCGTGCGTGGTACACACCCCCTTATATTTCACGTTTGTTTCACGAAAATACATTGAAAATTGTTCCCATACGATGCTTTGAATCACTTTCATTTGAACATGCCTTGTATATGAATCAAAAACACTGCGTAGTACTTCATAGGAACAAATAAATATTTAATATCTTCTACTTCGAAATTGATTCATGGTTAATAAAAAGGCATCTTTCATAAAATGAAAAACTGTTACGAATTTTATTTGAATGTCTTATCTCGTCTAAAGATGGCTCTTGTTCTGCCTCTTTAAAACGCTGATTCTATAAAACTTCGAAAATATCAGTTTCTTTTTTCTTATTCTGTTCGTACTCTATTCTAAAATCTGCCGCATTCGAGTAAAACGCTCACTTATTTGCGTATCTCTTACAATACCATGAGATTCTTCTGATGCTCCTATTTTTAGAAAATTGCCTATCGCAGTTGAAATTTTTCAACTTCACTACCTTTCCCTTGAGCTAAAAAAAATTCTATATATTTCATTTTTTGAGGAAAGATGATGCTCGCTATTTTAGTTTGAAGTATTGCTCGAGGAAGGGAAAGTCCGCGTACATCAGCATTGATTTTGATGTTCTTTGTGATAAAAAAAATCAGTAGAATGTTTTTCACTGCGTGGTATTTCTACATTTACCTATTTTAGATAATCTTTAAAATGTTTCAATTAACTATTTTTTAGCTTAAGAAACCGTACTGAAAAAGTTTTTAGCGCATAATTTTAGTGCGATGTACGGACAGGGTTTAATTTAATCGTATTGGTTTCAAATTTAGCTCATAAAAGTCGATGTTTTTAAACATTAAGGTATCCGACTACTTTCGGAACCGGGATTTTAAAAAAGCGCATAAATGGATACTTTTCATGATATTTAGTGTCACTTAGATTGGAATACATGTATAAAATTGTTTTAAGGACATTTTGACTAGAAAAAAAATATTTAAATACAATATTCCGGCAAAAAATTAACTTAGAATAACCATTTTTAAAAATGTTCTCCTTTTGTGAAAAATGCTTCTATTATAATACTATTTTGCCTGTATAAAGCTAAGATCTCTGTACAGAGGCTCAACTATGATTTTTGAAACATTCACCTTATTTTCAGAATTACAACTCATTGAAATAATTATCGGAGTTTTTTTTCTTAAAATTTCTCTCCTCTGTTGTCGTAAAACATGGATAAACCCATTTCTAACATATGTATTTCAAAATTTCTAGTTGAGACTCTGTATAGAGGCATGAGCTATATACTGGCAAAATAATATTATATAATAGAAGCATTTTTCACAAAAGGAGGATATTTTGAAAAGGGGTCGTTCTATGTTCATTTTTTGTCAAAATATTATATTTACATAATTTTTTATTGTAATATTGTTCTTAAAACAATTTTATATACATTTTCTAATCTAAGTGACACTAAATATCATAAATGTTACCCATTTACACGCTTTTGCAAAATCACGGTTCCGAACGTAGTCGGATACCTTAAACGAAATGTATCTGTTCTTTTATTATTATTTTTTTTTTCGTTTTCCTAGAATATTTTAACACCATATACAGAAAAACAGAATTTCTATGAATTAAAACATCTTCGAAGAAAGTAAATGATTACATTGCTGATATTGTGTTCAACTTGTATGTAGGGAAAATTATCAATTAACGACTATAATTAATTGAATAATAACAGATTTATTAATAGCCAAAGAATGAACACACACAGAGATAAATCAATAGATACTCAAAGAAATACTATAACAATTAACAGTATTTGAAAACGTACTTGTTTAAATCAGCTTTACAGCACTCCATAAATGGTTCTGCATAAGAATTCTATTAGCAGGAACTCAGACAGATAAAATCTCTCTATTGCAGCCAACGCACAAGTTGATTCCAATCTCGTCTGACTCGTCAACCAGAGGAATAAATTCCAGAGATTTCTCGAAGGCTCCTTGCCAATATAAATTTTCTCCCAATTAAATGTCAAGGTGACAAAGTTACCAATCTGATAACCTTACTCACATCTTCTAGGTTTGCCGTAAACTTATTCAAATTCATGCTTCGAATCAAACTTTCCATATATTCCCACAAACAGTGTATCACTACAGGGAAATCATACGTCTGGCGTGTTTCAATATGTAGGGTGTAATTAAGTAAAAGCGATCTGCCATTCTATTTGTGTAACATATTCCTTTAAGTGACTTGATCTCTAAGAAATGCGTTCTGAAAACGATTGGTCAGAATCTCATTATACGGTGTCTGTAAAACTGAGAAGTTCTCTGAAGCATTCCAAGATATGTTATCAAATTGCAGATATATTTTGTTTTAAAATAAGAAACAAATGATGTACTCTAAGAAATTAAATGCAAGATCTAGCCTCCTTAGAACTCAAGAAACTCCCCGATACTTTGAATTGTTCACAGATGCACGATGTTTTTGGTTTTTATTCATAAATACAAGATGTTGAATTTGAAAACCAACCGCTCTTCATTTTAATAAAAATAACATTGTCTATTCTTTCAAAAGTTGTTCAAATGTCAGCAAAATGTTTTCGTCTCTCGTCGGATGAATAGCTGAAAAATGAACTATTTGGCATCTGGAGTTTCATTTTCATACGCGATTCATTCAGTTATACTTTGATAACACCATGATCGATTTAACGGACCATTTTTTCTGTTAATTTTTTAGACGTTTATTAAATGTGACATGGAATTTTTTCGATGACAATATAAACTTATATTTAACTGTGTTTCTTGTAGTATCGGAAAAAATGTTGATTTAATAAATTAATTCAATTTTTTTTTGTGTTTGCGTGTTAATGAATTCCGCCATGAAGTTTACTGTAATTTATTTTGTATATATTAAATTCAGGTGCCTCCCTCTGGGGAGGAAACTGGGTGTCAAAGTTACTTGCGATGATTGGTATCCACCTATAGGGTACCGCATTAAAAAGAGTTACCAGCGTTCGGGGAATGTACTAGGTCTGCATGGGTAAAGCACCAATTCACAGCCCATTAGAAATAAAAAAAGTGATTAAAAATCCCTCTTTAAATTGATTCTTACCAGATTCTTCAAAAGAACAGTAAATGTTATAAATACAAATAATAACTAGGAAAGAGAGAAAAAAATATCTCGTTTAAATAAAAAGAAATTTATGTGTAAATGACCACTTAACTATTGCCTACACCGTATAAACCAACAGAAGAATATTAAGAAGCTGCTTTGCAAACAATGCTGTATAAAACGTTAATTATTTTTTATTATATAATGTATAACAAAACTAATAAGTATTTTGTAGGGACAAAATCTCTTCTTATACCTTAAAATGTCGAAAATATCTTTTTCTGATGAATATATCTCGAGAGATTTCATTTGCTTTGCTAAAAATTTACAAATCTGCCTTACGTTGTAATTATTCAGTGGAGATGAATGCATGCATAAGGGAGTAGAAATGGTTCTAAAAATTAGAATGAATCGTCCACTGAGATTCTATTCATTGAAAGGTGTAAAAATTCTTCCGGAATTATTGAATTTTCCAGATAAAATAATTTCATTCACATCGTGTGGATTACAATGGTAAGCGAAGAAGATAAAACTAATGATTTTTTTACAGAATGAATAGAAGATTGGTGTTTATTCAGAAGTAAAATCTTCCGTTTATTCTCCTTTTATATTAAATGAATACAAATTTATAAACTAAGCTATCTTCTAATGAAATTATTTCAGCTTGTGAAATTTGTATCGTTAAAGAGAAAATTGAAATAGTAGAAATATACTCTATTGAGATTATACTTTTCATACCGCAGTTTATTTTACACTATTTTCTGTTAGTACATCTTTTCTTTGAATACTCTCTTCTTTTTCTCAGAAAATTTGAATTTTAGATAATGAAAGTTATACATGAGATGAAAGTAGTTATATATATATATATATATATATATATTTAAATATATATAATTCAATCACAACACAGGAATCAATATAT
>BMAV01000542.1:120669-144267 GCA_019973955.1 Trichonephila inaurata madagascariensis | reverse complement strand
TGATACTGTTGTAAATCCTGTCGCAAAAATATTGAAAGCATTATAATTCGCCAGATAAAAGGCCATGCCAGGATAAAAAGCATGACATTTTTAGACATTTTCAATGCATTGACAACATTTCTAGGCCTCGCAAGTGCAGTTTGAAAACTGTGAATGTAATTTTAAAATACGTCGTTTAAAATGCAATGTTTATTTATGTTTGTCAAAAACAAAAACGTGCTTTATTGATTTTCACAGTAAATAAATAATTAGTCAATAAAAGAAGGAATTATACATCAATATTTTCCTTATTTGTAACAGCGTTTCTTCTATCAGCTTACAGCCAAACAATGTATAACTCGGTAAATTTCACAGGTGACTGTTTTACAAGTAAGGCCCGACCAGCATGATCGTGCGGTACCGTCAAAGTTTCAGGGAAGGAGCGAAATTTTTTTTTTTTGTTATTTGTTCAAGTCTCTAGGATCAATATAGTGTTAATAAACAGAAGAATTTAATATTTATATCGGGACATACATAAACATATCGGGATCTTAAAGGATATCTGACACATCTAGTCATGATAGTATTTTCTTATCCAGTTCGTAACGATCTTGTTCGCTTATTATCCAGTAGCAATTAATAGTTGTTAGTTAGTAGTATTCTTTTTGAATTCTCCATTTCAATTTTTATATGTTGAATGTATTTCTAGATTAAATTTTTACCGTGGACTAATTTTCTTTTCTTTTCTTTTTGCAATAAAAATAAATTGTTTGTGTTCTGTAAATATGCAGCATGTTATATTATTACATTTTTTCACGGTTTTTTTGAATAATATTTAGAGATTTTTCATCTTACACGATTTTTAAACGTTGTGGAACATGTCTCCAAATTTAACATATGTCGCATGTATTTGTTACACGATTTGTTTTGCACAGTTTTCACAGGAACGTATCTACTATGTATCAAAAGGGTTGAGTGTACTTATATAAATTCACTTATTTATTTTTTATATTGATTCCAATTTGAATTTTTTCTGAATATACAATCACTAGGATTTTATTATTTCTTTTGTTATTATTTTATTAACAGTACCAAAATAAGCTGTCAGCATTACTGCCTACGAGTATATATTGAACATGGAATAGTCACCAGAGTTTTATATGTTTTCCAATTATATGATGAAATAAAGTATAAAGCAAAACTCACACATGCTCAAAAGAAACTTCAAAAAACAGTAATGAACATAAAATCTGTATCAAGTACACACATGCTTTAATTATAGTTGCACATTATATTTTCGAATAATCAAACTAAATTGTATCATTCCAATAAATAAATTTTTTTAGGAAGGGAGCCTTAAAGGTTCGATACTATAAAGATTATCTATGAAATTATATGAACCAGAATATTACTCGCAAATTATACAATGTATTCACTTCTTAAGTAGAGATAACAATTATAGAGTAGTTTATAGAAAAAAGCATTGTCCACATTTCCAACACATTTATAAAGATAAAAAAAATTAAATAACCTGAGCTTGGACAATATTTGGAAAGAATCTAAAATTCATTTAAGTGTAAATTATGCAAGACACATTGTTACGGGACTTTCATCGCGATTTCTATTAATGTCCTCTTGGGGTTTTTTTGGGGCCAAAATAACAATTCTTTCCAACAAACTCAAGAAGAAGAACGTGGTTATGTAAATTAAAAATCATATATAATTGGAAGTTAACAGTAGAGCGAGTCGATGTCCGGGTCTATGTCTATGCGCAGAAGTGATTGCTGAGTGGGAAGTGAAGTCGCTAAGTAGAGAGTTCACTGTAAAGATATTTGGGATAAAGCTAGAAAAGGATCTTAACTCGTGCCGGTACTGACGAACTAAAAGTTGGTTCGAGGCCATAAGGAACACTGTCGGATTAAAGCCACATCAGAACAGATAAAGAACGTAGCTGATTACCTAGCATATAGCGGTAAGCTTTTTTATATAAATTGTAAGGAAAAGGCATATATTAGTGATAGAGGAATCTATAAAGTTAGATGTGGTCAAGTAATACGTGTTGCGTCTTCTCATTCTAGATCAACTTACTTAATTATTATTGTTGTGTATTGTGTTTAAGCTAAGATTTTAATAAAGAGATTTTAAAATGAATGATTTGACTGGTTCTTCGTTCTTCTCCACAGAAACAGGTCGCGTAGATAATGTAGAACTGAGGTCCCCACGGACGGGGGCTTCACAACATATAATAATGTTAATGACAAATGGGATCAGTCACTTAAAATTTTAATAATTCACCTCCTAGCTTTCCCTGAATTGAATTCGGGTAGGCAAAACGTACCATCCTGGCTCATCTCGAGTGTAGCTCGGGTGCTGTGAAAATTTACACTGTGAAATCGGTCTTTCTCGAATTATTTCACATGTGCTCTTATGGTTTCGAATAATTGAAAAGTACCACTCGGTGGAATTTTCTACCAAAAGAGGACGTCCTTCTGCTGAGCACCCCCTTTCACACTTGTTTGAAAAGACTCTTGGTTGAATACATTTCCGCAACAAATAAGAAAACTAATCCAACACGACAGTGTAGTTTTTTTCTGCTGAAAGAGAGACAATAAAAGGAAGAATGTAAGAAGAGAAACAATATTCTACTGTCCAGATATTGGTTTTTCTTGGGTTTTGTGCAGTACTGTGTTTTTGGATTTATCATGAATGATGAAATTTTGATAACTTCCTAATCATTTATGTAAATGCAAAAGATGTAAATCAAATTTATAATTCAAGATAAAAACTAGGTTTTCTAAGCTTCATATTTATAGTTAACGGGAATTGACTCTAAAGTCTGATGATTTCTGCCATGCGTAAAGCCAACTTTACAGATAAATTACTCATTTATTAAAAATAAATTTTTTTGCATTAATTTTAGGAAATTAGGAGAATATTGCTATTATGTTTTAAGAGATATGTATGCTTGAATACAAGAATTAAAATTATTCACGTATTTTGATTCATAATCAAGAAACAAAAGGAGCTTCGAAGGGGCTAAATTAATTTTTAGTTTCGTGACAGCAATAATTTGTTAAAATGTGTTCATAGTAAACACAAAATTCTAATGAAAATTTTGGGAGTTTTCTATTGAAAATACTCAAAACAGAACACAGTTCAATACTAAGAACGGCATCTAAGTGCACCTACAAAATTCAATCAATATTGGAAAGTTATTTCGAATGGAATAAATGAACCAGAAATGAATATTGGAACTGTCATTCTGAAACAGATAGAGCAAGGTGAGCACAGATGAATGAATGAACAGTTCTAAAATGCTTCTTCATCCTCACATTTCATTCCTCCCCCAGCATTCATTGAAAAAGAATTTCATGCTTGAAGGAAGACGAAAGGTACATTAAGCAAAGAAAATGTTGATTACGATTATTGCTGTCTGGAAACTTAGGATTATTTTATTATAGGAATTTTATGAATTCAGAAGATATCCTATCTTTCTCTGAATTCATAAAATTATTTTTTCTGAGTTAAAAAAGTTGCATTTTTCTTCAGGAGATCTCAGAAAATTGTCAAATGAAACTAATTTTTTGTCTTAAAGAAGTTAAGTGTCGAAATTTAATTAGCAAAATTTTCCGATTAAATGTGGGGGAAAATATCCATATTTTATGCGTTGTCATCTTTAACTTTATTTCATCTTAAATCTTTGTAAGGTTTTAAGAAAATTCCAATAGCTTTATACAGTGGAAATTAAACCTGCACTAGTGCAATTTGGTCAAGATTGTTAAAAGTTTTAGAAAAATAATTTTAAAGCTGAAATTTAAAAAAAAAACCCTCAAAATGTTTACAACATATGTGAATTATTCTTCAATTCATCAAATTTTTAGCTATATATGCTTTATATATTTATATAGTTCATTGGCTTAAATACTAAATGTGATTAAATTTTACGCCAAGTTATTTTTAACAGAATGCATTTTATTTCATGAAATGATTCAAAGGGAATAGATTCCTATTTTTTAGGAACCAAAAATACTGGAATATTACTTTTTTGACTTTTAAATGGTCGACAAGTGTTGTTGTTGATATCATTAATTAATTTACCTTCAACTCTTTAACAAATAGTAGCTTTATTTTGCAACTACTGAAGCTTGACTCTCTTACACTTCTTACAACTTCACAAACTTTACTCTCAGACTCTCTCTAACGCTTCTATGACGCTTGGGAAAATTGATGGGTAGCTTGAGTCTTAAAAAATTAAGTTATAGATTTATTACGTCCACAGCTATTAATTACAATTAGTACATTTGGTTACAACTTATTCAAGCTATTGACTATTTTTATTCTACAAAATATTTTATTTGTGAAGGAGGAGGTAAGCACAATCTTTCTTTCAAAATTGACTCTTTCTTTATGGTTTTGCGGTGAAGAAAGAGTCAATTTTAATCGCCAGTTATACTTTGAATTACGGGCTGTGGGTAGCCTAGTGCTAAGAGCATTGGACTCCAGACCAGAAGGCCTGGGTTCAATGTCCGATGCTACTAAATACCTTCCGAGTACACACGGAGTACGTGCTCATTAAATCAGTGGGTCCGAAAATCTTGCGGGCTGAATCACGAGTGCAGGGAACTGGAAAATTTTTACCTACCCTTCAGTTCCATGCCTAAATTGTGGAGATAGATGGTGTCGCTAGCTATCGCATGTTCTATCGTCTCTTCGAGAATTTCTAAGAGCTAAATCGTACTGCCACTTGTATGGTGCTCAAGACTAAGGCCAACGACAGGCGTACTTCTCGTTCCTTGCCACGATGAATTTCGTGGGCCTCGATCTGACTACGTCAGACAGATGGCATTAGAAAGAGCAACAACAATAACACCTCGAATTACGCTTGGAGTTCCTAAACCCAGGTGTAGTGTGGTTTTCATCCCGGTCATCGGTTGTCAGTGTGATGTCAGATGAAACGACCCTACAATATTTTAGAGGTGCACGTACGTATATGAATGGCGTAGTGCTAAATGCATAAGTAACCCGTTCTTGCAGCTGTGTGTCTGAAAAACGTTACAGCTTATCTCTGTGTGCATTGTTCATCACTCACATCATTATCTATTTCCTACATGAGGTCCTGTAAAATTTCCAAAAACAAGAAGAATTCCGAATTTTGAAGAAAAAACCATTGGTGAAAACTTATTCAGTATATCACAACATAATACACTGACTGTCGAGATAATTCATCCAAGTTTAACAGTTGTATTGTTTGAAAGAAAAACTGATAAAATAAACAGATTAATTCATTAATTAATATACTGTTAAAAGAAATTCATATCAAAGCACTAATTAATACACTGCTAAAAGAAACTTATATTAATATATTAATCCTGCAGCATAATAAATAAAGGTAAAGCCACGTATATATCTGTCTGCCCAACATATCCGATTTGAGTTTGATACTATTGAATTTTTCAAGATTTTTTAATACATAGTTTCGTTTATCGGTATTAAATCATATGTGTCACAACTTTATAAATAAGCTTACCAATGTTGCTACGATGAAAGAAATTTATTTGGCTTTCATTTTTTTTTATCGTAGGAATCCGCATTTTATAATTTGATTTTATTTTTTACTGAATTTAAGGTATCCGACTACGTTCGGAACCGTTATTTTAAAAAAGCGTATAAATGGATAATTTTCGTGATATTTAGTGTCACTTAGATTAGAATACATGTATAAAATTGTTTGAAGGACATTTTGACAAAACAGTTTATTTAAATACAATATTTTGGCAAAAAATTAGCTTAGAATAACCTTTATTCAAAATGTTATCGTTTAAGAAAAAATGCTTCTAAAATAATAATATTTTGTGTGTATGTGTGTGCTTATATAAAGTAAAGACTTCTCCAGAGAGTCTGAACTTTTTTTTTTTAAAAAAAATTCATATTATTTTCAGAGTTACAAACAATTTTCGTAATTATCGGCGTTTTTTTCTTAAAATTTCTCCCCTCTGTTGTCGTAAAACATGGATAAACCCACTTCTAAGTTATATATTTCAAAAATTCTAGTTGAGCCTTTGTTCAGAGGTCTGCGCTATATACAGGCAAAATATTATTATAATAGAAGCATTTTTCACAAAAGGAGTATATTTTGAAAATGGGTCATTCTATGTACATTTTTGCCAAATTATTGCACTTAAATAATTTTTTATTGTAATATTGTTTTTAAAACAATTTTATATACATTTTCTTTTCTAAGTGGCCCTAAATATCATAAATAGTATCCATTTACACACTTTTGCAAAATCACGGTTACGAACGTAGTCGGATACCTTAAAGAGGAAAAGTCTAGAACAACAGGGAAACACTTTCTTTTATCTTTTCTTGTTTTTAGAAGTTACAAACAAAACTTCTGAATTTCCAAGTTCTTCCGAATGTAGACAACTAAAGGAATTTGTTTTCTTGAGTAGATTTCTCAAGCTGGACAGCTTTTCCTCAGAGACTGGTCAGTCACACTTTATAGATCTCGCGTTTCTTTTATCATGACATGTTTACACCGAAATTTATCACGAAGAGTTTTATTTTCTTTAGAATTTGGTTCTATCTATAATTTAAAAAAGAAAACCTTACTTATATTCGAGCAGATCGCAGATTTTTTTTTCTTTTCTTGCTTTTTGTAAAACTGTTGCTTTCTTTTGTTAAAGCTTGAAAATTATTCATTTCCTCAGAAGAAATTTCATTTACCTTTCAGTCCAAATATTGTGTATGCCATCTATATTTAAAAATTAAGAAACTCATTATAAGTATTAATCCAAAATAATAAATTCAATGTATTATGAAAATCAATGTAAAAAAACTAGGTACACATATGTATTTTTCGAAATATTTGATTTTTTATGGGTATGTATTAATATATCACGATTCAAAGCTTATGTAATAAATTTTATTTCGGTATAATTTTTGAAATTGGGAAGAACATATATGGATGACAACTCTCTTCTTAATTGATGTGAAAAATGGTATAATTAAAGTACTTGAGCTAAATATCACGGTTAATTTAAATTTGATGTAAGACCAAAAATCACCAAAAAATCTAAAATTAAAGTAAGATTCCCTAAAATCTCACCAATAGTAAAATTCAAGCAATTAAAAATATGACTTGGGAGTGGCCTGATCGGCCTCTGCACCAATGACACTCTGAAAAGACTTTCCGGACCTGTTGAAAAGTAAGAGATTTGATGCGGCCACTAAAAAAACGGGAAAGAGACGTCTGCTTATTTCTGGGAATATTGAACTGGGGACACCAATAAGGACTTTTCCCAAATACCAAGGGTGAGCAGGCGGTACTCTCTGAAATGCGGAGAGTTCGGTAAAAGTTGGACAATCATTACCCTGCAATGTATCAGCAATGGCAGGTTTCGCCAGCTATCGGCAATCTCATTACCACAGTGCTTCTCAAAGTGTGGGGCGTGCCCCCTAGAGGGGCGTGATATCCCTAGGAGGGGGGCGCGAGCATATTGAAAAGTCGAAAACAAGATATTATTTTTTAAAAAAAATAGTAAAAGTCATTGAAAGTAAACAAAATACATTCTGACATAATAAAATAATAAAAAAACATTTACGCTAATATAATACACTTATAAATGTATCAGTACTGCACAATGTATTGTATAATTAATTTAACAACTTTAATTTAAGAATAAATATGATAATTACCAGTGACCTATGGGCTTGTCACATATAAAATTATACGTATACAAAAATTAACATATTTATCTTGATAATTTGTACAGTTTGTAATTAATCCCATAACTGCCAATTAAATTTACGCGATTCGCTCCCCAATGCCACCGTTTTGTACGTATGCAAACGTATATGGTGTATTGGAGGAGTGAGGGGACAGAGAATAAATAAGAAATTCCTCTGAAATAAGTAAATCTTTCGCAGCACTGTTAAGTTCATTTTATTGCATTCCAAAGCCTTCTGAATAATTTTATATATAGCTGTGAACCGAAAAGATTGTATTATGTAAAAACGTATATATACGTCCGGGGTAATTTACGCACTGGCTGTGCGAGACTTTTATATACACCGGAGGCACTTAAGAAGTTAAAGTCGTATTGTAGCTTTCGCATCAAAGTATCGTACTATCGAATTTAATACATTGTTATTGTATGGAGGGGGGCGCGTTGAAAATTATGATTGAATATTGGGTCGCAAGTATTGAAGGTTTGAGAAGCACTGCATTACCATTTAATTCAATATGTGTGGGTATCCATTGAAATTATACAGAGTGTTTAGAAGAAAGTCGAGCCCCAAGATTCAAAATATTCAGGCTCATCATACCCCCAAAAGTTGTCCATTGAGAAAGGTGCTGAATGGAAGTACGACTTTTTCATTGCATTCTGAAGCGAGGGCTATCGATGACGGATTTCATAATTTTGAACTGTGTTCAATTGACGAGAGATACGAGAATTAGAGACCCTTCAAACTATTACACCATGCACACGGAAGGACTTTCAACTTTACCTTAATTAACATACATCAGCCCCTCGGCATGACAGGTCTTCATTGATAATAAGTTTTGAACTCGTGATCAAGACTACTCAGCTACCTCGGACACAAGTGGATTTTCTAGACTTGAGACAATTTTACCAAAGGACTGTGAGATGCAATGGAGCAGTTACTATGTATTATTATATGCAACAGGATTTCGACATTCCTTCGCGAATGGATACAGAAGTTTAAAAATTAAGATAATCATTTTCCAGAACTTTATGTTTCAAAAATGGCCTACTTAAAGCCTAAATGCGTATTTCTCACTTAAGCACACATACGTGATATTGAAAATAAATTCGGATAAACACTACTTTGAGACATTAAAGTAAATGAACAACGTTAAAAAAGCGATTCTCAAACTGTAGGGCGCGTCCCTATAGTGGGGAGTGAAAATCCTATTTGTGGGATCAAACATATCAAAAAGTAGAAAATAAAAAGAAATACTTAAAAAAAATTATTAATTTATTGAAAGAAAGCAAGCAAAATACATTCTTACTTTAAAAAAATACACATTGCATGCTTATCGTAATCTTTTTCAATTTAAAATTAGAAATTAGAAGTACCATCGTACTTATTATTTTACTTAAAAGTAACTTATTTAAAAGTAACATATACAAAATTTAGTTCTTATCTTGATAATTTGTACTTTTTATAATTAAGATCATATTGTAGCTCCAGCGTCAAAGTGCACTATCACTGCCTTCAGTACTTTGCTATTGTATGGGGGGGGGCGATGAAAATTATGATTGAAAATTGGGTCGCAAATATTGAAAGTTCCAGAAGCCCTGAATTAAAAGAATTCCGTTTTGCATAGGAATACAGTATTAAATCATATAAGGATGATGGAAAACAGTTTTTAAATTTGAACTCACATCTCTTTTGGAGGAAAAAAACCTAAATCATGAAACATATACGCATATAAATTAACGTGAAACATATGTGCTTAAATACGCATGAAAATTGGCACACTCACTCATCACGAGATCTCGAAATTTATTAGACCTACATTTCTTTTGTTAAGTAGAGTTCATCTGCAAACGTGTTTTGTGGAAATCGACTCCCAGGGAAAGAGATTATGAAATACGTAGATAAAAACATTCTTTTTTTCAAACTATTGGGCCTACACACTTGGAAATTGGTTAAGCACGATTCTTTTGTTGAGTAGACATCCACTAAGATCCTTACCCCTAAAAACGATTGCATGAGCGTGGAAAATAGCAGATTTAAGATTTAGAATTTCAAATCCTGCCTTTTTTAAATAAAGCCACAAAGGCTAAAAAATATTTTTGAATATATTTCAAAGCTTAATGGTAAGATTTATAAATCAATAACTTAAAAACAGACTATTTAGTTTTAAAATATCGTAAAATACCTACCGAAGAAACTGGGTAGTGGTTAGCTCATTATTTAAATCGAAAGATTAAAATAGCACCTTGGATATATTTCTTTTGTATTCCATTTCTCATATTCTAAGCAACACGTGGTAATTCTTATGTTATGTAAAGTATATGATCATTGTATCTCGTTATAAAAAGGGCTACATTAAATATTCATGTTTTTAAGAAGACATTTATATTTAAGAAACTGTTGTTCAATTTATTAATTCTTTTGAGGTAAGTTTTATACTTCAAGAGTATAATAAATTAAACCCTTGTATCCATCATTGAAAATTGTATTTCTATCTGTTAAACGTTTTTTTATTATATTAATTACGTTAGTACTCTCGCAGCCAAAGTTGATTCGATTTCAAAAATTCTCTTTATTTCTTTCAACTATATTGAATTAAGTCAAACTTCTCAGAACAATTTACCAGTACTTCAACTTTATATTATATTCTTATTTGATAAAACAAATTAGTTTTAGATGTTCAATATTAATGCATTGAAAAGGATATTAGTAAAATCAGAGCTTGCTTATATCAAACATAATAGAATTGAATGAGAAGAGAAAAAATCAAATTGAAAAAGAATGTGCGTTGCTTGTTAACATACAATTAAACAACTACAAAAGTATTCGGAGTAAAATGATAAAAAAAATTTCCTTCGACAGATTTTAGATACGAGGAAAAATTATTTACGATAAAAACATTTATTAATCAAAATAAAGTATTAAAAAAATCCCCTTTGTAAAATTCTAAAAAAGGCTTTCACTGAAAATTTTATTAAAATTTTTAAATATCTGTCGGCTTACTTTGTTATATCGATTGTGGTTTTTACAAATATGTAAGAGGAAATGTCGTCATTTAATTTAATTTACCGTATAATCCGGCATATAACGCGCACCCATACTTTCAAGCTGCATTTTTTATTTTTTAGGTATATTCGTCGTATAACGTGCAACCCCTTTTTCACGAAGAAATCTGAAACATTAGTATACATTGCTCTATGTTTTGAAGTCATTTATTCCAGGTATTATTCAAAATTTTTGAAAAAAATAGTATATTTCTAGGACTACATCTTTTTTATTTCATAAAGCAAGTCATTTCTTTTAAATAAACAGTATTTCGAGATACAAATAGAAGAAATTTTTTTTTTATGTTCATCTCTTTTGTTATTTTTAAAAGCTATCGTTTTTATACCCGGCGTATAACGCGCACCCTTAAATTTCCATCTTATTTTTTTGTGTTAAAAGTGCTCGTTATATGCCGGATTTTATGGTATTTATTTATCAAATGCCTTTACATTAAAGATCAGGTCATTAAACAACGAGCTTCCAGTACTTTTTTTAAAATACAGTCTGAATTCTTCAATGCAGAATACATGTCCAAATGAGCAGCATCCATGACTTGTTAAGGTTCACATAAAACACATAAAGTTGAGGTAGTCAAATTAACACAAAACAAATGAGCATAAAGACAGTCATGTCCAGTCAATAGTCTAAACTGAGTCACAGCAGAAGCAAGAGGAGAGTCCGAGACACACTCAGGTTTTAATAACACTCTCCACATTTTATTAATAATAGCACCGGCAACTGCACTTTGAAAGTGTTTTTTGTAGATCTTAGTAATGTCAAACTTAGCAGAGATGTTAGATTGGACTTCACTTTGAATATGATGAAAAACGACCTCTGCCCAACTGCTCTTCAAGTCATCACATTGGAAATCATTAATACTCTTGGTCATTTAATAAAACATATTGATATGGATTTTTTGTGTTAATGAATGCTTAAAATAGTGTAAATAATTTATATCTGGACGTGTAATAAGTTAATAGCACTTTCTGTTGTATTGGTTTCATGCTAAAATTGTAATATTCGCAAGCAACGTCAGTTCATACATTATATTGGTGATTCAGTGGAAACTTGGCGAAATGGGGGTGGCAGAACCAAGTTGGTATTCTTTTTGGTGATTTGTTGGCGACTCGGTGACCCTGTTGGCAACTATTTTTGGAGAATTAGCTACCACACGGAGGCTTCTACAGAAATCTATTAATATCACGATCAATGAAGTAAAAGAATCTTTCTCGAAAGATCTATGCAGTCTATAAATAGGAATCGCTCGTTAAAACTGTGTTAATATTGTTTTAACCGATGAAGTGCCGACTAGCGATTAGTAGCTACTATCAAGCGAGTGCTTGCGAATAACCTTAAACATTACATATTTGTACTTTTACACACTGATAGTTGGGTCTGAACACTATAGAAGGTGCGAAGACCTTCTGGGATTTATTAAGAGAATTTTAGGGCTGTATCTTGTATTTCAAGGATTGTTCCTCTACAATAAATTTTCATCGTTCATGAAGAACTTGCTCTTGAATTGCTCTTTGAGACTGATAGCATAAAATCCTCGAAGAGTGGACTACGTAACAATATATTAAAATACCAGCTATTACCCACCCTTTTTTCTAGGTGTTTCATGATATTGTAAGGTTATACTTTCTTTTTAAGTTATTTCTACCTATGTTTTAGCATTAAGCCTTTGTGTTTGAGCCAAGTTTCTTCACAATGGTAATATAATTTTCCGAAGATTTTAATCCAGGACAGATAGAAGCAGAATCGGTTTTGAAAGTAATTTATGAGAAAAGTGAATTATTAACTATTCCTTTCTGCTCATTTAAAATAAATTAATCTAAACTCATCTGTCTTACAAAAATATGTTATTTCTATATAACTTAAACGAAACATGGATATGTAAATATACAAAATTAAGATTATTTTCGGGTTCTCTGTTCAAACCTCAATTAATTGTTCGAAGCCATTTTGATATTTTAAATGGTATGTTACATTATATACTGCATTAATATTTGTTTACCAGTTTTGAAAATAATAAGATAAAATATTCACCATTTAATGCATTTCTCGCTTTCATTCAGTTTTCAGTTAGATTTAAGTTTTTATCAGAAAATGATATAATTGATAGTTGCAAAAGTATTTTTCATAAAAAGCGCTCAAAGCATAACGTCCTCGTTATTTTAAAATTTTATTCATTTCAAAGGGAACAAAGGGAGCTAATAAAATTCTACATTAAAAGTTGTTTGCGCATATGTACTCAGAAAGACGAATAAACTCATAAATTAAAAAAGTAATGGATAACAGTAAGATGATTTCATTTTAGCTTGTGTGTGTGATTCATATTAATTTCTTTAAATGTTTCAAGTGGAGCATTGGATCTACATTTTGTTTAATAAAAGTACTTTTATAACATTGTATATAAATTAATTACGATAAATATATTTTAGCATACTTGTTTTAAATATACGGTATGCTCTATAATATTAGTGTAGTGCGTATAAAGTATCAGATCTTTCAGTCAATATAGAAAATTCCATATCTTTTTTTCAAAAGCTGTTTATTTTATCCAAATATGCTCTATTTGTTACAATATACCTTTCCCGACGATATTTTAATTCATAGACCTGTCATAAAGAAATTCTGATCTTTAGAATCAATAAGCTTTACTATAGAGTTTCTGATTCAGTTCGTAAAATTTATCCTAAATATTTAAAATAAAATGAAAGTCGGTTGTGGTAAAATATCAGGTGAATATGCTTAGTGCTGCAAAATTTCATATTTTAATTAATTCAATTTCGTAATCGTTTTGTTTTACGTATGCGTCCGTGCGTTGTCATGGAAAGTATTAGACCATGCCGATTAACAAGTGATGGGCGTGTAATTTTCTTTCATGCATATTGTCAATGCATAGTTAGATTCACTTCCACCAATGCACACTCAGATCTTCATTCTTCACACACGTTTTGGGTCTTCCACGTGGTTTATTTTGCACGGAAAAATCACCAGATTGAAATTTTTCAAATCGCAGCTGCACTTTTCGATTGTTATAAGTATAGTCAAATGTCTGGTTTTTGCCGCGTTATTACCAAGTTTACACCACATAAAAATTACCTGAATATCGATTAAATTCACATCCTTACAAAACACATGACAAAATGAAACACTTCTGAAAAAATCTTTGTTGAAATGTGACTCTGGCAGAGAAAAATACGACTAGCAACGAGATTATGCCAAAAACAAAAGTATAACGAAGACAGGGAGACAAACATTCACATGTGAGGATAATCCTACATTCCACATGCACCATCTTAATAGTAAGACACACAGTCAATTAAAAGTATAAAAAAACCGTCAACACTATTCTATAAAAGCTATTCAAGGAATGAAAGTAATTGAAGAAACTGTTGAATTTTCTGTCACAAAGAAATCTTTTATTTTTTGAAAATCCTAAAAAGTTTTTTTCTTCTTTAAATCCTTCACCGTATTTTTATCCTTTCGCACTCAATCAAGGATCTGATAAAAAAGAAGAAAAAAAAAAAAAAAAAAAAAAAGATACCAAAACAAAAATTTTTTCTGAAAAAAAATTTTTTTAAATGTTTGAATAAACCCTGGCTTTTCCAGCACCTACAGCAGAGTTCTGTTTATTCCCCATAAAATAATTCATTCAACAGGAAATAACTTTAGCTCTCCTATTGTTGTTTACCTAGAAATTTATAAAATTAAATCTTTTATATATAACTTTCGATTCGATTGAGTTATTTTTGAATTGATAAAAGTTTTTAAGCTGCATAATTAAACGTTTTAGAAATACATATCAATTTAAAATCCCCGCCATAGAATTGAAAGCTATATAAAAAGCATTCATTTTTGTAAATGTTTGAATAAACCCTGGCTTTTACCTAACCCACAGTTCTGTTTATTCCCCATAAAATAATTCATTCAACAGGAAATAACTTTAGCTCTCCTATTGTTGTTTACCTAGAAATTTATAAAATTAAATTTTTTATGTATAACTTTCTATTCGATTGAGGTATTTTTGAATTAATAAAAGTTTTTAAACTGCATAATTAAACGTTTTAGAAATACATATCAATTCAAAATCCTCGCCAAAGAAGTTAATGTTATGTAATAAAGATGAAATTATATGAGCTACCGCTGTTAGAATACAGAGTGATTCATAAAGATGTATACATTTTCAATGTACTATACATCAAGATCAATTTAATACATTATATGTTACTTGTAACAGACTTGAATGAGATTATTTAAAGTTTTGTTAGAGACAGTCATAGATATTCTATGAGTTAACTCTTAGTCAAACGACACACTTTGAGCCGGTAATTAATTCTTGCCCGAAAGCGTATTAGGATATCTGAATCAAGTCCATCTATAGTTGTTATAATATGCTGTTTCTTTTCCACTAGATCAACAGGAAGGGGAGGGATGAATACCTTGTCCTTTTCGTACCCTCACAGAAAGATATTACAAGGTGCTAAGGCTAGATTTCTGTATAGCCTTTGGATGAGTGGCATGTTGTAGCCCGCGACTCATCCAATACATCGGTGAGGGAGATATTCATTGAGTTAATCTCGGACGTTGGCCGATCAATGTAATGGTGCACTATACATTTGAAGAATAAAGTTGTCAATGTCATTCTGCAACTGTAGATCAGCCAAAGTTAACATATGCAACAAAGTGGCTAAATTCAAGAACACAAAACGCATTTCCCACTATAAACAAGTCCAGTTTGACTAACTAGTCACATGACTCGCATACTATTGTCTACGTCACTTCCGTTAGGGACGAGGCAGCAAGTTTAAGAGTACATCTACTTTATGGTTAGCTGAGGTGGTGCTTGTCTTTAATCTTTTATCTACGCGCGGTACTTATAAGTACCACTCTCATTTTAAAATTACATATAAAAACCAATTTTACGAATATTCTGACGATACTCATCAAGAATATTCTTTTAAATCCATTCTTCCAAGATATATAGCAGCACGGGTTCTATAATGAGTATTTTAGAGGGGAAGGCGAATTGTTTTACAGCAGAAATTGGGCGTTTTGAGCTGACGGCGTTTTCAGCGGATTGCAAAGATAATAATTTTTGTCTCGAAAAAATAGTTAACGTCAAAATGTGTCTTTTTCTTTTTGTATGTTAGTGAAGACCGTAGAAAACGATTTGACTATTTATTTTAAGGGAACAGTGTATATAATTAATTTTACAGTTGTATATCTAAAATTTATTAATTAGCTCTAACGGATTAAATTTCCCAAAGTTGAGTATTTTGCTTATGTATATCCTGTAAGTTTCAATGTATTGAACCAAAAAAAAAATTTTGCATGGAAAAAACTGCAGTAAATCATAATGCTGTAGATAAAGGGTTAAATGTTACTGCTTCATAGCATATGGAACGTATATACTTACTTCTTTATGAATCTCCCTGTGCAATAACTGAAATATCCCTGAGTGTTATTTATTCATTTTGGATCCTATTTAAAATAATTGACTACATAATCTGTTTTTTTTTGGGGGGGGGACAACAAATGATTCTAATCCATTTTTATTTTTCAGCAAGATTTTTATTTTGAATTACTTGCTAAAATGATGTGTCATTTTAAAGAAGTGTTTAAATTTCCTTATAATCACACATGAAATTTCCTTGAAAGTACGTAATATTTGGTTCAGACTTTGATATTTATGTAAAAAACGTAAAATATTTTGATCATTGTTTTATAAAAATAAAAAGTTTTTAAAAGTTAGTCAATTAAACTTACTCCACATTTTCATACTTAAATTTCGAATCATATATAATCTTTCGACTCTTATCCCTTTTATGGGAAATTCATATTCCAAAACAGCGATATTGAACTATATTAATGCTCAAGACAAAGTCTTTTTCTTCGTCAATATTATCTCTTGACTAATTACATTTGAAGGAAACATTAATGTTTCAAGGAAAGTAAGCAAATATTTGAGTTTTAATTAAAAACTTTAAAAATTAATTTATACTTTTATTATGTGTGGCTTACACATTTAATGTACTCAATTTATTAAATTTCCTCTTTAAATTATCCGATTACGTACGGAACCGTGATTTTGTAAAAGCGTATAAATGGATAATATTTATGATATTTAGTGTCACTTAGATTAAAAAATGTACATAAAATTGTTTTAAGAATATTATTACAAAAAAAATATTTAAGTACAATATTTTGACAAAAAATGAGCCTAGAGAATGACCCCTTTTCAAAATATTCTCCTTTTGTAATAAATGCTTCTATTATAATAATATTTTGCCTGTATATAACTCAGACCTCTGTACAGAGGTTCAACAAGAATTTTTGAATTATATAACTTAGAAGTGGGTTTATCTATGTTTTACGACAACAGAGGGGAGAAATTTTAGAAAGAAAACGCCGATAACTATATTTGAATTGATTGTAATTCTGAAAATAATGTGAATTTTTCAAAAAAAATAGTTCAAACTCTCTGGAGAAGTCTACTTTATATAAGCACGCACACACACACACAATATTTTTATTTTAGAAGCCTTTTTTATAAAAGGAGATTTTGAAGAAAAGTTATTCTAAGTTAATATTTTGCCAAAATATTGTATTTAAATAAAATTTTTTTGTCAAGATGTCCTTAAAACAATTTTATACATGTATTCTAATCTAAGTGACACTAAATATCACGAAAATTATACATTTATTGGGTTGTTCGGAAAGTAATTTCGTTTTTTTTTGTGGAAATGAAAGACAGATTTCTTAAAATAAACAAATACTTTATTAAATTATATATTGGCCGCTCTAGTCCAACACCTTTTGCCATCTTTCTGGTAGTAGCATAATTTCACTCTCATAAAATTTTTGGTCTTTTACTGGCAAAAAACTGATCGAGGTGGTTTTTGACCTCCTCATTTGAGGTGAAGGTTTTACCGTCTAAAAAATTTTGGAGTGACCGGAAAAAAAAATAATCTGATGGTGCCAGGTCTGTAGAATATGGTGGATGTAGCATTGTATTTCATTCAAGCTGTAAAAGCTTTTGGCGAGTGACCAAACTTGTGTGAGGTCTCGCGTTGTTTTGGTGAAACACTACACCTTTCCTGTTGATTAGTTCTGACCTTTCTGTTGAAGTGTATCATTCAGTTTGTCCAGCTGATGACAGTAGACTTCCGAATTAATCGTTGTGTTATCCGGTAAAAGCTAAAAAAAAAAACGATTCCTTTAAAATCCCACCAAACAGACAGTATCACCTTTTTTTGGTGAATATCGGCTTTGGAAATGGTTTGAGCCGGTTCATCTTTTTTGCTCCATGACCTCTTGCGTTTGACGTTGTTGTATACAACCCGTGCTTCGTCCCCAGTGATGATGCGCTTCAAAAACGGATCATTTTCGTGACGTTTGAGAAGCGAATCGCAGACGTCAATGCGGAGACACAGATTTCTCTCTGTGAGAACATGGGGAACCCATACATCGAGCTTCGAGGATAATCCCAGGCCTTTCAAGTGGTCATAAACTGTTGAATTTGATAAATTTAACCTTAATCCGATCTCAAGTGTTGTTATTCGCCGGTTCGCATCAACTAATGCCTTTATCGCGTCTTTATCAGCTTCAACCGGCCTTCACGAACGTGGTGCATCTTCGACATCAAAATTGCCGGATCGAAATTTAGCGAACCAGTTCTGGCACTGGCGTACTGTCAACACACCTTCTCCATACACATCGGTCAATTTTTTTCTGGCTTGAACAGCATTTTTACCCTTTCTGTAGTAAAACAGTAAGATATGTCGAAAATGCTGCTTATCGCTCTCCATATTTAAAAGGGCACCAACCAAACACTACTGCGTAGAATTAATTGGAATTTTTCACACACAAGCCTTGCTATATGAGCTCTCAAAGCAAATAAAAATTATACGGCATAAATGTGAAGTTGGGTGTAAAAAATACAATTAAATCCTCTGTTGGGAGAAAACGAAATTACTTTCCGAACAACCCAATATATTCTTTTTTAAAATCACGGTTCCGAACGTAGTCGGATACCTTAATGGTAGATATATTTATCTATATAGGTTCAATTATTTCCGCTTCGTTAAAATAAAATTTAAATTAACATATATATATATATATATATATATATATAATGTGGTGTAGGCTTGTTGTTTTGTCTTTGTAGACCTAGTACATTCCCTATAGCCCTTCTCTTTTTAGAGCAGCACCATATAGGTGGTTTACCAATCCACGCAAGTAATTTTGGTGTCCAATTTCCAGCTCAGAGAGAAGCATATGAGCACTAATGATGCGAAATGCACTAATGATGTGAAATTTTAATTTTGCCGAGATCACCCAAGCCAAATAGTTACTCAAGGATCTTTCATACGCCACATAATCATACGACATGGACGCTGCTGATTCTTTTGATCATGGAAATCCACTTGTAAAAAACAATCCGCCCCATTCATTAATGTTTTGGAGTGAGAATAAAGATCAGTCATATTCAGAACAATTTTAATTTATTAATCATTTACTAAATTTCAACAACCCAGGGTAGGAAATACACTCTTCTATAAAGTACAGGAGCAACTACAAGCCAGAAAGGATACTTAATAATTTATATTGACTCAATTTACTTACTCTTAGAACTCTTTAATTACTTACCGTCTGAATTAGAAAAATTCTTTTCTCAGCTATTCGACTTCAGCTGGTTATTATTCAAATATAACTTATTGACTAAATCGTTAATTAACAATATCAAATATTAAACAATTAATAGTCGAGCCACTCTCGGCTAGCCTTCCACTACTTTAAGCTAATCGCCAACTTTTATCATCTAACTCCTAACCTTTCTCTCGTACCTAAGAGTTAATGCTTAAATATAAGCCTTCATTTACAAAAACGCGTCTTCTTCTTCAGTAGAAAGATTTCAGTAGAGAGAGAGAGAACAACATTTAAAAGAAGTAAATTTCCCCAAGAGGATTAGTGAGAAGTTCGCGGATAGACACGTTACACAATGACTTGGGCGAATGCCCAAGACCAGAACCAAACAAAAACGCCACCCAGACAACGATATAACTAATATTAGATATTGGAAAAATATTAATACATGAGAGGATTCAGAACTCAATTTTTGTGTATTCTTATCTTACAATGAATGACACAATTCGCTTTCGTCGTCCATATAATTTTAGGAGACATAATAGGTTTCAGAATATTGCTTCATATAATTAGAGTTTTAAGAATATTGCTTTATAAATTCTGTAATACTTACGAGAGTACAGTACTTAACATATATAGCAGTTACAATTCATTAACAACTCATCCGAAAAAAATCTACTTATTTTACTGTAATAAAGCTTTTAAAACTACTAAGTATACTGTCTGGTTCAGTTTTAAACAGTGGTTGTATAACGAATTATTATTTTCAATTAGAATTCTGCATTAATTCCTTAAATCTAATCTTCGATTTTTGAATTTAAAAACGAATTCTGAATTTAAGGCTCCTTTGAAGGAAATTTGATTATACATAAGGAATATCTGGAATGTGTGTTGTGTGTGTGTGTGTGTGTGAATTTTTCTTTTCAATTATATTCGGAAAGCCTGAACCTTTTTTTTATTCAACAATTTTATAGTTTATTGACTTCGCACTCTGCACCAAAACGAAGGCTAAAACTTTTTTTCTTGAGGCTTTTGAATTTAAAAGTAATTGAATAAGAAAAAATAATTCAAAAATATTAAGAATACATAAAAATTTATATCAAATTAGAATGGAATTGAAACTTAATACTTTTATTTTATTTCACGCAACAAAAAATATGAGCCAAGTATTGACTCGCCTTTGCGCTTGCACTTTTAGAAATAAGATTTTAGTCGTGGATGTTTGCTACATGTATTTTAACTACACAATATAATTTTTTTTTTTTTGAAAATAAATAATTATATATAAAAAAACAAATCCAATTTTTTTAATGATACTTTTATTTTGATAACCACAAATTCATCACAAAATTCGTTTGCACAAAATGCGTGCATTAAAAAACGCCATTCCACGTAAAATGCTGCAAATGTTATCACAAACAGTAATTTCATTTTTCAAAAACATAAAACATTGATTTGAGATAGAGAAAGAGAGAAGTATCATTATTTATTACTTTATCTCTCAGAAAAGAACAAAAGTATCAAAAGTAGAAACGATTTTTTCAAATGTAATAGGGCCAATTTTGAAGAATGAAGTCTCCAAACGCGAGTAATGATTACTTGAAAAGCTTTCAAAAAGCTTTCTGGAAATCGTTTGAGTTCACAATTCCCGATTGGCATGATCGCTGTTAGAACACCATTATTCGAGAAGATTGTGTCTTAACTTTTTCTTTTCTTTTTTTTTTTTTTCATTTACAATCACAATTGTGGATTTGGTTTTTTAAGAGATGTACTGTGTTCGTAATTTCATCATTTATTTGTTACAAAAAGTGAGTTTTTAATGATTTAGTGCAGACATTTAAAATGGATTGTATTGCTTATTGCTTTCACTGATAAATGAAGCGTCTGTGTTGTTAAGACAAATTCCAAAGCTGTTTTTAAATGTCACGTAAATATTTTCCTTTCTAAATTCTTGGAGAAAAACTACAGTGTGATATTTACAAGGTAATTTTAAAGTTAATGTAATGTTAGTTGAAAAATTAAAAAAAAAAAACGATGATTTCTTAAAAAATTTCTTAAAAATTAATGTTCGAATTAAAAAAAATAATAGTTTCAGGTAAATAAATAAGTTCATAATAAAACAATTTATATATCGTATACCTTTATAAAAATGCCAATTCTCAGTGTACTAACTGCCTCCAGTAATTCGTTTATTAGTTTATTTAAATTAATTATGTCATGACTTTCACTAAGAATAAACTAGGACACTATAGCATGTTTTTTGTGCGTATCCGAAGTAAAAAAAAAAAATGCCATAAAGGCCTTAATATGAACTTGTCAAAAATGATAATGATTTTCTATCATATTAAAATGAATTTTGCTTTTATTAAATAATAATTTTATACAATATAATAAAATATGACTAATACCACCAAAACATTTTTCCTCTAATTTCACAAAATTAAAATTTCAGTAATTATTTTACTTATTTGTAGATTTAATGGCTTTAAATAAATAAGTTTTAATAACCAGCTTAAGTTTAAAATAAACTATTAACATTAACTGAAAACATTATCAGTGATCTAACAGGTGACCTCAAAATCCGTTAACATTTGAAAAACTCAATAATTCGTGGAATAATGTAAGTAGATTGGTAAAAATTTACACGCATACTTGAAATGATATGGAACTTTATTGAAAGCAAAAAGATGCGAAGAAAGCCATATAAGAGAGCTTTATATAATAAAAACTAAAATAAGCATAATAATTGATTTTTAACAATAAACGAAGTTCGTTTTATATCAAATGTTAGACATATATAGGCCGTTATTCATCAACAATACTGTAGGTAGATTCGAACCGGACACCTTCGATTCCGAATGCCAGTACTTTATCGATCACGCCAAAACGATCGTCTTCGCGTGATGTCTAAGTACTGGTTTTATTTAGATACCGCTACACTACTCTCCCACTAGTGAGATGGATAGGCGAACGATTTTTTTTCGTTCGTTTGTTTGTTACGGAGAGAGCATGTTTATTTATTTATTTTTTTATTTAGATACCCCTACAATACCTTTAGTTGACGGACAATGTTAAGAACTGCACTGAAAGACATATCTGTATTTATGGTGAAAAACTGAAGTCGGATGTTGTCTTTTAAGTTCCTGAAAGATGTGGAACGATCACAGGATGATATAATAATCAATAATCTTTCGGATTATAGTCTGAGGACCTGGAAGGCTAGATATTTACACAAGCCATTTTCCTTTTTTATGCGGTGTCACTGATGTTTAGCTTTCCAGCGCCATCTGTCGGCCAATTTTGGCACTTTTTTGGTTTATAAAATCCTATGTCATTTCAAACCTATGTGCCAATTTTTACCTCTCTACCTTCATTATTCAATGGGTTATTGAATTTTCAAATGTTAATGGGTGCCTGCGTCACCTGGTATAGCTTATGACTTAAAAAAAAATTAATCATAGATCATTTGAAAATTCATTTTGTTTAAAAATTAAGTGAGTCCATTTACTGACATGAAAACCACCAATTTTCATCTAAATTTTCTTGAAATACTATAAAAGAATTTAAATGATTTAATCTCATTTTATTTAAAAAAAATGTTGCTTAGGTAGAGTTATTTCTTACGAATTCCTGAAATTCTTTTATTGATAAGTGGATCATTCCAGTTTCGTTTGCATTGAAGAAACACATAATTCCAAACCTAGTTACATATAATGTGACAGTACTGATGAAAAAAAATATTTGTATAAAAGATAGTGCTGCCTCTTGAAAGAGAGTGCTTCAGACGATTAAATTATTCATAAATGGAATTCATACTGAGAAAAAATTACATCTAAGATAATAGTCTGATGGAATTCATACGGATAAAATTAGATCCAAGACAATAGTAAGAACAACATAAAATGAAGTTAATTGTAATAGATACTTTTTTCGTTAATTGTGAAAGAAGAGTATTGATAGAGCCCCTATGTTTCGAAGAAAATTGAAATAAGAAAGATTGTATCCCACACTCAAGTCTTACTTTCCTGTCTGAAAAATGTAGATGGTATTATTTAAAGCTATAAAATAATTAACTGTGCTTACGCATTATACCATCAACCAGGTTCTCCAAAAGAGAAAACATTGTCAATTCAAAAAAATGTTACCAACTGCTGTTATCGTTTTTCTACTATGTTCAAAGGTGCTTAGTTA
>BMAV01000542.1:92157-103614 GCA_019973955.1 Trichonephila inaurata madagascariensis | reverse complement strand
TGATCTCCAGACCTCCTTTTCTGCAATTTCATGGCTATCTGCTAAATTTTTACATTGTTGCTTAAGTTTTGCACACCAGTGTATCATAAATAGTATTCACAGATTTTTTTATAAGTTTTAAATTTTTTAAATTTTGTTCAATCACACATCCGCAAGTAAAAATAAAGGGGAAAAAATATAAAGTAATAATTAAAATTTATTTTAACAAAAACAAATTTTGTCTTATGTAACATCTTGAATTATCTTCCAGAGTCTTATGAACTTTTACAACAACTTACATTACATTTTAAAATTTTCCCATTATCACTAAATTTAAATACATACATATAAAACGTTTATGGATATGTGTAATATTTCAATGAGACCAATTTCCTAATTTTTTTATTCCGAGTTTTATGAGAAAATACTTAAAGGGACAGAGAAATGAAATTGCGAACCGAAAATGATGAATAACAACACATTTCTACGCTCATACTAAGAGATAAATTTTTGAATTCTTGTTGATTATCAAAGACCAGGGTAGGCATTTTTTTTCTTTTTAGCTCGAGGTCCACATTGTGAAAGGGGAGGATACCCCAGAGGGCCGCACCTTTTCAAAATGATTGCATTCACTAGCTAACTTTGTGACGTTTCTTCAATTAACCTCTTGGGAAATTTTTGGGCAATCAATTCGCGTTATTCACAACCAAACTTTTGGCAGAAGAAAATCGTGATATTTAAATTAACTTACTACATATAATCGAAGTTTTCGAGCTTGAATAGAGAGTAGGAGAGGAGATATACTCGAATCAGGGGAGATTGCTACAGAAGGTATCATATTTGAATTATCGTGATTAAGAAATCATTAGGATGAAGTTTTATTGTTCACTAAGATTGAACTGATATTAGATTAAATCGGATGATAAGTTAGATCCTTTATTAAGGTAAGGATCAAGTTTGATAGTCTTCTTATCGTTCGTGTGTTACCATCGTTGTTCTACTTTCTCAGTGAGACATTTGCATTGAGACATTCTCTTATTATTATTAGTTGAAATTGTGTCTTTTCGTTGTGTGATAAATAAATAGATTAATTGGATCATGTAGTGTGTTTCTTCCCTACCTCCCACACATCTAGGTGCCCCGAGAGAGAGGTGCAAACCTCTCACAACTTTGCATCTCAAGAAAGGTATAAATTATTCCATATACATAAAAAAATATAAGTTCAATAAAACAGTGGCAATTTTATTCAATAAATTTATTGGGCTAATTTCATACCATCTATAGCTGCAAGCACATTTAATTTCAGAATTAGACTGACGAGACAAATTCACCCTGTTACACTTTTCTACAATTTTATCTTGAAAACAGGAGTGAGAATGCTTATTGGTAAGGCTTATTACAGCCGGCATCACAGCTGCCCGACTTACATCTTTATTTACTCCTGCTGATCTTTATACAAGAAAGCTACTATGCTCATAAATATATGTTAACCTAAACATATAGAAAAATTCTCTCAATTCGGTTTTCTAACTGCCTTTGACGGGCAATTGGCTCGCGAGCCAATGTTTGTCCACCCATGTTATAGACTAGTGACATCTTTGAATCAAACATCTATGAAATGCGATCAAATCTACTGATAAATTTATTCGAATAATTATAGCCTCTATAAAGTTATTTATGCTCTAATCTATCTTACTGTGGACTTTTCTTACTAGCTATTGAATAATATGGTTCGAAGGAAGTTTAACAAGAAACTAATGTTTACGCTGATGTGACAGATGATTCTTGTAGATATACTATCGTTGAATGATAAGTGCTCGAAAAGGCTTTGCAAAATGTGCATAATAGCATAGTTTGCGCTCTCAAAGAATGCAGTATCATCGGTTATTTCGAAGGGCTATCCTAGAATAATATCAAATTGATATTTCTAGACCAAATTAATAGTTAAATTGCCACCCAGAAGGTATTGTGGTCAGTGACGTTAACGGCTATGCCGTATGTCTTGATTTCAAATTCCAGAGAAGGCATGGATGTTTGTAAATGTATTATGCCAATGCGGCATGGTTGCCCTTTAAGTGTTCAGCAAACCGAAAGTTCTCTAAATAGGTTGGTGGTAGAGGTAGAGGAGTGGGGTACCCTCAAGCCACTCCACCTGGGTGTTCCTCAAAATTAGGGTGGAACGGAGCAAAATCCTATTATCACCTGCATTGTGCTCAAAGCTGCGGATGACGACCTACGGAATGCTCACGATGGAGCTCAATCTGATGCTACTGTCGATTGGCTGGGACAAGAAACAAGAATGATTAAATTAAAGTTGTACCTCTTGTCTAAAATTAAATTTTAAAACGGAGATTATTACTTAGCTATTTTTAAATTAAAAGTATTTAAATTTGATAGATTTGAAGCTTGTTAGAAAAGGGGAAGTTTCCTTTCCAAAATAAAATTATAGTAAAAAAATGCACTTTTGAATTGACTTTAATATTTACACAGAAAATAAATAATTAAGAACCAAATAGACTCAAAATATTAAGAACCATTCATACTTTCTTTGTAATACAATTTCAAATAATACAATAACTTTTAAAAGAAAAAAAAAACCTTGATAAAAGGTCTTGAGGAGTTGTTGAGTAGTAAACTTTTGTTTTTACCCCTCTTCAATATATAAAAACAACCTTGTACTTTACATATATATACAAAGTTAACAAAAATTACGATAAAAATCTATTTGATTCTGATATTAAAACTGAAATTTCAAATGTTTTCTCTTGCATTTTTAAATACACTTGAAAAACTGAAAATTAAAATTTAATATTTAATAAAAAGACATTTTAAATGCATTATCCTAAAAGGGATTATTAACATCATCAACCTGAAAAAAACTAATCATAAGAAATTTTATGTCTCACTTCTGCTGTGTGCAAAATTTTAAAAATTAATTTTATTTAATTCATTTGTTAAAAAAATAAGTTTCATTATTTTTCCCAAGGTTTTTATGTATACATATTGTAAAGTTTGATGAAAATTATATACAGGCATATATATATTTATTAAAAATCTCATTTTTGAAAAATTTATTAAATTATTTCAGAATTTTTCCTCTCATTAAAAAAGAAAAGTATTGGAGAATTTTAATTTATTGGTTCTTATATCACCTATGAAGATCATTAAATTAATTGCTTTGCCAAAGGCTTCAAAATATATTTTGGAATAATTATCTATTTTTAAACAATGTATAGAGTATTTTATCAGCTAAGGATATTATATAATAATCTCTGTGATGTAGTTTACTTTTTTTAAAATTAGAATAATATTCCGTGACTTCATAAATAGCGATACTTTATATTAAAATTTGTTCTCTCATAAAGTTATTTTTTTCAAATTTAAGCACGTTATCTGTTATTTAAAATAATATTATATCATGATTCAGTCCATAATTTATGACACTTTTTTTTTTTTGAAAATTCTACTTTTTTAGATTATTTTCATTTATTTGCAGAACAAAGCAATTAAAGAATTTGCCATTTTAAGCCATTTTTATTCCAATTAATAATAATCGGATATTTTAGTTAGCTGTAATATTAACAAATTCATTCGTATTATTTTTAAAAACAGTAAGCTTACTTTAAATAATAATACTTAGTGACTGAAACATTAAATTTTAAATACATAAATGAGTTAAAATACTAATTAAATATAATTAAATAATGATGTAATAACGTGACTAATTAATTAAAAATAGAAATTAATTATTAAATGTAAGTATTTGTTCTCGTAAAATTAATGGAATGTTTAAAGTTGAAATCGTGAACTATTAATTGATATTTATACAAAAAAAAATTATCCAATCAACTTATTTTAAATATTTATCAAAAATATTTTTGTGCGTGATTAAGATTAAATTAATTGTTTTCTATTCACTTCCGTTCTTCCATTTCATTAGTTCTTAAAAAATGTATTAAAACAGTTTTAATAATTACTTGAGACTGTGACTAAGCATATAGTTAAGAAATAATTAATTAACTTCTGTGGTTAGTGTTCGACTTTCTATACTGCATTTTTTTAAGCTGCATTTTAAATTTGCAGCAATGTTTCATATTACCGTAGACCGTGTCGTACACATATTTCCAGTTTATCTTAAATACCTAGAACATTACAATATACATTACCATGATGGAGCTGAATGATTAGAACTCAAAGTTGTAGTATGAGAGATCTATTGTGGTGATTGTGATTTAGCAAGCACAGTTTGTCCTTATATATATCTCAAACGGAGCATTTTTAAAAAAGGCTTAGTCCAGCGTGCTTAGTGCTTACTGGTTCAATGATTCCTTATTACGAACAATAAGTTCGCTACAAGACACATGCCAAAAGTAATTAAACTAAGTAAATAAAGAAGCTCGATTCTTTAAAAAGTGTTTATTCACAACGTAGCGTTACCACAAGTATGTCACTTGAGAAACTATTTGACCGTAAAAATAATTCTTTTTTTAGAGACTTTTCTCATTCTGACATCTTTAAAAAATGTTTAGCTTGGCGTTTGCTTTTTTTATTTGTGTTATATTTCATATTATGGTGAATTATATAATTTTTGAAATGTGTTATATATGAATTTGATATTACATAACTAATTTGCTCTTTTTTCACGTTCTGTTTTTTTTTTTTTTAAAATGTATGCAAATTTTAAATAATAAAAACTTTGGAGTTACAGTTTTTTAGGTAATGGATATTTCAACATCAAAATTAAATGAAACTTTGAAAATGTATTGCATTTAATGAGGCAAATTTTTTTTTAGTATAATGCAGAGAATTGTAGCATTTGAAATTGCTTATTACTTTGCTTAGTTTTAATATGACGTCATAATTTTGGCATAAATAATTATATTCGATACTTTTTTCATTGTAGAGCATTTTAAAAATTAAGTCAATTTGAGAAGTATGTGTCGGTATTAAAGTAATTATTAGTGCTATATATATTATTACACATAATTCTTAGATTTCTCATTTAAAGAAAAAACACGTCTCTATTTTCAATTGAAATTCAATAGCATTGATGCGTGGGAGCTGGTTTTAAGAATTAAATTTTTTAGGTATTCAAACAAGTTTGGAGCTAAAACAGTGTAAATATTTTTTTAGAGATCAGCATCAATGATTGTTAAATATTAATATTTAAGTATCAACTACAATACTTAGCCAGCAAAAATACAAACATTAATTATTAATATTAAAACAACAACAAACATTAATATTAAACAACAACGTTTAAAATACATGCAATTTTATTTTATTTAAAAAAAAATAAATCTAATTTAAATTTTACAAAAAAAATCCCAATTATATATTAAATTTTATAAATTTTTTTAAAAATCTTTAAAATAGAGACAAAAGTAATAAACTAATATCAATAAAAGCATAACTAAAATAAACTATATATATTTATCTAGGTAATGAACTAAAATTTAAATGTCGTATTAAAATATAAAAATTTTAGAGCTTATCAAATAAACATAAGAAATAGGCCATATTTATGAAGCTATTATTGAAATAGACTATAGCTCAAAAAATATCCACACGTTAAGAACTATTTTAGTACATTCCCTAGAAAATTAAACACACAAATATCAGGTTCAAAAACTTTCATAGAAATACATGTATAACATTTTGAGTTATCAGATTCGCCACAATAGATTTTGAACAATTTAAAAATGTCCGTTTTTAGAATATTGAAGACCTACTTTTGGTCTTTTAATTTTATGTAATTTATTGTAATTCGTCCTCTACGGAACGTAGATGCAAAATAAGATGTGCTTAATAAAGTCAGAAAATTGCTGTTATTAGTCAGTTATTGAAAATTGTTTCAAATAACTCTAATATAAAGGAAAATAATTTCATATTTATCTTTAAAAAATACTTTTTCGCTTATGAGTTAAGGATTTCATCATTTTTGACGCCCGAATAAGACTGGATTAGAAGTTAAAGTTTCAAAACCTAGGGAAAACATAAATAACACTAAATATATACAATGAATGCAATAAAATACCGCTTATCAAGTAACATTTCTTTTCTTTCTATTTTTATTTTTTGTATCCGAGCCGAGTAGTTCTGATCGCGAAATCGCGTCTACCGGTTTCGTATTGTGTGTTCAAGTCCTAGTGCTTCTGAAAATACAATGTCTAGAAGGGCGGATGCATATTAAATCTGTCGAGGCTCAAGGTCCTCATGTTGGTGTGGTAGAAAAGTTTTGAGAATGGGATATTAGTTCAAGTGTCGTCCTCTTCCCTTGCCCACAATTCAAAACAACGAGATACGTCATTCCTAGTCTTCGTGTAGGTACAAAATGAAGCATTAATTAATGCTTATCGTTCATTTTTAGTCTTTTATAAATTAAAAGTGCGTACGTATGATTCAAAATATAACTTTCATGAATATGTTTAGCAACCATGTGACGAATCCATACGTGACCTCTAAACTAATCCTCTTGGGGAATCTTTGGGCTACGATTCGCGTTTAATTCACAGCCATCCCTCTCAAGAAGAAACCTTGATATTTAGATTAGTTCGACTATATAAAGTCAGATTTTTGTAATTGCAGTAGAAGAAGCTAAGAAGCTGATATATTCGCTACGCAGGTGAGATTGAGCAAAGTTCATTTTCGCAGTTTTTGATTAAGAGTGGTGTTTGCCACTGTTTTAAATTAGCAGGTGGGGGTTAGTAATCAACGATAGATTAGGTTGAGTTAAATTAGTTACTTACACCTATTTGCTTAATACTCGTTGCTTTCTCCTTTGACATTCACTTTGAGATTAACTTGTTGTTGGTTAGTGTGTTCGAGTAAATAAATAATTGTTAATATGGAAGTTTCTGGTTCTGCTCCTACACCCTTAGGTAAGCAAGACGGTGAGGGAGTAACTTCAGGGGTAAGTCGCTCAAGACCATGAGAGGCTAAATTTTTGTCAAACAGAATATCGATGCCGATTTTAAGGCAAAGATTTATGCACGCTAAATACATAATAACTCAAAAGAGTCTCTTAGTGGAAAATGGAGTATCTGCTCAAGTGTCATCCTCGTCATCTGGCCGTGATTATAATTTCAAAATATAGATAAGAGTCAGCATTACGGAATAGTCGGTAACATGGAATACCGAGATTTTGGCTCTATTTGTAGCTGCTAATGCGTGGGAAAACCTTGAAGTGCTAAAGAAAGACTCTCAGGATGCATTGTAGTGAGAGTAGACCACTTGTTGTTGCCATGCAACTCGCTAGAAAACAAAGTGTGTTTTGCGATTTTCAAAAATTTTTGCAGGTATGTTTTCAAACATTCTAGCCTACTAGTACACATGGGATTTGAACGTTAAAGTTAAGGTATCCGATTACCCTAAAATAATGATTTTTTTTTGAAAAATTGACAATTTTTTATGGTATTATTTTATATAGGCCATCTTATTAGCTTAATAAAAATGCCAATTTTTTTATTTTCCATTCTCTAGAACAAAAACTACAAGTGTTTTAGTAAAAACAGATCCATAATACCCGACACTTTCCATTTTGTTGCATCATTTGTAATAGACTTCATGCCATCTACTGAGGAAACAGAAAAAATGACACTGAATGTATTTTTTGTAACGGAAAATTCTATGAAGATCAACAAGAGAAACTTTGGATTCAATGCTTCTTTGCGCTCACTTTGACTATACTGGACAGTGAATTTTATTAATTAATTTGAAACAGAAAGAACATTCGCGTATTCTTAAAAATATGGCTTTTATAGTTAAAAATAACTACGTTTTATGAAGTCTTAATTAGTTTTCCAATGGCTTAAACTTCCTATTCCATATTAAACGACTATTCCATAATACCTTCCATTTTTCATTTTTCTTAAATGTAATTTTTTTATAACTACAATATAAACTTTTTTTGTCAAGAGTGATAATTCCTTACAATCACACTTATTGCATATATACATCCATGATGATTTCGGACACTTTTACCTAAAACTAGTAAAGCTATTTTTAGAAATGTAAGAGGTATTTCATAATATCCGACTCTCTCATCTATCGGAAATATTAAGGGAATCTTTTAAAAAAACCAGAAATAAACAGTTGAAATGTTCAAAAACAAAGTTTCAAACGACAATTTTCCACTGAGATTATTTAATGGGATTAAAATGCAAAGTAAAATTAGAAACAACTCCAAAATTAATATTTACGAAATTCTTAATACTGATAAATAAAAAGGTAGATCTACAACCGAGTTTCGTTTTATTCCATCTTGAGGGACTCGTTCATTCGATCAGCACTGACCCCTCTACACGGCGAGTCTGGACTTCTAATGCTTAGTGTCCCATTTTATCACTACAGGACTTTGAGATTTAATGTAGTCCAATGTATATCATTTACAGTATTCTTCACGCAGATTTTTGATTAAAATTAGGAGATCTACGCCGCAACTAAGTTACGATGCGTTGTACGTTTTGTTCATTATGAAACCTTAGTCTACAGTTGTTTTATCAACTAAAATATTTCTGCTGCTTCGATCTGAGTTAGTTTTATGTTTGCTGTATCATTAACATTATTCCACACTGGTCTAAAAATCGAGTTCCAAAGCTTTATTTCTTTACAAATACTGTTTGGCTATTACTTTAATGAACTGCAAGACGAAATTATTTAAGAAAATTCAAATGATTTCGTTCCAAATCAATTCATTTATTGATGCGACTTCCGACATGAAGTCTTTCAAACGAACTGAAACCTTTTTACAACAAGCATTGGAGTTGAGACAAATCATTGTTATGGCAACCTTATGCGTAGCCATTACTTGCTTACAATTTATTAGAGTTATTTTAAAATTGATCGCCAAGCTGTGACGCCAACATGCCAAAATAGATGTTTACATGAGCATTTACAAATGCACCCAACTCTTTTTTTTACATGGATTTTTTAACCCTTTCGCGGGCAGTGGCTAATAGGTCTAGCCACATAACAAAAAATTTTTATCCAAGCGGGCGGTGGATATTTAGTCTATACGCATGCATTAATTGAAGCTAAAACGCATGAAAATTAATACAGATGGCAGCATACCTTTTTTTGCATTTCAGGTCCTCTGATGGGTAGTTAGAAACAGTTTCTCGGTGTAAATATACAAATTGTATTTTGATTATTATAAATAAAATTTCTGATCTTAACTATATTTTTCTCTCATCTGAATGAATTAAGCAAATTTGAAATTTAAAAAAAAAAAAGATTTTATTTAGGTTTTTGAAAAGTTTTTATATGTAGATAAATGTGCTCTATCCACTACCCACATAGAACAGAAAAATGACCTAGAAAATTTCGCTTTTCCTCCACTCGAGAGAGAACACTTAGAATCATGTGAGAATGTTGGGGATCGGAAATATAAACAAACTTTGTTTATAATATGTGGTACAAGATTCTCGGGTTCGAAAATCTTTCATTACAGCTTTTCTGCCCGGTGAAAACCTTTGCATTTTATAAAATTCCCCAGTAAATAGCTCATCAAATTTGTGAAATAACTAATTTAAATCCTCAAAAATATTACTCTATTTCTAACTTTTTATACTAAAATTAAATAAAATATAAACTGTGAATATATACCAATTTCAATGTATATTCTAAGTATTCTATGTGTATTCTGAGTAAGTATTCTATGTTGTACAATTATTCTATTATTATTTTATTACACTTCTATATTGTATTTAATTGTTATTGAAACAGCTATAAGCATAAATGTTAATTTTTCATTTTATTGTAATATGATTCGTTTTTTTTCTTTTTTGTCCTGAAAAGTAAGTTAAATGTCGTAAGTGCGCAGTGGCTACAACGCCTAGCCTCCACCCAGGAATAAAACCCCTGATCAGATATTTTTTTGTGACTAAATAATTTTTATAGAGGATGAGAACATTACATTTATTAAGTACTTTATCACAGAAAAGTGTATTTTAGGTTTGTGCCCGTTAAGGGTTAACACAATTTAGAAAATAACACAGTTCACCAAAATATTTTTTAACACAAAATTTTTGTTCTATCACGAATTCCAAAAGAATTTTTTTTCCAATTCTAATTTTGACAGAATAATCAGAAGACGGTCGGTTTGAGCCCACACAATGTAAGTGACTTGGTCTTTTTCATGGCTTGTTTACTTTGTATTCTGAAGTTACGGGAAACTCCTTAATTTTATAATCACTTTTTCATTATTTTGTGGTACTTCAACTTGAACACAACATTTCGTTCATCAGTATAAGTGTATTTTCTGTTAAAGTGTTCAGTTCGCAGGATGCGATAATTAATTTCAGTAAAGTTCTTTGTAACTACAATTAAAAAAAACCAACAGAGGCCGGTAATAACGAAATACTTAATTTGAATCAAAGCCGACAGTTGACATATCTGATACATCTATTGGTGGCATTTTTGATCTAATTCATAATAAACTTGTACGCTTGTTATCAAGTAGCGATGAATAGTAGTTAGTAATTTTATTCCTAATTTCAGTCTGAATTTTTATATGTTGTAGGTACCTGTAGATTAAATTTTCACTGTCCTCTAATTTTAATTTTTTTTTGTAATAAAAATTTATTGTTTTTGTTTTATAAATATGTAATATGTGTGTGTGTGGATTTCATTATTACTTTTTTTGCACGATTTTTTGGGAAAAAGAGTTTTTTCATTTTAAAGTTGTATTGCATACCCCCAAATTTACCATATATCGCACGTATTTTTGACACGATTTTTTTTGTATTTGCACAGTTTTCTAAGGAACATATCTACCGTGTGAAAAAGAAATTGATGCATTACCATGATCCATTTTTGTGCAGAAAAATTTACTATTTCTCACCTGACAAGAGGTGGGTTTTTTTAACGCAGCTACTATAAGTTATGTGTAAGTGATGCTACATTTTAAATATAATTGTGATATAGAATATTTTCAAATTTTCTTATAAAAGACAAAACTTTTTCCTTATAGCTGCTCATCAATCTCAATCCCAGTTAAACTTTTCGGATATATCTCTAATAAAAAAAAATTTCCTATTGCAAGCATTTATAAAGTTTTTACCATACGCATTATTCTGCAAAAAGATACCATACTTTTCAGATTACAAGAAAATAGTACCATTACGATATTAATAAAGCGTAATACTCAACACTAATAAAAAAAGCAGGTTGCATTATTATCGCAAAGTTATTTAAAATAATATCCATGCTTGATTTTTTCAAAGATAACTGAAATATTAATAGCTTCAAAAGTGATTTCAAAATACACCCCAATGAAATATTAATTATACTATTCTAGAATAACTAATTTTGCTCGCGCTTTTGCACATTGATTATATTTAACACTGTTTTACGGTTCAGACATTTTTGTGTATTGACTGCTTAATTTGATTTAAATGTTCCCTCTTTTTAAGAGAACATGTTGTCTAACATTGAATCGAACTATTTTTATTGATGTATTAAACTAAAAATTAATCC
>BMAV01000542.1:77529-91757 GCA_019973955.1 Trichonephila inaurata madagascariensis | reverse complement strand
GATGCCCATGATGATGATGGTGTCCATGATGGTGCCCATGATGGTGACCATGGTGATGGTGATGCCTTGCCTCTACATCAGAAAGTGGTTCTCCATGGGTATAGGTAGAGAGAACGATGAGGCAAACAGCAACGAAAACCAGAAGACTCAGTTTCTGAAAGATACACATAATAATCAAGTGAAAAGTTTTAAATGCCTTAATTTATTCTAATATTTATTTATTTTCCACTGATTACTCAAATATAATCCTTGCAGTTTCAATATTCGATTTTTTTCAATATTTTAAAAATATGTAAGTGACATTATTTAACGGCAAATCAAAAATTATGATTTTTAACAGCCATTTACATTTGTATTTATGCAATATAAAGATATCATTGAACAGCAATTTTATATAAAATATGAGTATGTATCTTGAAAGCTACATCAATAAAAAAATTATGATTGTTTTCCATAGAATCTATAATTTTTACATCTAAAAAGTAGATTCAGTGACTAAAATATTGATCTTAAACCGTAATTTATTTGATGTCGAAAAACTAGTTGCTAACTTTTATTGCTCTTCAAATTTTAAATACTAAATGAAGATTACTTTTCAAGTTTGCAATGTAGTATTCCCCAAAAAGTCTCAACGATAGCCTTGTCACGTCCATGCTAAACAGGTGTGCGGCAGTCTTAGCAGTGTAGGGAGACCACATACCATATTAAGGTATCCGACTACGTTCGGGACCGTGATTTTGCAAAGGCGTATAAATGGATAATATTTATGATATTTAGTGTCACTCAGATTAGAAAATGTATATAAAATTGTTTTAAGAATAGTATTACAATAAAAAAATTATTTAAGTACAATATTTTGACAAAAAAAGGACCAAAAGAATGACCCATTTTCAAAATATACTCCTTTTGTGAATAATGCTTCTATTATAATAATATTTTGCATGTATATAGCTCAGACCTCTGTACAGAGGCTCAACTAGAATTTTTGAAATATACAACTTAGAAGTGGGTTTATCCATGTTTTACGGCAACAGAGGGGAGCAATTTTAAGAAAAAAAAACGCCGATAATCATTTCAAATAGTTGTAACTCTGAAAATAATGTGAATTTTTCAAAAATCACATAATTGAGCCTCTATACAGAGTTCTGAGCTATATACAGGCAAAATATTATTATAATAGAAGCATTTTTCACAAAAAGAGAACATTTGGAAAAAAGGTTATTCTAAGTTAAATTTTTTGCCGAAATATTGTATTTATATAATTTTTTTTGTCAAAATGCCCTTAAAAGAATTTTATACATGTATTCTAATCTAAGTGACACTAAATATCATGAAAATTATCCATGGATGTGCCTTTTTAAATTCATGGTTCCGAACATAGTCGGATACCTTAAACATTCTGTATCAACTCTAAGGAATCAGTTTTTTGTCTTTCATATGTAAATACATTGTTACCTGAAGCTTCATTTCATGGTCTTCATACCATTCAAAAGAATTAAAGCTCCCATACAATTATTTTTGATTCTTTTTTTCTGTAATGCTTTTTGTTACACCTGTACCCTTTTATGACCATACATGACAATCTCGCAACGGTTTTTCCACTTTTTTGCTTGTTCCCTTAATTTTTTTCAGCAGTGTAGTTCTATAAATTTTAAAAATCTAATTGGGATTACATTTTTCAAGTTAACTATGTGAATGTCTATTTCAATATAAAATAAAAATTTAGTATCTAGTTCACATTATTTTGCTTAAGTCTCTAAGAAAAGAATAATTCCTTAGAACAAGAAACGTTCTTGAAATAATATTTTGAAAAGCAAAAAATATCTGCCCTTTTATATATATATATATTATGTAACATTATGGTGATCTGGTATGACTCATAAAGCGAAATACGTAGCCTTTATAGATTTGTTCATGTTTTAGAAATTTTAATGACGAAAATATCACTAAATAATCTTTCATATGAACAAGAAACAAAAAAGTGTTCAAGATTTTCTTCTAACACTCAACTAAGAGGAATAAAACTGGTTATTTTAATTCTCAGTTTTAACAATTTTATTCAAAGTTGTCAAAGAAGAGTATAGAATATTTATTAAAAAGTAAAAAGATAATATAACAAAAAAATCGATATTCCTAAGCACACTGAACTGAAATTCTACAAAGTTTTCGAAGAAAATACCAGAGATTTTAACTTTAACTATTTCTTCAAACTTGCTAACAAACATTTTTTTCCTAATATGCTGCATATTGGCAACTAAATTTTGCAGACACGGCAACTTCCCCAAATGTGAGAGTTATTTCATGGTGGCACCATCTAGTGGCGGCCTTCGCTATCAAATTTGGACACTTGAATTAATTTTAATTCAAGCTCTCGTCGGATGCTAAATATTGTTGTGATTAATTTTACCTAGAGTACCACAGCCAAATTGATTCTCAAGGGATCTTTTAAACGCCACATTATCAAATGACATCTGTGTGAGGCTACGATTTTCGCATTCAGAAAATCTATCGACTCCTGCCAGGATCAAACCTGCAATCTTGGTCTTACAAGGCGGGCACGCTATCTCTAAGCCATGAGTTGGCAATTAACAAACATGTTGCTTAGAATAAAACAGCTACACACTACGCACAATACATCTCTATAATAATTACGGGGCTTTTAGAATATATATCTATCACTTCTCTCACACACACACAGAAACACACATACTCACTCTATGAATATATATATACATATAAATTACAATTAAAACACATAAATTAATCTAAGAACATTCTGTTATAATCTTCACAAAACACAGAAAAGGTAAACAATTATTTTACCATTTTGTTTGTAAGCGTGTTGATCTGTAAATCCGTTCTGTATTCAAGACAACTACAGATGTTGATCTAGAAAGTTCTGATATCTATATTTCGGTTTGCTTGCCTATTTATATTCTGATCTACGTCCCAGTTTTTCATACACCAGAATTCCCCAAAACAAATGTGCATGGCATTGACTGGATCAACAATCCTAACTATCAAGTTCATGTCATAGGAAGGGTTTAATCAACGGATGCATAAAATAAGGGGACACCTTAAGCGAAACAATAGAAAGTAGGGTTACTTTTTTACTCACTTCTTTGCTTACTCAAGCAAGATATGTTCGATTTTCGGTTCCATTTTTTTCCCTTTCCCTTTCGAAATAGATAGTCAATGATATAAAAAAAATTAACGAGCTTCACCTCTTAATTATTTATAAAAAAAAAGAACACAGTTTTCTGTGCCCGATTATTCATATTTCGGTAATGTTTTATTTTTGAATGTAGGTGACCGTTTTATTCTCTAATTTGTTCTAATTAAATTTATCTGAGACATTCCGGTGAAAAAGTCTAAGACATCGTTTTTTTAATAGCTCAGAATACTTTTATGGAATTTCTTTACTTTCATTTTCAAAAAAAATAATAATAAATAAATAAAATATGAGAAACTTGAAGAATTTTCAAATTAAAAATAAACACCAAGCATAACCAGTTTTCGTAAATGTAAAGAAATACAATAAACAACTTTTATAATTTGATTGATATTTTATATAATATATTTTAAATTTAAGAACTTTTATCTATTTGGTGGCTCCTTTTTGGCTCTTAAAAAGTAATTAAAAAAATTATTATTTTTAATTTCAAAAAACCAGACAAGGATTCTAATTTTTATACGGGAATCAACATTACTGGCAAAGTAACTGAACTTCTAGTTGCATATATATTTTTTGAGTCAGAGTGTACACGATTTAAATGTCAATAACTAAAATAATTTTAAATTATTTATTCAATTCCTACTATTAGCTCACACTCTCTATATATTTATTTATTTATTTATCTTGGTGGAATTTTCAATTGTTAATAAAGTACATTTTAAAGCGTTCCATTGAGCTGAAATTTTATGATTATTTTGGATGACAATACAATAATTTAATTACAATTAATAAAAATTAATTGATTAAAACTAATTATTTAAAGAATTACAAATACAGCCACGTCGCCATCATTTTTGGCGACTTGTGTCAAAAAAAAAATTTTCTCACGTTTTAAAGCATTCAGTCGAACTGAAATTTTATAGACACGATTGTTTGGGATGACAATACGATACTTTAATGATAATTAATAAAAATGATTTATTACTTAATGTTGTGATTCTGTCCTATGTATATACATATTTATATAAATTGCAACTATTTAATAAAAAGTAGCTAAAAAAAAAATTTCTTGGTTGATCTAAGTAGGAAATGACTTTAAAAAAAAATTTTATATTACTTGTATGTAAATATTACTTATGAGTATATAATATATATCTATATATATAAAGGAGAAAAGCGACTCACACACACTCATTCATTCATTCACTCACTCACACGATATCTCCAGAACTATTAGAAATTTGGTAGGCGTGTTCCTCTCATGGAGTAGAGATCTGTTAAGAAAGGGTTTTACGAAAATCGAACTTCAAGGGGGTTGCAATGGGTTAATGGGGCGTTAATGATTAAAGAGTACTGTTTTTGAATTATAAGATCGACAGACTTAAAATTTGGCAGGCATGTTCCTTGCATGGAGTAGAGATCCGCTACAAAAAATGTTTTCCAAAAATAGGCACCCAAGGGGTGCGAGGGGATATAGGAGCGTTATAGACTAATGAGTACTATTTTTGATTATTAGACTTACAGACTTAAAATTTGGCAGGCATGGAGATCCGCTAAGAAAGGGTTTTGCGAAAATCGAATCCTAATGGGGGTTGCTGAGAGGGGTAAAAGGTCATTATAGATAAAAGATAGTACCTTTTTTTAACTATTAGACCTGCAGACTTGAAATTTAGCAGGCATGTTCCTTTCATAGAGACAGATCTGCTACAAAAGAGGTTTTTTTTAAATTGACCCCAAAGGGGGTTGAGAATGGTTAAAGAGGTGTTATAGATAAACATTCCCATTTTTGAACTATTAGACCTACAGATTTTAAATTCAGAAGGCATGTTCCTTTCATGAAGTAGAAATCAACTAAAGCAGGGCTTTGCAAAAATAGACGTCCAAGGAAGTTTGCAGGGGGTTAAGTGCCTTTATATATAAATATTCAGGTTTTTTTAAACTATTAAACCTGCAGATTTGAAATTTTGCATGTATTTTACTTTCATGGAGTAGAGAACCACTACAAAAAAGGTTTTGACGAACCCAAAGGGGGTTGCGATTGGTTAAAGTGGCGTTATAGACAATTATTTCTGTTTCGACATAAAGACTTGAAATTTAGCAGGTATGTTCCTTTCATGGAAGGAACATGCCTGCTAAGCAACTTAGGTTGTTTTGCTTAAATCGACCCCCAAAGGTTTTAAAATGGTGTTTTATGTTTAAAAAATTCCTTTTATGAACTACAAAGCCTACAACCTTGAAATTTGGAACACATGTTAGTTTTGCTGAGCAGAGATCAGCTTAGAAGGGGATCTTCATAATTGGACCCACAAGAGGGTTAGGGGATGTTATAAATTTAAAAAATCCATTTTTTCAGCTATTAGACCTAAGGACTTAAAATTTGGCAAATAGGATTTTTTCTATTGAGCAGAGATATGTTAAAATCTTTTTTGTTGTTGTTTAATTTTAAATTTACTTAAAATTAATTCATTAAAAATTTCTTTATCTTTCAATCTGTACTGTTTTATTTTTCATAGCATAGCCTTTATTACAGTGTTTTGAGTAGAATCTTTTACCTGGTCTTTTAAAGCAAGGTTACAAAGAATGCATCTATTTTGGTAAAACACAAAGTCTAAATAAATCCAAGAATGAGCAAATAATTCTTTAATTTCTTGTAAATTGTCTTTAAATTGATCTGGAGAAATGTTTTCTTTTAATAGACAAAAAGAAAATTGGTTTGTTTTAACATTTTTCCAAAAAACAAGGGTAAGGGAAATACACCAGCTGTGGAAATCAATCAAATGTATAATGTGTTCATATACACGGAGGTGTAATTAAAATCCATAATAGCTTTTAAGCCCAAGAGAAGATTTCTTTGCGTACTAAGTTGCTCAAACAATAGTATAAATTAGAACAGTTGTATAAGCCCTGTATCTATATATTTACAATGATAATTCCATAAAAATTTGATAAGTTCATTAAATAATAAAATCAGTACTACTTAATACATTTTTTTAAATATTGAAGTGTTCAAAGGTAAATATTAACTTAAGTGTACACAGTAAAATCTGATTTGTACATTAAAATGTGCTGCTTTCTATGCTTTAATATCGGTTGTTAATACTTATTACTACCGCCTTCAGTTAATTGTCGCCTAGAATGTAAATAAAGTTAATAAAATAAGAGCGTTTTTTTTTTTTCATTAAATGTTAAATATTTTATAAAAAAAGGAAAAAAATTAAGGATGTGTTAACATTGGGAAACATTTGTGTTTTCTTAAATTGCTTTATAATGAATGCGTAACAATAAAATATCAGAAAGTGTTTTATAATGAAATGTGGTGAATGATTTTAAAAAATAAAAGAAAAATTAAGAAAAGACAATTCGCAATACATTTCGAATCAATTACGACAATTTTTTCTAAAACGTAAGCAAAAAAAAATTTTTTTTGTACCAAATAGATTAGAGGAAAAGCATTATCTTAGCCAGTTTCAAACCTTCTGTAAATTCCTCTTATTTTAAGTCATTTTTTTATTTATGTTGAAATAAAGTTAGGGAAAATGTGTGTGAACTAAGCCCCAATGATTTAAGCATTAATAATTATAAACATGAGTCTTTCTTCGACTTTTCCACAACTTTAAAAGAAATACTGTTTTAAAATGAACAATTCATAACTTCGTGTGTTACGAAAAGTTAAAAACTGTCTTGAAGAAACAAACTTCCTTTTTCGCCACATGCAGCCGTTTTTAACACGCTTTTATTAGCTTCACCTGTATGTAATCGAATCTTTGAACAATTTTTAACAACTTTAAAGGTCAGATTGATTCGAAATTTTGCACACTTATCAATGACGATGACAATACAATAATTGCCAGAGTTTGCTTTTTTTTTTCTTTCTTTTCCCTTTGTTCCGCCCAGGTTGTGCACGGGTTTTTTCCAAGTACAAACTCTTTCTCCCCCGGAATAAGATCTTTTTTTTCAAATTTCCATTTTTGATTAATAATTTACAAAGCTAATCCAGTTTCATTCACAGACAATCTAAGAATTTATTTTTAAATAATTAATTTTGTAATGAATAATAAAAAACATAACAGCTTATATATATATATATTTATATCCATTTTTGTTAAATAATGAATCAGAAAATTAATTCAGTTTGCTATCGAAACGACTGCATATTTTTGGATAAGTGTTCTTAAATTCACACGTAAACAAACGTATCTATTTATTCAATTCCTACTATTAGCTCGCACGGTCTGTATATTTATTTATTTATATATTTGTATATTTATTTATTTATCTTGGTGGAATTTTCAATCGTTAATAAAATACATTTTAAAGCTCTGAATTGAGCAGAAATTTTATATACAGGATCATTTGGGATGACAATACAATAATTTAATTATAATTAATAAAAATTAATTGATTAAAACTAATTATTTAAAGAATTACCAATACAGCCACGTTGGCGACTTAGCAACCATTTTAGCGACTTGCGTCAAAACTTGAAAAGGTTTTTTTCTCAAGTGTTAAAGCATTCATTTGGACAGAAATTAAAAGGACAATACGATACTTTAATGATAATTAAAAAAACTAATTACCACTTAATGTTGTGATTCTGTCCTATGTATATACATATTCATATTAATTGTAACTATTTAATAAAAAGTAGCTAAAATAAAAATTTTTCGTTGTTGATCTAAGTAGGAATTGACTTAAAAACTATTTTTTTATATTACTTGAATAAGGATATCTTCGCAAGAAACGGTAGAAGCAAAAAAGCGCCGAAGATACCGAAAGATGGGAAATGATCCGAGGAATCCCTTTTGACCCTTTAATTTCTTAAATTACAATTATTTGAAAAGATATTAATTAAAAATGATAAAAGGCCCAATTCATCTGCATTGTTGTAACAATGAAGGCCTGGTTTGGCCAATTTGGCTGAAAATCGATTTTCGATGTCAACTTTTGTCATTGTTGTAACAATAACATTCTCACAACAAGACAAAAAAATAAAAACTGGTGCCAAAAACCAGTTTCTTAATATTTTAAGTTAATATCTTCTTAACTAATTACAATATCGGAATCTAAATGGTCCGAACGGGGCTTCCTCGGATTATTCCCGATCTTTTGATACCTTTGACAAGTTTCTACGTGGTGCTGTTCATGAGAAGATAGACGGACACAGATAGATAGATAGATACGTTTGCTTACCTACGAATTTTAATAGTGTAGACAACAAACAATAAAAGTTTGTTTGTTTTTTTTTACGTGAAAAAGGGAAGATGCGTCAGCAATTGTTTACAACAATATAAGCAATTGCCCACTTTTTCTGAAAACGGAAATAAAAAAAACCCTCGAGAATGTGCGAAAAAAATAATTTAAGTTCTAATTACTTGAAACCCAGGCATAAATTCTGTTTTTCTAAATTCTCTTGTCGGATTTGTGGAATAAAACATCATTCATTGCTTTATTTTACCAAAACAGCTGGGAACTGATTTAGAGGTCACAGGATTAAAAATAATTTCTCGCAAACTCTTCGATTCAAAACTTGTACTTTCATGTCTAATGCTGATTCAAGTTTCAGAGAGAATATTGAGTTGTTTTTAAAGAAAAAAACCATTGACTTTACCCCTTATTTCGCATTAAATATTTCAAACTTAGCTCTTCTAGATTTCCTTCACTTGGCTGATTCTACATTTTGCAAACCAGGCCGTATCGACGCACTCATAGGATGTCAATGGGTATTCCAGATTCTGAAAAGAATTGCACATTTAAGATTAGTTCATCAATGAATAAATGATAGTTTCAAAAACTAAAAAAATCACTCTTTTACTGTAGATAGAATTAAAAAATGAAAAATAAATTATAGATTAAAAAAACTAAAAAACACGCTTTCATAGTTAATTGAATTAAAAGGTAAAAAATAATTCTTAGTATAAGAATAAAATGATTAACGAGAAAATTAATGTCATTGGGTTAAAAGCGTGGGGTGCTCTATATTAATTGTTATAATTTCTTACTAGTTCTATACTGAAATGTTGAGTTAGTGTAAAAATGTAGTACAAAGCACATCCCACGCTTTTACCACAATGACATTAATTTTCTCGTTAATCGTTTTATTCTTATTTTAAGAATTATTTTTTTACTTTTTAGTTCGATTCACTATAAAAGCGTGTTTTTAGGAGGGGGGGGGGTTAAACTATAATTTATTTTCCATTTTTTAGTTCAATCTACAATAAAAGCCTGTATTTTAGTTTTTAAAACTATCATTTATCCTTTGTTGAATTTATCATTGAGTTTGATATTTGGAGCAGGAATAACGTGGCAGCTGGAATTAGTTTTGCTCTTCAATGGATATTAATTAATGAGTCTGAAGGGTATTTATTCTTTTCATTTACGGGACCTCGGATGAGTCCCAAAGCGTTCCATAGATACAGTTCCGACTCCATAGATATAGGTCTAACTAATAAAAGTGTGTTAAGAAGAAATATTAAATGTCAATCCTATTATCACCATTTAAACGTATTGCTATAATGTTAACTCGTAAAATCACTTCTAAACGTATATTGCTTTACAAAAATAAAAAATATTTAGAAGTGAGAATATAAAATATTTTTTTCACATACACGTGTCTTCTTTATTTATTTCCATTGTTGCACCTTAATCTTTTGTTCGCTAAATCTAGAAGTGGTATACGGAAAAAGTCGCCAAATCTGGAAATCTTTATTCCTGATGATCAGGATCAGGAATATGGAACAAAATTATGAAATTATTGTATTGTCATCTGTCCTTGGCAAGTGTGCAAAATTTCGAATTTATATGACCTTTTAAAAGTGGGTAAAAATCGAGTTCAAAGCTTCCATTACATACAAGTGAAACTTAAGAAAGCTTGTCAAAAACACACACATTCCTTTTTAATTTTATTTTATAGGATAAAGAAATCTTTTAGTTCTGCAAAGCCCATATTCTGTTTTTACGTTACATAGAGAACGAGTTACAACAAGTTGTGTAAGTTTAGAAAAAACAAGTGGGTATTTTAATCTACCCAAAGCTGTATTTAAATGGTTTAAAATCTATTGTGGGCTAAGACTGATAACTCAAAATATTATGATAGAATTAGGAAACTTTTGGAACCCTATAGTTATATTATCCTCCTGAGAACGTATTAAAATATTTCTTACTGTGAAGAATATTTTTGTGATTTATGGCCTCTTATTCCAATAATAGCTTCATAAAAATGTAATATTTTTTGTAACACTTATTCGATCAACTCTAAAATTTTTAATTTTTTATAAAACATCCAAATTTTATTATAGATCTTATATAACTGTTTATAGTTTATTTTAGTAATGATTTTCTTGATATCAGTCAATTACTTTTTCTTTTACTATTTTAAAGTATTTTTTTAAGAAATTGCTAAAATTTCACTTAGAATTGTGATTTCTGTTAAATTTAGATTATTTATCTTAAATATTTTTGTGTGTGTGTGCTTAAAGTATTAATATTTATTGATACTGATCCCTCAATCAGTATTTATAATGTTTTAGTGTGCTATTTTTAAAAAATACTATGAACATGTGCCTTGCCGTAAAATGCGGCGTATAGAAAGGCACTTTTAACACAAAAAAAAGATCGAAATTTACGAGTGCGCGTTATACACAGGGTATAAAAATGAGAGCTTTAAAAATAAAAAAAAAAGATGAGTACAGAAAAAATATTATACTCCTACATACATCGAAGTACTGTTTATTAAAAAAGAAATTACATTCCTAATGAACATTCCTTAAAGGGCTGTAGTTCTAGAAGTATACTATTTTTTTTTTCAAAATCTTGGTACAATATCCCCCCCAAAAAAATGACTTAAAAATATAATAGCATTACTCATGCACATTTCAGGCTTCTTCGTAAGAAAGGGGGTGCGCGTTACACGGCGAATATGCCTAAAAATTAAAAATTGCAGCGTGAAAGTATAGGTGCGCGTTATACGCCGGATTTTACGGGACATTGTTTTGCACTGCATAGCACTGAAAATGCAGTACCAAGAAGCATTGATCAGAAAACTATACAAATTTCAAGGGAAGCGTTGAGACATAGCCATCCTGCGATAACTATGTCTTGCGGGATCCGCGTAAGCTAGAGGTGTGGGATTATCTAAAAGATGAGACATTTTGGATTCTTAACACAACTTTTATTAAGAATAACTTAAATTACTTAATTCTAAATAACAACTTTCTTTCAGTGAGAATAAGCCACCAATTAAACTGAATATGCAAGTCAGATCGCACGACTAGATCACTTATCTTAATTATATTTAATTAACTGCCTAATCTAACTTCCTATACAAAATATTACCTTTTATACAGTCACCCTCCTTCCTTGATTGAAGCCACTCCTATTATGTTATTTGTAGGCAAGAATACTCAGGCCTTATTAATCCTTCTTTTTTTAATCTTATTAATGACGATGAGTGTATCCTTCTTCCTGAGTTATAGGTCGTCTAACACTTGTTCCGAACGTTTCCCCACTAAGTTATCTCTAGGCTTGCCGTCGTATCTCACCAAACCCTCTATCCTTTTAAAGTATATCCCATTTGCATATTCGTCCTGTTTCTCTTCTTGGTATTGGGTTGGAAAAGTTTTGCCATTAATCGTGGCCGTCAAAGAACTTAGGAGTTATGTTAGAAGAAGAACGCGAGAGACGTCACAGCGTAATTCGCAAAAATGCACAATTCTCCATCATGTGTTGAGTAAGGTGTATGGAAAGAAATCTGCAAAATGGACAACCAGAATTATATAAATAAATATTAAGTTTATGCTTATAAAAACTACATTAATTTTGTAAATACAGAAAAATATGTAATATTTCCATCGGTTACTGTCATAACAGTATTATTCTAGAGGCAAACCAAAACTACTTGCATTGAAAGAAATTTAAATAACTTAAGAATTAGGGAAGTTTGTAATATTTATGTATATCACTGGTGTAGATAGCACTGAGTTGGCTCTGTATCAAAATTCCTTGGGCTCCCCAAAAAAGGGTCCCTAAGGAATTTTGATACAGGACAACATTTTACAATTACACATGTTGGGAGCCGTATCATTGATACGGCGGTAGCTACACCCCTGAAGGTGTGTATGTATATACATAAAAGTTAACTTGGAGCACTTCTTAAGAAGGCCAGTGACCACTCGGGGTCATCGAAGAATATTCTTCTTAAATTTATATTGAAATGCTTTGGCAGACTCTGGAAAAAAATTAAATTAAAAATGCATTAAAATGCAAATAAATTAAATGATTTTATTTTTTATTCATGTATAACTTTTCGTATTAATGTAATGGATTTAATATATATATGCACGTTTTATCTTTTTAAGAAAATAAATACTCCATCATTGTTTGGTAAATTAAAGAATTTATTTTCTTTCCACAGAGCACATAATATGCTACAGAATATGTCAGAATTCGAAAGCATCAGTATGAAAACAACAACAGAAAAAAAACAAGATATTTTTAAATAACATTTAAAAAAGATTGGTAATAAAATCAATCGTTTTAGATATAAAAAAAACTTGAACAACTGAGAAAAGAAGAAAAAAGGAGAAAACTATCATTTGTGTGATGAAGACACACTGATTTTAGCTCAAAATGGCATCTCTGCATATTTCATTAGTCGTTAGATCAAAAATAAATTTTTGGCATTTTTTGAAAGAATAATGTAGCCTTTTGTAATAAATAGCATAGAATAGCATTATTTTGAACTTTTGAAGTAACATTTTTGCATCTTGATGGACAATCACAGCTTTATTAGTGGTGATGCCCGTGATGATGTCCATGATGGTGTCCATGGTGATGATGATGACCATGATGGTGCCCATGGTGGTGATGATGGCCGTGGTGGTGATGGTGGCCATGATGGTGATGATGTCCATGGTGGTGATGGTGGTGGTGGCCATGGTGATGATGGTGATGGTGACCGTGGTGATGGCCATGATGGTGATGATGTCCATGATGATGACCATGGTGATGATGATGCCTTGCATCTACATTAGAAAGTGGTTCTCCTTGGGTATAGGTACAGAGAACGATGAGGCAAACAGCAACGATAACCAGAAGACTGAATTTCTGAAAGACAAGGATAATAATCAAGTATAAAACAAAGTTTTAATTCTTTTCTAAAATGTATTTATTTTCCAAGTACAACTGAAAGATTTATAATTTTGCAGTTTTCCTAGAATATATTCGATTTAATTCAACATTTTTTAAGTATATATCTAACAATATTCAAAGGCAAATCAAAAATTATGTACTTTAATCTCTCGCACCAGTTTTACAATTAGATTTTTGTAGATATTTCAATACAAAAAATTTTGATAATTTGACAGGAAATCTTTGAATTTGACATTTAATAAGGAATATTAAAAAAAAAAAAAAAATTAAGTCAATTCCTACTTAGATCAACAAAGAAAAATTTTATTTTAGGTACTTTTTATTAAATAGTTACAGTTAATATAAATATGTATATACATAGGACAGAATCACAACATTAAGTGGTAATTAATTTTTATTAATTATCATTAAAGTATCAAATTGTCATCCAAATCAATCGTGTGTATGAAACTTCAGTTCAAATGAATGCTTTAAAACCTTTAAGAAAAAAACCTTTTCAAGTTGTGACAGAAGTCGCCAAAAGGGTCGATAAGTCGCCAAAAATAATACCAACGTGGCTGTATTTTTAATTCTTTGAATAATTAGTTTTAATCAATAAATTTTCATTAATTATAATTGAATTATTGTATTGTAATCCAAAACAATCATGTATATAAAATTTCATCTCAATTGAGCGCTTTAAAATGTATTTTATTAACGATTGAAAATTCCACCAAGATAAATAAATAAATGTATAGAGAGTGTGAGTTAATAGTGTAGGAATTGAAAAAGAAGATTCAATGACTAAAATATTTTGCTTAAGCCAGTGCTTCTCAAACTTTCGCTATTGGTGGCCCAATTTTCAATCATAATTTTTATCGTCCTTATATAACAATCATAGTTTTTATCGCGCACCCCCCCCCCTTAT
>BMAV01000542.1:25422-40087 GCA_019973955.1 Trichonephila inaurata madagascariensis | reverse complement strand
CATTCTGACATAATAAAAAATACGCATTTACACTGATATAATATACTTATAAATGCATCAGTACTGTACAAAGTATTTTATAATTAAATTAACAATACTAAGTTAAGAACAAGTTTAATAATTACCAGTGACCCCATGGGCATGTCATCTATAAAATTATATAAATAAATTAACACTTATCTTGAAAATTTGTACGTTTTATAATTAATCCTATAACTGCTGATTTAAACTTACGCATTTTGCTGCACAATGCCACCGTTTTCCACGAGGCACGCGTATGTGATGTATGTGGGGAAGAAAAAAGCAATAAAAAGGTAAATCCTGTAAACTAATTAAATCCTTTGTTAACACTGTCAAAGTCCTTTTATTGCATTCCGAAGTCTTCAGAATCATTTTATGGACAGCTGTTCACAGAAAAGATCGGGATTCGGGAAGACTTATATATACGTCAGGGTCAATCAACGCTTTGGCTGAGCGAGGCGTTTATATACACCAGTGGCACTTAAGAGATTAAGTCGTAATGTAGCTTTAGCGTCAAAGCATAGTTTTATTGAATTCCATTCATTTTTATTGTATGAGAGGTTTGGTGCGATGAAAATTATGATTGAATATTGCGTCGCAAATATTGTAAGCTTGAGAAGCACTGAGATAAAGAGAGAGATAGAGATAGTTAATGAGCGAGAGACAGACAGAGATAGAGTGATAAATGGAGATGAAGAAAGACAAGATGGAGATAGAAAGAGAGATAAACAGAAAGATAAATAAAGATAATTTGTAATTTATTTTCAGGGAAAAAGCAATTTAAAAGCAATGCGACATTCTCCCCCTTCCCCATTTATTTGAATTTCCTTTTTTTGTTTGTTTACAGTCAAAAAGAGTACCGTAGGTATCAGTCTGAGTTAAATCATAGTATTTCAGGGTATATATAATATATTACGTGATCTTTTTTTAATTGATCCTGAAAGTTCTTTTGCTAAAAATAAAGAATTCATTCCAAATATTTATTTACTTGTCGCTATTTTCACCTTGAACTCATATATAATATTATTCTATAAAAATGGCGCCATTAGTGTTCCAAATAATGGCACAGTATTTAAATGAACTGAAAATTAAATAGCATGCTCTTAGCTTATAACCATTTTGATAATTATGCTTTTCAAACGGAAGTTATTCAAGAAAAATGTGATAAAAATACACTCTGATAGCCATAAAAACAATCTGCTTCCTTCTAAATTGCTCTTTAGAGAGATATCTTTGCTTCGTAATCACTGTACTTATCAATAATTAAAAGCTAGCTTATAATTTTCTGAAAATAACGTAAGAGCGTCAGCAAATATTATTTTTCTAAAAGATTGAATAAATGGGTTTTGTTCTTAAATAAACACATAGATGTTTAATAAGACAGAATGTAATTACAGATTCCATTTTGGGCATTAAACGGAGAGTTGAAAAAGAACTTTGCCTAATGGCACACTTAAATATTTTATGCAGTAACAGTTTGTTTGTTTCATTATCTTATTTCAAAGTGGTTCTTCACTTACTAGATATTTTTTATGTAATTTACGCTTTTACTTAATTTATAATAGCACGCGTATTATTTTTTAGCTTGTTAATAATTATTTCAAAATTAAATTACTCATGAGAGTGTTAAAATTATTTGGGGTAATACTTCAAGAATATTTTTATAAATTAAATATATGAAAATTGACCCTTCAATTCATTTTTCTTTTTGTAAATAAGAATGTGCACCTTATAGAACAGCTTTCGTAACATAATCCTTTAGAACAGGGTGGGAGGACTTTTCCAGAGTACATGCTACTTCTAATGTTTCTAAGGTGTTGCAGTCCCCTCCAGTGCTTAAGTGGGGCCATTGTGTAGTCAAATTGTATGTTTTCTTTTTCTTAACACTGTGAAAATGCCCCCCCCCCGCAGGGTGACCTTGTCTTTGAATATCTGCGTGAGCTAGAGGTGTAGGTTCACTTAAAGAACTAGAAGTTTGCATGTTCTTAAAATATCTTTATTAAGAACTTGAACTTAAGCATCTAATAGATAATAATACGATATATATGAGAGAATCTACGATGAAAAAATTCACAATACAAGTAATACTGAAATAACTTAACTCGGACCACTATCAATATCTAACCCGCCTAATCATAATTCTAATAATATCGCAAGTCCTAATAATAAATAGTCAATCCTACCTTAATCCAATCATTGATCCGATAATAAGGAAGTTGCGTCTTTACTCGAGTGCAATGGTATGAACCTTGACCTAATGGCTCTATCTTCGGGATAACCTCAGTTGGCTGTCACTTCACGATTGTGTCACAATCTCTAACATAACATTCCCCAAATTGCCACACCACTTACTAAAACTTCTGATATTTAAAAGCTATCTAATTTGCATCTTCTCTTCACGTTTCACTTCTTGGGTTTTGGTTGAAAAAGAGTTGCCATTAATTCTGGCCCCAAAAGAACCCAAGGGACATGTTAATGAAAAGACGCGTGAGTACGTTACAACACTTGTTTTTGGTACTCTACCCGTCTTTTAAAATATTATCTTTCTATGTTTACTACAAAAACGTAAGAAGCACAAAATTATCAAGCTGTATGCCTGAACAACTATGAGAGAGACTGCTAGATAGCGGACGCATTCAGTGTTGCCAACAGAGAGCAAACGGGAGCCGATGAATCTGTGAAACCGACGTATGTACTTAATTTTTTCTCTGCCGATTCCCGCGACATAGCGGAACATGACATCAACACAAGAACCCTATCCCGTGAAAGCGAGGGATGTTGTTTCAATAGCCAATTTCGTGCTATCGCGGGAAGCGCTATCGTTAACATTAATTCTCCCTATCAGTTGGCGTGTGAGGAAAAATTCATTTATACGGTTGGCATCGTAGTGATCGCGTTTTATGTCCGTACAACGACATGAGTGAGTGAATGTTAACGTCGCACTGTTCAGCTACACGAGGGCTTTGGGTGACAGACCACTTAATTTTGAGCCATGATCAAGTGTCGTGAACGACACCTGAGCTGGCACCCCCCCTCTTTCTCTTAACTACCACATCAACGGGAGGACGTTTGAGCACTCGACAGATTTAACGTGCATCTCTTCCCTACACGGCGGGTCTTTAGTAGTCGTGACAAGGCCAGCCACGATCCGATACCTTGACCACTCGGCTACCGCGGCCACTCCGTACGGCTGCAGTGAACGTGATAAGCGTCATCGTGCGCTTCCAATGAAGGTACATACGTCGTTTACATATTTATAGAATCACTTGTTTAAGTAAACACAGTCGCATTGTTTAAGAAACGCCGATTCTTCAGTCTAACTGTTCCTTAAATATGTTTCTTTTAGTATGCACTTCTTAGGTCCTAGTAAAGGTGGTCACCCCAAAATGTTCTAGCGGTTCGCTGGTTAATCGCGATAAATTTAATGCCCATCCCTGCTTTAGAATGTAGATATTTGTTATGTGTAGTTGACCTGCAGATAGTATAAATAAAAAAAAATATATAGTATGATAAATTAAGTATAATTTATGTAAAAACAAAAGTTACATTCGATTCATTTTAAAATTATTTATTAAAAATGCAAGCAATGATTGTTGAAAAATTAATCTGAAGCAGCGATAACTGACACTATTTGACAGTCTACTATGGTTCTTTACCCGTCACTTGAGCTCTGAGGATTTCTGTACATAAAAAGGAAATATCGTTTAGATTTCGATTTGAATATGATTAAAAAATATGTAAAATGCAAATATGTTCTTCGAAATTATTTTTAATATATATATTATACAACGTTGGACATTATTTTTTTTCATACTATTATCCGAATTGATTTAATAATTTATATACCTCTATATAATTTTTCTTACTATCTATTTTATTTACTGATTTTTAATCGTTTGGTATAATAAGTTTTGTTGCAAAAGTTGGCATCCTCGATCAGATAATAGTTCAGTTGAGTGTTAGAATTCGAACTTGATATAGTGTTTGACACATAATAGAAAAAGTTGTTACTTTTACTGATTCATTTAATTCGATTTTAGACTTTAAAGTTTTTCTTCAATATTCTTAAGTTAAAACGTGGGTTTTTGTTTGTTACGTTTTTTAGTTTTAATTAAAAGGTTTAATTTATTCTGAATTGATTATTTGCACCATATTTCGAACACTGAATCACTGAAACAAAAACAACAAATCGATCAATAATATAATAATAAAACTAGTAAAAAGATATATCACAAGAATTCGGATTTTGTACTTTTATTTACTTATTCATTTTGCATTTTATTTATTTAATTTATTTATATTTTTTACCTTCATTTAGAAAAAAGATAATATATTTTTTTCGAAACAAATTCATTACGCTGAGGCCCATTGTTTTAGTTACACGGTGCATATTCAATTTTCCATTTATTATTGATATCCAAGTAATCTGATGCTTAAGAAAACTATTCAGATTGTAATGGAATGATAACAATCCTTAGAAAACACCCGAGAGTATACAGAAGTTTAAAAACCATTCATCTTTATGTATAATTATTATGATACATTTTTTTCCGAGTGCATGTACAGACTAACATAATTCAAAAAACTAAGGGTATAATAAGTTGAATAAGGATATCATACGATAATAAGATTTATACATATTCAAATACAGGATTTAAGGGGTCTCAGGGGTGTTAACTATCTCTAGAAGGCCGAAAATATAAACAATATTCAAACAGGTATAATTCTTTTAAATTAAAATTAAATAATTTGAACCTTTTACACCTTATTTATAAAGGAATGGGGCTTCAGAAAAGTATAAAATGCTTAAAATATATTCATAATTTTAAAAATTATAAGCATATGAAAATAAGAAACATTGCTATAAGAAATAATGAAGTTTTACGTTGCGCATGCTATTTTCTAAAATAGTAACTTTAATTACTAGCTATAAGTTGATTTATAAAGTTAAATGTATCTTTATTATACACTGTAGTAATTTTATATAAATAAAATAATAAATTATATTTTTTTAAAAAATAATTAATATTATTTTAAACGTTATTTGATCATTCCATTATTGTATTATATAAACATTATTATATTATCTATGTCTATATACATGAAAAAAGGGAAAACAATAATAATAACTCATTCCGTTTTAAATTTTCACTCCAAAAAAAATTTCTTTTTGTTTCCAAATTTGATATAAAGGTACATATTTTTATGAGCGGCCCGCAAGATTATAATGTTTCTCCGAAGTGGCCCGCAAGATCATTTGGGTTGACCCCACCCCTGCTTTATTATACTTCTCATACAGACTTCCAACTTTACTGTGCAATAATTAATACCGATATTTAGAATTTTGTCGAAAAATACATTAAAAAAATTGCTATAGGGTTAAAATGTGCTTTATTTATTTTTAAAAATTACTATATGTAAAATAAAATCAACTCACATACGAGAAATGTAATTGCATGTTGATCATTACTAATAAATGCTCTCATAACAGGTCCTTTGGCTAAAACTAATCATAGCTCTCTGTACACATACATACATATAAATATACGTAACATCGATCTCATAGAATGCAGTGCAGCATTAATATTACTGTTAATTTCGGAAGTACCATATCAGGAAGAATAACTAACTATAGAGCATTCATTTCTTTCTTCTGCTGTCTGAAGATTAATGATGAAGTCCAGATGATTGGAATGCGGACATTCCAAAGACGATTGGGAGGAATTTTGATCCCCATCTGTCCTTTCCTTCCAATTTGGAGAGGCGAACAATAGAAATATTCATCGTAATCGCAGTTTCCTCGTCTCAGTACAGCGATTCTTATTAGAGGATTATCTTGGGAATGATCAGAAGAAAGAAGTGAAAAGAAAGGCGAATGATGATCATTATTTGTGAGCTCTTTTGAGAACCTATGGTGCTCCTTAAGGAAAAAAAAATTAGTAATGCAGAATTTTACCTTATGAGGTAAGAAGTTAGAATCTTCACATTATTTATTTATTCGATAAGGTTAACAATATTATTCATTGATAATTGTTTTTCACATCTTTTGAAAGCAGTTGTTTATTTGAGATTTTTGATTTTGTCTATAATTTTCAGATAATTAAAATTGTTAACAAAAAAGTTAATGTTATAGATTTTTTTTTCAGGAGTGGCCTTGAGTCGCCTAGTAGTCATGGTCGCGAAATGAGGTTTTTGGTATGAAATGGTAGGCATTTTTGGAGTCGTGTTGCCCATTGAAGGCCACTGTGTAGAAGGGCTGATGCATGTTAAGTCTGTAGTGTTTCAAAGTTTTCACGTTGGAATGGTGTGGAGGTTTGAACAATAGGGTGCAAATTCAGATATCATCCTCTACATTTGAAGGATGTTCAAAATTACTAAGTAAAATAAATATTATTTAGGCCAATAATGAAAATTCCATACCTGATTTTTTGGTTATTGAATTTAAAAGAGAAAATCAAAATACTCATGACAACCTTTTTGGATAAAATATATCCTTCATACAAATAATGGTAAGTAATAGTCATATTTTTTGTTGCATAGAAATATTGCTTTACTTTATAAATAGCGAAAAGATAGTCTGATGTCACATAAAAAAAATCAAAATCAATAATCATTGAAAATTTTGCTATATTGTAATAAATATAGCTATCCAACTAATTTTTTTCTGCAATTATATTTATAAGAAATATATAAGGAATAGGTGATGATATTTATACATTGTGAATGCATCTTTCTTTTGTCAAATTAATACCTTTATTATTATGGCTTTTATATATGCTTCATTTTATACTCTAATAATTTTATTTAGAGCTTTATCAAAATATGTTTACTTTCCAGTGTTATTTTATAGATGTTGTTTATGATTTTTGTGTTATTTCCCTCCATAATTATATCATTTATACAATTGGGAGTGGGTCTCTCTCTTGTAATATTAATACAACATTTTTGCTTTTATGCTTCACTGTATATTCTAATAATTTTCTCTGGAGTTTTATAAAAGTATAAGTTTACTTCCAGTTTTATTTTACAGATGGTTCTTATCATATTTGAATCTGTTTTTATTTTATTAAGGTATCCGACTTGGTTGAAAAAAATGTTTTTAAGGTATTTGATGTTAAGGCCATTATAAAAAAAGATATATAAATATTGATGAAGAAGAAATAATATATAAATCTAAAGAGTTCCTTAATGGTTTTTATAACATTTACTTTAGCCAAACGATAAGAACACTTTTTAATGTGTCTTTTGAAAAACGGGATATCTCCAAAACAATCCTATCAAATTCAATGAAATTTATAACATAAATCTTACAAGCCCTTTAGAGTGCACGCACGTAAGCACACACTCTTTCTCTCTCTGTTTCTTAAATAATTCATACATAAAAAATAATTAAGAAATAATTCTTATGTATGAAGGACTTTTAACGTTGTCCAAATGTTCTGCATTTCTTTTCAGAGAAAATAAATTCTAATGATATTTAAAGCAAAGATCTACTTAAAAATATTTTACAAAAATGCTGTAACCCTAAACACACATTTACGTAAATTTTAGAAGCCCTAACATTCATTACACAATATGTTGATTTAAATTATTTATCACAATTTATAACTTGGCGTTTAATTCTATACACTTGACGTATTTGTACTTCTTTTTCCGTATGAAATATTTATGCAAATAAAGAACTCAAGAAAACCTTGCAAGGATTTAGCACAAAACATGATCAGTAGAGTAATATTTTACAGCTTAGCTTTAATCTATACCTTTAAATGTATATTATCAAATCTTTTCATCGTTTTATAACACAGATTGAATCAACTAGGATAAATGCAGTTTATAATTACACAATAAGCTTTGGGAAACAAATATAGCTGTAGTATTTCTACAAACCTAAATTATGAGTTTCCGCAGTGGAAATTCATCGTTAAGGAAGGGTTGGCTATATATCGAGGTGAAATTACGTTAGTTTAAATTGTTCGTTAAGTCCCAATTTTGCATATTATTGTTGTATCTGTATATATGTCTTCGGTCTTACGTCATATGTTTATCCACCACTTTGTTAGCATTACGCAAAATTACTTTTAAGAAACTATTTACATTTTGTCACTTATTCAAAAGATAAAAATATCACTAAATGAAAAAAGCAACCGAAAGTAAGTCTAAAAATTATTTAATAAAAAATATTTTGCTTTTGCACTTGGTTTCTATTGTAAACTCTATTTTTCTTCAGACACTTTTCTGTAGCATCTTTTTTCAACTTTTGTTTTCTGGTTCATAATCAATAAAGAAGCTTATCTACAATCCTTTAGACTTCTGACTAATATGTCCAACTTACAAGACTCTTGTAACTAAAAACTTTTTATTGATTAATTTACTATTCTCCTGAAAGCATTAAAATTGATTCAGTACCTTTTGAATGACATTAAATGTGTTTACCATAAATGACATCTTTTTTCCGTAAAAAGGTTGTATTCACTTATGTTTAGTTCTTGATTGAAAGTCAGATAAACTTATTATTTGACTTTCGCCGAAATAAGCCTTTACTGCATTCATTTAACACATTTGTTACATAAATGTTTTAAATTTTTTAATTTGAGAGACAGTAAAAATCATTCTTGAAAAAAAATTACAAAAAATAATAATGATAAACTAAAAATGACATTTCTTTATCTGAAATAAAGTAACAGTATGTTAAATGGAATATTTTTTGAATTTTGCTGTTCAAAATATTTTCCTAATCTGTCAAATTTTATCAAACGCACTGTACGCATTATTGTGAATTCGCTTCTTCTCTTCCATTTTTATCTTCATTTAGCTTTAATTTTCATTTAAGTTGGTTTTAAATACAATTTTACCATTTACCGAAATGTTACTTTTAAAAAATGTATATATATATATATATATATATGTCAGGCCCCAGGCCTGCTGATAAAATGAGGAATGCATCATCTCTATAATAACTTCTTTATTTCGCTTCAATCACACAAAATCCAACATGGCGGTCCTTTGGCGCTCAACCGAGTAGAACATTAACAACCAATTCGAGCAGGAGTCACCACAGCTAAGCCTTTTCGAGTATGCTTTCTTCTTCGTCATGCGTTCTTCTTTGTTCAGTATATATATATATATATATATATATATTTGCTGAACCTTTTATTTTGGAAAACTGAATGCATAAACAAAATGTTAAAAGTTCATTAAAAACACCGAAAAATGAAATTGTTAAACACATAAAGGATTTCATAAAATTTTATTTTCAAAAAGTTTTTTTTAATTTTCTTTAGAACTTTTATTTCTACATGATAAATATTTAATTTTAAACAAATTCTGTAATAAAAAGAGTTTGTAAAAGACATTTTCCCAGTTAACCATTACATATATTTACAGAATTTTAAATCTGCATTTAAAATATCCATATTACGTTAAATTAAATATGAAAAGCTTTAAGTCCGTCAAGTTCTTAAAACCATTTTTTTAGTAACTCATTTATTGGAATTATCAGGCAATTTTCTGAATATATTTAAATATTTTAAGGTATTGATAATAATTCATTTGGGAGCATTATTTTTGTTTCATATATTATTATTAACTATTTTTTCATCTTATTTATTGATTTCCATTACTTATATTTTATTGCAAGAATATAAGTACGTTCCACATTCCGTTTCTAAGTTGAGAAAGTTTGACTCAAACAACTTTGTTACCTTACTCATATTATTATCGTTACTAGATTTCGATAGGAATAGGGTTATACTATAGTATTTATAAAATAAAAGTATATAGAATGTCTCTAATTGAACACAGTTTTTTAAAAATATAAATACAATATTTAAAAAAATGAATGAAAGATATTTATCACATCATATTTGCTTATATTTATTACGTATAAATAAAATATTATTACATGGAAGTTGAAGTGCTCTGCAAAAAAAAAAAAAAAAATGTTTTTTTAGTATATAAGTTTCTGGCTTATTGACAATAGATAAGAACGCATATTTTCACACATTTCTTACCCTGTTGTAGATACATTAATGTCGGAAAAAAACTGAATAGCATGCATGAAATATTGCGAATTTCCCTCTTGGCTTTATATATGATGCTAGAAAGTATTCTATTGATATCCTTTAAGCTGTTTAGTGCTATAACACAAGTGATAAATAGCAACGGAAAATGCATTACTTTCCTTTTTTAAACAGTAATCTTTTGCTAAAAAGCAAAAACAAATACTCTGTGAAACCCAATAAATCGTGTTGTATGAGATATAAGTAATGTTTTAAACTTTTGCAGTGCTTATCACCTTTTAAAAAGTTTTAAAAATAAACAGTTGATATTTTTGTTTGTTGTTTACAGTTATCTGAAAAATGCTTTGTTAAAAATTTAAGTAGCTAAAAATTATAAGAATTATTTCGCTTGGGAATATTAATAATACAATGAAACAAGATGCGGTGAATAATTTCTGGATCCAGATTTGCTTCGTAATAAAAGAAGTATGTAGTCATTTCGCGTTAATATTACTACATTGTTCATGGGTTATTTTTGCGACTGTTCTGTAAAATTTATTGTTTTACTGCTGTAATGTTTATTTATCTGTGTTATTTACCTGACATGGTACAGCTGGATCTATTGTTGTATATACATATGTAAGTTAAAATTCAAAGAAAAGTTGTTTAAGTCGTCTGTTGTGAATAAAATATCCTACTACGCTTAAAAAAAACAAACAAAAAACCTTAATTTGAATATAAATTATCTAGCTACTTTAAAATTTACGAAAAAAATATCGTCAAATAACACGTAGGTATATTACAAGCTAGAAAGTGGTTATTTGGGTATTAATGTTATGTAAAATATATAGCATTTCTCTTTTCTATGCATGAATTCTATATTGTGTGCTTTAAGACTAGATCAGTGATACCCAAAGTGGTTTATAGTGACCCCCAGGGGTCTAGGACAACCCAAAAGGGGTCTACGTTGGTGAAAAAATAATTTGGTGTCCATGAGGAGTAAATGGGGGTCTACGACAGTGCCTCTCTTTAAACCAGATCTTCCTCATGATTTTAAAAGCAAAATTAATCAACTGGAAATCAGATTTACCTATTTAACAGGTTTATTTACAAGTTTAATGTGAAGTTAATTGGCATGTATAAGGAGACAGCATAAAATGTCTTAAAACAAAGACCCTAATTTAAGCACCTTTTGCCAGAATAAAGGTAATGTAGTATAATTTTCGACGCAGCTCATTTTTCCCCTCAGTTTTTCAATTTGTCAAAGACAATCTGCCAGGCAAATGACGTTTTAATCTACGTTCAGCATTTTATTCAGATTCTGAATCTAGGTTTGAGGTTGGTTTGAATATTTGTAATACCACAATAGGCAAGGAATTCATGTTGTTACATTGAATTAAAAATGTCACACGTCACAAGAGCTGATGATTGGAATAGGCCCTAACGAAGATCCTAAACTCATTTAGAAACGGTAGAAATTTTGGTTTTAAAAAGGTATATCTGCTATTCATCCCGAATTATGGAATATCTTGAAAAATTTTTTAATTATTTTTTCAGTTAAAAAAGAGTTTCAGTGTGGTTGCCAATCTCCTTAAGAAAAAAAAAGACTAAACACTACTAACCGGAACTATTTAGGGGTAAACCTGACAAGATTGATGCCAAATGTTAAAAATTTGTTATTGAAGCACCAGATTCAATCCTTCTCCTTCTATATCAATTAAATTTTAATTTAATTTCTAAACATGTGTCTCTTAAGTTATATAAAGATCTTACTTCTCTAAAGGTAGAAATTAACATTTTCTAAAGTAAGTAAGTAGTTTACCACTGCTGTCAAACACTGCTGTCTTCAAGTAAAATTCAATATTAGGTATGTAGGGTTCTACCCCCAACTGAAAAGCATGGCAAGGGGTCTGTCTATGAGACAAAAAAGTTTGAGAAACTCTGGACGAGATAATCTGAAGACGTTATCAATGATAGTATGGTTAATAAAGGAAGAAAAAATGTTTTGTATCAAATATTAAAAATTTAAATTTGGTTTGTATTGCCGATTCAGAAGCTAACGGTGTCAGATTTTACATTTTTAAATATAGATTCAGTAATGTGAATGACATGAGCTGAAAACCACAACTCTTCTAACTTCTATGCCACACCATGGGATGTGACTTTAAGAATTAATTGAAATGAAAGTTACCCTACCCTAATATTCCATCTACTATAACAACACGCGGCTGCGGTAGCCTAGTGGTCAAGGTCATGGCTGTGGCTGACGTTTCATGAGTTCGAGCCAAGTATCGCTGAAGACCCACCTTGTAGAGGGGGCCGATGCACGTTAAATCTGACGAGGTTCCAACGACCTCCTGTTGGTGCGGTATGATTGTTAGAAGAAGCAGGTGCTAGCTCAGGTGTCGTCCTTGTCCCTTGACCCATATTCAAAATTACGAGGTCCGTTGCCCATAGCTTTCGTATTGCTACAAATTGCGAAGTTTTTATAATTCTCTCTTTTTTGTGAAAATCCTTTAATAAGGGATGATTCTATGGAAAAAATTGTTGACAGAAAATACAATCCCATTAGATTCTGGCTTAAAGCAGCTGTTGAAAGTAAATTGGGTTAAACGGTATTTGAAAAACAGATCTTTTGTGGAAATAGTAAATTTACCATAACATTGTTAATGTATTTGGGAAATATTCCTTTGAATAATCTATAGGAATATATGCTTTGAGAATTACTAAATCTGCGGAAATGGTTACAGAAAAGGAAAATTTATCTGATTTTAGAGAAGAAAGAAAACTCTCCCCAGTAAATGCGGAAAAGGAAATGCGAAGCAAAACGTTCATGGAAAAGTAATTCCTTGAATTTATGTAATAAAAAGGAATTAACTTGGAAAAGACAAGCAAAAATCATTAACAAATTAAAATATGGTATTCTTTTGATGATTATCAAAAAGGGTTCTAGAGAGATGGGGATATATAAATATAATTGAGAATGTGCCTAAAACAGAATTAAACAATAAGTGTCACTACCAGACTGCAAAAATTCGACCGGGTTTTGAGGCTTCTGCCTCTCTAAGAGGGAAACTCTGAATGAATATCAACATAAATGGATCAATTTGCTAAAAATGATTTCCGCTATTTTTTATCGTTTCATAATGTTTCCAATTGGAATTAATAGCATAGACAAAGCTAATATAGACAAAGCATTTTTAATGCTATGTATTGCTCCTAGACAGGAGTTTTCTTAGGTATTTTCGCCGCGGATTCAGAAGGATAATAACTTTATAGACATTCTAGAGTTGTGTTTGGTGGTAGTTCTTGTCAATATTTGTTGAACATATTCTTAAAACGTCTTTTGGAAAATTGCCCAGCTAAATGTAATGAAGTAATTCAGAGAATTAAACGATCCTTTCATGTAGAACAGGGGTGGCCCACCCAAATAACCTAGCGGGAAACTACGGAAGAACTTTACACAATCGCGCGGGCCACATATAAAAATATATATCTTTATATTAGATTTGGATCCATTACAAACATTTGTTGGAGTGAAAATTTAAAACAGACTGATATCTTATTATTGTTTTCATTGTTTTTCATGTATACAAACATAGATAGTATAATAATAATAATGTAATGACCAAAATAATGTTGAATTTATTTAAATAGTGAGATATCTGTTTCTCAATTCTTTCATTTAGTTTTTGCTAGTCGATCTCAACGCATGCGTATTTGCGTATCGTAATTGATGTTGCAGATTTTCGTGCGTTAAGTTTGAGCACGATTTATGTTTGATAAATTTCAATTTTTTTAAAAAAAAAGATTCACAGTAACAGCCGCAACGTGATAAAATAATAGCAGTTATGGGATTTATTTTTTACGAAAAAAAAAATTCTTTAAGGTATCCGACTACGTTCGGAACTGTGATTTTAAAAAAGCGCATACATGAATAATTTTCATGATATTTAGTGTCACTTAGATTAGAATAGATGTATAAAATTGTTTTAAGGACAATTTGATATAACAAATTATTTAAATACAATATTTCGGCAAAAAATTAACTTAGAATAACCTTTTTTCAAAATGTTCTCCTTTTGTGAAAAATGCTTTTATTATAATAATATTTTGCCTGTATATAGCTCAGACCTCTGTACAGAGGCTCAACTACTATTTTTGAAAAATTCACATTATTTTCAGAGTTACAACCCATTGAGATATTTATCAGTGTTTTTTTCTTAAAATTTCTCTCCTGTGTGGTCGTAAAACATGGATAAAACTACTTGTAAGTTATATATTTCAAAAATTCTAGTTGAGCCTTTGTACAGAGGTCTGAGCTATATACAGGCAAAATATGATTATAATAGAAGCATTTTTCATAAAAAAAAGAATGTTTTGAAAATGGGTAATTCTATGTTCATTTTTTGTGAAAATGTTCTACTTAAGGGGGTCACTTCACGCAGCATTTTCCCTATCTCCGTAATGTTAAAAATGACCAATTTTAAGGAACATTTTTAAAAAATTGGCATGTTGTACAGTCATGAATTTTTTTGTGTGTATTCATTGTATTGTTTTTATTATTTTAATGGGAGCATTTTTCAAAATTTTGATTAGTTTTTTTTAAAAAAATTCATATGTGGAGTAACACGTCAAAATTTTTA
>BMAV01000541.1:293951-306794 GCA_019973955.1 Trichonephila inaurata madagascariensis | reverse complement strand
AAAAAAGGCCGGGACTAGTTTATAATTATATTTATACTTCTTTTGAAAATTTTATGCATTTAGTTAAAAATTGGCACGATGTGTTTTGCTACATTTTGTTTTTGTCAAAAATTTGTTTTTTCCTCTCTTAATGTATGATTTATTCCCTTAGGATTAAAAATGTAGTTTATTTAAAGCGAAACCTAGGGTTTTCATTAAAAAGTTCAAAAAACTTCGACATAGCTTTCCCAGAGCTATTTAAACAACTTGTATAAGTAAGGATTAAAATATTTTTAAAAATCTTACTTCACTTTTAAGTTAGTGAAATAGCTCACGCGTAGTGAGAAAAATAATTAGGAAAGTGCATTTATCTACAATGGAAAAAAAGTGCTTGTTAAAAGTTGTATTGAAAGAATTCAAAAGTAAAAATAAAATAGCAATAAATAACGAATTTTGTTGTTGAAATTCTCCAAAGCACATACAATTTTCAATGAAATATTGAAAAATAACTGCATGAATAAAACAAATGGTTTCATTCTTAATATAAATTTTATATTGAAATATTATGTAAATTTCATGCATGGGAATGATTTAAAATAATAAACTGTAGAAGTATGCGTATTTTTCAACATGTGTATCACTTTCATAACATTGTAATGGTACACGCTTTGTTAGAAACTAGCTTTTTTTTGTGGCCTGCGATAGCCTAGTAGTCAAGGTAACGGTCTCGTGATCGGCGTGGCATGAGTTCGAGACTATTACCGCTGAAGACCCCCCATGTAGGGGGCCGATAAACGTTAGATCTGTCGAAAGCTCAAACGTCCTCCTGTTGGTGTGGTAATTAGGAGAAGGGGAGGCCAGCCCTGGTGTTGTCCTCGTCATTTGATTATGTTTCATAATTACAACGTCTGTCGCTAATATACACTCACTCACCCTTATTTTTTTAAAAAAAATGGTTGAGATTCTAGTCAATAAAATACCAACGAAGGAAATATGTTACAACTTTTATAGTTACAAATGGAAGTTTAATTGATTATTAATATCATCCATTTTAGTTTATATCTTTTCACAATACATTTCGTATTTAGAAAGCATCATTAAAAGTAAATGGTTTAAAGTCTTATAAAAATTATTTATCCTATCATTTATTTTACTAATAAATCTAATCCTAAATTAGAGTATTGTTCCTAAAATTTTAACACCTTAACTGCCACCGGCGTATACATGCACCTCGTTCAATCGGTGTTTTAAGTGCCTCGGACGTATACAAACGTTTTTCCAAAACCGATTATTTTCTTCGCGTTGCTTTGACTACTACTAGTTCAAAGGCTATGGAAAGTAATAAAATGACTTTTTGACGGTTTTTGCGAAGGTTTCACTTATTTTTAAGAAAAGCTCATTTATTTGTACCTTGCTTTTTCCCCCAATTCGCTGCTTACACTCACTGATGTGTAAAATGGTGGCCCTAGGGAGTGAATCGCGTAACTTTTAATTAGCAGTGTTAAGTGGTTAAATAATACTTTTCAGAGTAGTATTTCTTTCTTGTATATTATTCTTACATAAAAAAAATTCTTTTGATCTTTTACATACATAAATATTTTATTGTAAATAATTTACATAAAAAGGCACTTAATTTACCACACACTTCAATGCTTATTTCAAACAATGTATATATGTGAATGAAAGAAAAATTTTTAAAAAATTATTTTCTTTTAAATCAACAATTACTTTTATTGAGAAGTGGTCATAAAATATAGAGGGAAATAACTGTTTTTAAAATTTAAAATGCATTATAATCCTGTTTTTATTTTAAATTTCTTTCATACATTTGGTTTTGTGTAGTTTATTTTAAATATGTTGTACGAACTACATGTGAATTTCAGTAAAATTTTAGAACCGCTGAAAAACATAACAATTATTTTTATTTCTTATACGTTTAGTGAAACAGGGATATATGTATTTTTTCCTGCAACTTTCTTGAAAATTCTTTTTATGACTATTTCTAATACATGTACTGAACCCTAATGACTTCATATCAAAATTTTATTTCAGTTTTACCTGGCGCCATCTATCGACGCTTGAGTATACTTTTTGCTGAGTCGCAATGTAAAATATTGATTTCTATTCAAAAATCGTTATTTCTTTTTAAAAAAATATATTAATACATTATAATATCAGTGCATATTATTAATACTAATACATCATTATTTAGCATTATTATTTAATGAGGGAGCCATCATTTCATCTACCCTTAAATAGCGACTCATCACTTATCACTTACCAAAATTATATATGAATTGCTTAAATAATATATAATAATAATAATATAATAGTAATAATTATAATATATATATATGTGTGTTTGTAAAAGAAACATGTCATTTGATGATAAATTACATTAAAATAAATATCATACAATAATTAAATTGTTTTTTAATCAATAACTATTATTTGATCATGACATCGATGGTTTATAATTAGAACTTATTAATAGTTAATACTTAAAGTTATTAAATTACTTTATTTAACAGCGAAATTAGGTTACAATAATAACAATTAATTTCGTATTATACATACATCTCATAAAAAAATATGTTTGTTTCATAAAAAAAATATCACACTTGCATTCCATTTTTGCCATTTGTGTAACGAAAGCAATATAATTGTGGAATTATATATTGAAATATCTTACATAATTTTAAACATACAAAATTTTAAGTATCCTTGAATTACATTTTTTCTTTCTTGGTGCTTGGTAAAATTCTGGTCTCTCCATTGGGATCTTTCCTCCCGGGGTGTGGTGTGAAAGTTAGGAGAGGGGGTGCCAGCTCAGATGTCGTCCACGTCACTTGACCAAGGTTCAAAATTACGTGGTCCGTCGCCAAAAGCCCTCGTGTAGATGAACAAAGCGACGTTAATATTCACTCACTCCATTGGGATCTTAGTAATATACGCATGACTTACTTCGTTTATAAACAATTTTAGATTATGGTTCTTTTAAAATTTCCCATTATATTTGCAAAACTATAAGTATATTAATCAGACAAGATTTAAAGAGACAAGAGAAAAAGTAAAAACTAATTAGGTAATTTGAAAAACTGGTTGAGAGATTGAATATTACTCATGTTTTAATATACAGTTCTCTAATTTCATTGTTCATTAATAACAGTCTTCTTACATTATCAATATACTGAAGAAAAGCTACTCATTCACATACTCTTCACGTAATATGTACAATTATTACACATATAACTTTGAATTTGACATGATTATTGGTTTTGCTCAAGACTGATCCACTAAAAACTAGTTTTGAGCAAATGATTCCAAACGTTAAAGTATAAGATTGCTTATAACATGTTAAGAGCTATTATAGACAAAAAAAATCCAGTTTTTTAACTATTAAATCTACAAACTAGAAAATCGAGTTATTTATTTATAGAACGCTCGTGTTCGGCTTCTTGATCATTTAACGCCTAGTCTCCCAATACCAAATGACGACGTCTTCAGTCGGGTATTCATCAAGTCCAGTGCATTGGAACATGTTGTCACCATCCATCCTCACACATGTCCGAAGAGCGGGCAGACCTCGTCAGTAACCAGGCAAGCCAGTGGTGGTATACTGCCAAAAAGTCATGTCCGGTGGTTAGGCGAAAGTGGTCAAAAGCCTCAGCTCTCTCCAGGTGCCTCGGGATAGGACCCACAGTATCCAAGGCTCTTGATGTTTTGGGTAAGGCAGTACATTTGACAATGCATGGGGTTTTGCTCTTTTCTCTTCTTAGGGTAAACGGGACATTCGGTCGATACTACTCAGCCCCTTTCTTGGCTTTTTGGTCAGCTCTCTCATTGCTAAGGATGCCTGCATGACTTAGGCCCCACTGTAAGACCCCATTCCTGACTATGACATGAACTCCACAATTTTAGCACGGCACTGAAATGTATGTAGACAGTCAGTTGGTGTGTTACTGCTTAAGTCTAAAAATTGCAGCGTAGGAGTCGATGAGGAAGGCAACTTTTACAGGAGCAGTGACAGCTGCGAGCAAATGAGCTGTAGTTTCGCAGACAGCCTGACCAACCTAATTGGTGGCATTTTTACCATCGACCAACGAGTCCTCCAACAGCTTGCAGAACCATCATTCTTGGCTTTATGTGTTTCTTGTAGGTAAGAACTGCCAGGATGGATGTGTAGCCATTCATTCATCGGATACCTTAGTTCGATGGTTTCCAAAGCGCAGGATTTTAGTTCTTCAGGAATTGTCTTAACCTTATTTGATGTCAGGTTAAATAGATAGAGTCATTTAGACGGAAGGGCAGATGCGGCTGTAGACCTGAACATGTGGTCGTTCTCCATCCTGGCATGACTGCAGAACAGACAGGTCTCGTCAGCAGCCAGGCCGAGTCAGTGTAGATATACTCCCAAACAGTCATGTCCAATAGTTATGCAAAAGAGGGCAACAGCCTCGGCTCTCTCCACGAGCCTCGGAATAGGACCCACAGTGGTGAGGGTTTCTCATGACTTTTCAAGGCTCTTGGTTTTTTGGGTCACGGCAGTACATTTGTAAACGTAGAGGCTCACATCAGGACGGAAAATCGTCAGGATTATTTATTATTATTTTTGTTGTTGTTTTTGAGTAGAGCCATTCAGAAAGGATTTTGTGGTAATCTTTTCTTAAGAGGGAGCAAGACGGCGTTATAATTAAAAATTCTCATTGTCGAACTATTAGAAGTACAGACTAGAAATTTGCAGTTTTTTTTTCTTTTGTTAAGTAGATATTCACTAAGAACGCGGGTTTGCATAAATATACATCCCGAGAGGGATGGGGGATGGAGTTTCGTCATTGCAACGTCATCGTTGTGTATGTGTATGTGAGTGTGTGTGTGTGTTTCATAGTCAGCTTACCTAATTTATTTCATTGCAAAGGAATATATATTTTAGGTTCCATTATCATTAAAGGAGAAATAATTCTATATAAAACATCCTGATATTCATAAATAGGATTATTAAATAAACAGCAAAATATACAAATACATACTATTTATCATAAAATTATTTGCTTCCGATTCTAACTTCGAAAACTCGTAGCCTAAGGAATTCTCCTAATTTAAGTATTACAATGAAACACACTATTGAACTATTTCATGATACCTCTGGAAATTAAATAAATTCTTAATTTATAATCATACATAATAAATGACAATAATGAAACACAATCCTTACTTTTGCGTTTCTTTAACACTTTTAATATTCACCATGAATTAACATTTTACCACTCGTTTCCCATACCAGCTCTCCGAATAATCAATACAACGGTAATCGAAAGTTCATGAACTTTTTTATTCGACGGAATTGGATGCCAAGTTCATCAAAAACAGTCACGCAAACACCGGGATGTTGATGGAACAACTTTTCGTTTCTCGTAAACAGAGAAAAATAAAAACAGGTGATGAATGCTGCTATAGATTTGTTTTCTCTTCTTTTTAGTTAATCAGTTTTGAGAAAAAAGAAAAAAAAATATCTTCGATTAAGGCAGATGGCATTAGTTATTTCCATGTAGCAGCGTACTTTGTTATTTTGACTAATACTATGCCAAACGATTCTCCTTCTGTTTTGGAATTAATAGAACAGATTATTCAAAAAGAATTTCTTAAAGAGTCTTTAATGACTACTTATTCTCTAACTGATAAATTTATTAATTATAATTATGGAATGCTCTTGATTTCTTAAAATATAATTTTTAAAGAAAGATTCATTATTTTTTTACGTTTCTTTTTACGTAACCACTGCATTATTTAATCTAAAAGAATGGTTTATTTCGTCTCAAATTTGCATCGAACCTTGTGATTTTGATGGCCTTTAACTAAGAGTTTTGTAAAAAATATACAGTGGACCACAAAAGTGTTCGTACACTTCAAATTTCCTATAAAATGTAATGTTTTCGACTAATAAAAATTAATATATAGGAATTGTAATTTTTTTATGATATCAGTAACCTGTTCTTAATGGAATGACACAATCAATTTTTTAAAAATAGAATAAGTATTATATTTTTTAAAAATTAATAATACAAAAATTACTAAAAAATTAGGCCACAGAAGTCTTCGTACACCTAACAAAAATCTCAGCATAGCTTTAAATGTTGTATTTATTTCTTGATTTAATTATTAGTAGGATATCTTTTAGTGTCCACAACAACTTTTAAACGTCTTGGTATAGATTTAATCATTTTTTTTTTGTAATTTCTGCATCGATTTTCCTCCAACCATCTTTGATTATTGTTTTTACTTCACATTATGTGTTTGTTTTCTTTTTTTTTAAAATAAAATTCTCACAAAATATGTTCTATTAAGTGATTAAAGAGGTGTTTTCAGAATTTGGGGGAAATTATAGAGATATCAGCGGCATGCATTGATAGCAGTGCGCTTGGCCTCATTATCCTGTTAAAAAATGAAGTTGTCTCCCACATTTGGGGGGGGGGATAATTTAAAATTTCTCTTTAAAATATTTAAATAGAGCTGATGATGCACAATATCCTCAATAAATATAAAATTACCTTGTAACGGATCTATTCGCGTACCTCCTTCTGAACCTCTTAGGAAATCTTTGGGCTATCATTCGAATTTATTCACAACCAACCCTTTTGAAGAAGAAACCACCTTGCTATTCAAATTAAGTCTACTATATATAGTAAAGGTTTTCTGGCTATAAACGAAGAGAAGGAGAGAGAGAGAGAAAGCAAGAAGACAGGTGAGATTGCTTCTGCTCAATTATCACTCAAATTTATAGAGTAAGTTTTTTCACCTATATTATTTTTTGTTTACTTTTCTATACTCTCACAAAGTTTGGAAGCTCTAAATTTAAAAAACGCTGAATTGTGATAACTTTTACGTTCGTTTTTGCTTACAATCCAATGGCAAAACAAAACTTTAAAATGACTTATCTCAGAAAGATAAAATAACTAGTTTGACTTCATTTAAAATGCTAAGGATTTTTCTCTATTGGGCCTGATATTTGAAAAAAAATTTCATTTGTTGCTAATATTACATGGAATAAAAGTTGGTGTGCATTTTTCAATCAAAGCGATACTTATTTTTTGAAAAATAATTGAATTTTGATTTAGTCTTAGCATTAAGTATTCGATTATGTTGAAAAACGTTCTTAAAACCCTGTCCTCTTGAATTTAACAGGCCATGACCTTAATATCTAAAAAAGGAAGCAAATTTTATATTTTTCACCCGCGTAGTTCCGTCTCCCCCGCTAAGTTGATTTTTACGAAACCCGTTTTTAAAAAGGATCTCTATTTATCGAAAGAAACATACTTGCCAATTTTCAAGTCTTTAGGTCTAATAGCTCAAAACGGGGAATGTTTATCCCTATCACATGCAAAACCTGTTATTTCTCTGGATCTCTACTCAGTAAAGTAAACATGCTGCACAAATACCTGTTCTGTAAATCTAATAAATTGAATAATGAAAAATATTTTTGCCTATGTGCCTCGTAACCACTCTTGCAACTTTATTTCCTTCAAACCACCCGTGATAAGATGATTCCATCTCACAAAAGAAAAATATATTCTAATTTCATTATTTAATAGATTTAATACATTGAAAACGGAAATTTTTTCATCTATTCCGCACAGTAACTCCGCTTACCCACTTCTTGAGTGTCCCTTTCCAATCAACCTGTTCTTTGAAAATCTCTACTCAACAAAAGAAACATGCTTACAAAATTTGAAGTCTGTAAGCCTAATAGTTCCAGATACCTTGTGATGAGTGAATGAATGAATTTCAACAATTCCTACTGTTTTAGTTTACAGTGTTCTTATATATATATTCAAATTTTCAGTCGTTAATAAAATACTTTCTATTTATCCATTCAAATTCCAATACATTTTTTTTAAATTTGTGGTGGATGACACTTCGTGTTTCAATACAGTTTTTTTCAATATTAATTTATTAACTAAATTTAATTAAGGAATAAACAAAAATAATAGTCCAACACTTTTTATAAAAATGAAAGCTGCTCATTGTGTTCCTGTAGCGCAATGGATAGAGTGTTGGACTTCTATTCTTAAAAAGGTGGGTTCGAATCCAGTGATTTATGAATAAAAAAATAGTCACAAACAAAAATAATAGTCTAACACCATATATGAAAAGGGAAATCGCATTCTATTTTGCCACTTAATATTGTGATTCTCTCATATGTATAGACATATTTATATGAATTGTAGTTATTTAATAAAAAGTAACTACATGAAATTTTTCTTCGTTGAACTAAATAGAAGTGGACTTATTTTTTTTATAACTTGTTTTTGATATATATAGACACAATCAGGTTTCCTTAATATAGTACTGATAAAAAAAGTAAAGTACAAAATATTTATTAAACGTTTTAATATATTTATTTTAGTCTTTTCAAGTTTTTCACAACAAAAATATTTTAAGGAAATATCCCTGTTATTAATAAATTCGAATATATGATTAAAATAATTTTAAAGTACATGTTATTAGCTTAATCCAGTCCAACTGCAATTTAGAGTCTGTTAAAAACACGAAACTGTCCTATATAAGATTATTAACTATTCTAAACTCAGTCAAATAGCCGTTGCAATGCTAGAAATATTATTACAAATACTACTTACAGACATACTTCTACCAAAATGCAAGTATCTGAACGCTCGTTGTAGAGCGAAATGTGCTGGTTTAAAGCTAAGTGCATTTCTTTAAATATATGAGACATATTTGCGGAATACATAATCATTATTTCTCAAGAAACCACAAATGATATGAATAAAGGATCAGGTGGGGGGGGGGGGGGGAAAGGTGTTGCAATGCATAATTTTATTTAAGTCGAATGTCTGGGAATGTAATCTAGAAAGATAACAGAATGAAATATGAATTGAGAGTGCATATCATTCTGTATGACCCTTCAAAAAAAGATGTTATTATTAGAAAAAATAATATTTATACAATTACATAAAACACTTTTTTCAATTTATGAAAATAATTAAAAATAAAAAATCTAAATAAAATAATTATTTTAATGGGGATATATATGGAAGTGTTTACAATAAAAATATAAAAGTGATTTAATAAAATGTTTCATGATAAGTTTCGAATAAAGAGTATTTTTTGAATCGAGTTTCTAAAATGTAACACTTAAGAGATCGCAAATAATTTTTGAATTAGGAGAGAATTCTTTTTATTCATTAATTTCACAAGGAATTAGTTTATTAATGAATTACTAAGCATTTAATTTATCAAATCATGTTATGAATTATTTTATACAAAAAAAGATCTAATTTTTGACACTTATTTATTTTAATTAAATAATTACATCAAATTGTTATTGCACTTAAAATGAATGTATAGTATTTATATTGCCATATTTTACTTTTTGAAAAAAAAGTCGACCGTATTAAATAAATTCCATGAAGGTGAAACATTTTATAATACTATAAAATTATAAAAATTTCAAAAAATTTAAAATTATACGTATTATTTAACAAGGACTAAAATCAAAAATAAAAGTGAAAAAAACTGAAAACATTTTTATGAAGAAATTTATTAAAAATATACATTTAATATACATTATAATTTAATTTAGCATTATAAAAATAATATTTATCATAAAAATATATAATTTTATTTTACTTATATTTACTTATATCCGCATAAGCAAAGTTATGCAGCACTTTAATTTTTAAATATTTCTCTCTGTTCTCTTTTTTGCTTATTTTGAAGCAAATGCTAATCTTGACGAATAGTCAAAAAGGTCAGGGTCATAAATGTTTTTAGTTGTTAATACAATAGTGGCTAATATTTGCTCAGACAGAAAAAAAGCTATATATAGTTGCCAAAATCATTTGGTCATTTTAAATTAGTTACACAGTTGTTACCTAAAAAAATTCACAACTTTAGTCTATATTTCCGTAACATCAACTAAAATTTTTAGTATATCGATCTAAATTTTTTATTTTATCTATAATCTCAATTACTTTATATAAAAAGGAAGAATGGTTTACTTATTTATAATCAGAAAAAGAAAAGTCATTTCTAAATATTTGTTAAGGTATCCAACTACGTTCGGAACCGTGATTTTAAAAAAGTGCATAAATGGATAATTTTCATGAAATTTAGGGTCCAGAATTAGAATACATGTATAGAAATTAGAATACATGTATAGAAATTAGAATACATGTATAGAAATTAGAATACATGTATAAAAAAGTTTTAAAGACATTATGACAAAAAAAACCCCCATTTAAATACAATATTTTGGCAAAAAATTAATTTTGAATAACCATTTTTCAAAACGTTCTCATTTTGTGAAAAATGCTTCTATGGTAATAATATTTTACCTGTATGTAGCTCAGACCTCTGTACAGAGGCTAAACAATGATTTTTGAATAATTCATATTATTTTCATAGTTACAACCCATTGAAAAAATTATCGGTGTTTTTTTCTTAAAATTTCTCCCCTCTGCTGTCGTAAAATATGGATAAATCCACTTATAAGTTATATATTTCAAATATTCTAGTTCAGCCTCTGAACAGAGATCTGAGTTATATACAGGCAAAATATTATTATAATAGAAACATTTTTCACGGAAGGAGAATATTTAGAAACTGGGTCATTCTATATTCATTTTTTTGTCAAAATATTGTACTTAAATAATTTTTTATTGTAATAATATTCTTAAAACAATTTTATATACGTTTTCTAATCTAAGTGACATAAATATTATACATATTATTCAATTATACGCTTTTGCTAAATCACGGTTCCGAACGTAGTCGGGTACCTTAATTGCATTTTTTCCATAAAAAACTTCCTAATGAATAATATTAATACTTTTTCAGGTACACGATTCTGTAATTACATCAAGTCTGATTCCCATTTGGCACTGAACCTCACAACAAGTCAAATTTAATCTTCATTTCTATATGCTATTATCTTCATTTCTATATCTATATTAATCCACATACAATAAGGACATAGCTTTTACGCATGCGCCAAATAAACCAAAACGAAAGTAGACAGACTTAAGTAAATGAGAAAATAGTATTCACTTGATTGATTTGAGACACATTACTTTCGTTTTGCGATTATATAATAAAATACAAACAAAACGAAACAGAAGCAAAGTATATCATAGAAATGATGTGACAATACCCCAAATGCATTTACTGATTGCTTTGCTTTCATTAGTGGGGTATGAAGGCTTGGGAGGGAAAATAAAATGAAGCAAAAATTACTTCGCTTTATTGTTATGAGACACATGTAGTGGGTGTGTTTGCAGAGAGAGAAGGGTTATGAGAAAATAGTTCCGGTTTTCCTTGTTTAATCTGGAGCACTTAGGAAAGGAATCCGGAGTAATCACGACTGAATGAAACGAAAAAAGTGTATTAGAGAAAGTATCAAAGCGCTAAAATATGATGCTATCAAATTAAAAATGTTTATTGTAATAAATATGGACGCTCATAAAAATTATCATTTTAGGATTTTCAATTACTTATTTTAATTTTAAATGAATATATCTTTAATCTTCTAAAAATTTCTAACACTATATGAAGTCTTTATTTACAGAAAAATTCAGTATTACTATACAAAATGTTTAGCATTAGAAATTGATATTATTTATTTAAGGTATCCGACTACGTTTGGAACCGTGATTTTAAAAAAACGCATAAATCGAAAATTTTCATGATATTCAGTGTCATTTAGATTAGAATAGATGTATAAAATTGTTTTGAAGACATTTTGACAAAAAAATGTATTTAAATACAATATTTCGGCAAAAAATTAACTTAGAATAATTTCTTTTCTAAATGTTCTCCTTTTGTGAAAAATGCTTCTATTATAATAATATTTTGCCTGTCTATAGCTCAGACCTCTGTACAAAGGCTCAACTAAAATTTTTGAAATATATAAATTAGAAGTGGGTTTATCCCTATTTTACGACAACAGAGGGGAGCAATTTTAAGAAACAAAACCCGCCAATAATTATTTAAATTGGTGGTAACTCTGAAAATAATGTGATTTTTTCAAAAATTCTAGTTGAGCCTCTGTTCATAGGTCTGAGCTATATACAGGCAAAATATTATTATAATAGAAGCATTTCTTACAAAAGGAGAACATTTGGAAAAAAGATTATTCTAAGTTAATTTTTTGTCAAAATACTGTATTTAAATAAATTTTTTTGTCAAATTGTCCTTAAAACAATTTTATACATGTATTCTAATCCAAGTGACACTAAATATCATGAAAATTATCCATTTATGGGCATTTTTAAAATCACGGTTCCGAACGTAGTCGGTTGATTGATTGATTGAATATTAACGTCGCACTGTTCAGCTACACGAGGGCTTTTGGCGACGGACCACGTAATTTTGAACCATGGTCAATTAACGTGGATGACACCTGAGCTGGCACCCCCTCTCCTAACTACCACACCATTCCACACCACACCAACCAATCTCGACAGATTTAACGTGCATCGCTGCCCTACACGGCGGGCCTTTAGTGGTACTGGGCTCGAACTCGTGACAAGGCAAGCCACGGTCCGATACCTATACCCCTCGTCTACTGCGGCCCCCCGAACTTAGTCGGATACCTTAAAGGAAGTATGGAAAATGTGTAAGATAAAACTGAAATTGCTGCAAAAACGTTTATATATTATTGGCACCTTGTACACTTCCGCTATTGACGATTGTCTCGCATCCCCTACAATTTATCACTTCTACGACTTTACTCATACAGATTGAACGTACCGTCCCAGTTGTCCTGTCGAACGAAAGTGCTTCGTGTCATATTATATAAATCACAGTACTTCTCAAACTTTCAACTTTCGCGACCCAATATTCTAT
>BMAV01000541.1:278332-293851 GCA_019973955.1 Trichonephila inaurata madagascariensis | reverse complement strand
ACAATAACTATGTTGTAATTTAAGAATACTATACTTTTACGCTAAAGCTACAATACTGCTATAACCTCTTTAAGTACTACCGGCGTATATAAACGTCTCGCTCAGCCAAAGCATTTATTGCCCCTGACGTATATATACGTCTTTCCAGAGTAAGATCTTTTCTGTGCCCTGCCATACAAAAAGACATTAGAATGCATTAAAAGGACCTTGACAGTGTTTGCGATGGATTTTCTTATTTCAGAGCATTTGCTTTTTTATTCCTTATATCCCCCCCAATACATCACACACGCGCACCTACGTGGAAAACGATGGCATTGGGGAGCGAATCGCATAACTTTTAATGGGCATTTAAGGGATTAATTATAAACCATACAAACTATCAAGACAAAGATTAATTTTTGTATATAACTTTGTGTATGACACAATCTCATTAAAAACTTCTTTATCCTGCAATCACTATTATTTAATTTTTCAATTCACCCGCCTGAAAAACGGGTATACCAGCTAGTATATATATTATAATTTTATAGAAAGTTAATTTTTTTCATATATACTTACATATTTCTATACACCTTGCATGGCACGATCGTTTTTGTCCACTGGCCGAATTTTACTGCCTTTTTCCTGATGTAAATATTTTTTTTTTTACTCTCTCTCTCTCTCTGTCCCCCGGGAAAAGTACAACGGAAAAACAAAATAATTCATTGGATTTGAAAGGATACTTTTTTACATGTTTGCTGTCGTATCTGAATTCGAAATAAGACAAGTATTTTGCATCGATATACAAGATAAACCGATGAAATAAATTCCGACAATTCTTTCTTTAAAAAACAACAACAAATATTCTATTATTTTTTCTAGGAAAGTGACATACGGCAACGAAAGTCTACTTTATATAAAAAAAAACCTAAAGTGTTTTGTACCTGATGCACTTACAGTGTTTACATGATTTATTTTATTTCAATGTATCTTGAAGACGGTAAAACAACTTATACAACAACTTCTAGAATTACTGGTGTGGAAGTCAATAAGTCATGGATAAAAAACAATGGTGCACCAGATAAAAATTTATCCGACCTTTCAATAAAGAGAATTTTTTTAATATAATTTTTTTTTGTTCTCAAGAATTATTCGATTTACAATATTCAATAAAAATCATATTTTAAATAGAATTTTCTGCTAGTTCTTGTATGTAGCCCCAGCGGCCGTGCTCAAGTCGTGAATTCGTGGTCGGGGTTGTTGAGTCTGCGGATGAAAACCTTGTGCCACTGAACCCCTGCCATATAAAGGGAATGAAGTATATTAAATCTAACAAGGTTCAAAATCCTTCCGTCGTGGTTCAAGTTTGAAGAAGGGTGCCAGCTAAAATGCCCTTGCCATTTAAGCGTGATTTAAAAGGTCCGTCGCCAATAGCCCTTCTAATTTCAAATACAATTAAGCAGTGGTGTAACGTATACCACCGCATCAGAGATGGGGACATGTGTTATGGTTCTGCCATTGGACGGGGCGGGGGCGTTATAATTTTACAATCCGGATTGGGGTCAAAACCTGACATAGTAGGACTTAATGTTATCCTTCACCCCACTGAAATGAAGATAGTACTTCCATGTAAATAAGTGCAATTAATTAACTTATTTGTCCATAGTAATTGCAATATTATTGATTTACAGATTTTGCAATGTACAATCGCAATGGACACAACTATGACTGCTTCATCACTGAATTTCTCGATATAATGAGCAATATAATATATAAGTGGGGCTTGCTCACGTTTTGCCGTCATCTCCTAATCATTATTCAGAATTTAGAGGCCCGTCAACAATATTATATTAACAGCTCCTAATTGAGGCAAATCCAATTGCATGTATTTTTTTAGGGTTATTCGAATACATTTTGCACTTTATTACAAAAAGATACGGCTCAATTGCACAAAAAATAACATAAGTTCATCATCTTGCACACAATGAATATCTCTTACGGATTTTATTCGTGTTTCTACCAATTCTCTTGCGGAAAGTACTCTTTAACTGTGATATTACTTTAAAATATACTATCCGTGGAAATGACTTGATTTTATGCAAATTCAACCTCTATTTAAGTGCCAGTCATTGAGTAGGCAAGGTAATCGTTAAAAATTAATCAAATGCTTAAATCCTATCCAACTAGGGGTCTCACATCGTAAGATTAATATTCTAAGACAAATCCTCTGGAATAGTGGAAGGTATGAACCTTACAGCTAAACGAGCTATCAGGCTTAAAGCTGGACCAAAGAGGTTTCTGAAAGATAAGTGCCCTTCATAATTTAGTTACCTAAATTAGGGTTAATATTTCTTATTCCTCCTCGGGTTTTGTTATTAAAGTGCATTCGTTAAGAGTTAAAAGTTTAAAAAAATTAGTTATTCTAAGAACACACATGTCTGCTTCTTCCTTGAACCCTCCCACCACCTTGAACCTACCCATTTTTATTTCATAACCTTCTACAGGGTGGGGCGTGGAAACTTCCTGTTTTGAACATGTTGCAGTGATGTTCGGAATCTGTAGAGAGACGTGGGAGGGGATGGAGAGGAATATTTGTGTTCCCGATCGTCTCAATCTCATCCATATTGTGGTAGAGGCAGCGGCGTGCTTTTGCCGGGAAGGAATAATTTGTCTAACGGTTGGTCAGGGATTGAAGTGCCACGTGCCTTTCATCGTCGTTTTGATATTCTCCACTGGGTCATGTTCATGCTTGAAAATGTGTTTTAAAGTGGATGGATACCTTCAGAACAGTGGGGAATGTCTCCAAAGAAAGGAAGCAACCTTCGAAGATCGTTAGAACACCTGAAAATTTGAACCGAGTTCGTTTGTCAGTTCGGAACGGTATATGACAATGATCCAACAATTCTTATTTGCTCTCCAAGAAAGGAAGGGACCTTCAAAGAACGTTATAACACCTGAAAATGTGGACCGAGTTCGTTTGTCAATTCAGAACGGTATGTGACACTGATCCAACAATTCTTCTTACCTGCTCTCCAAGAAAGGAATTTGACAATATGTGGTTACAACAAGATGGCACCACAGCCCACACCAGGGTTTCCATGGATATTTTAAGAGCACCCTTCCCCGAATGACTGATCTCCCCGCCAGGGGACGTAAACTGGCCTGCGCGCTCACCTGGTTTATCCCCTCCTGATTACTTTCTGCGGGCTTATTTCAAGTCCATGTTTTACAAAGATCGCTCTAAGACCCTGGAACACCAAAGAAACATCTAAGCCTAAATTGACATTATCCGAAACGATATGCTTGGAAAGGTGACTCAAAGTTTTAAAAATGGACTGCATCAATTTTTTCATTATGGAGAGCTTCATTTAACACATATTGTGTTTTAAACTGCGTAAATTCAAATTTCCAGTGTTGTGTGGAAGGTGGACAATAATAGTAAATTCTAATGGTAATTCGAAGCTTGGCCGAGTTTGTGAAAATTCCGGGTAGCTACTAAAAACTAACTGCTTTTTTTTTTTGTTGAAGAATTGCGTAATGTCATGTTATCTAACGTATAACTCTCTTGTTTTTATTGTATGATCACGAAGATGACGAAATAACAGTAATCTAATTACCGATGCAGCTCGTTCAAAATAACAAGTATAATAAGGGTGGTTTTAATAGCCGTTTTATGTGATAATAAGAGTTTGTGTTGTTTCCTCAACGTTAACATCTTCATTATTTACCGGCTATTTTTGATTAACTGTGGCAGTAATAATAATTTCTGCTTTAGGAACTTGAACAGGTTTTCACGTCAGGTTTGTTCGACCTGCAAGGGTGTGACCGAGTTATCCGGAATGCCGGTTTATTGAGTGCCGAGTTTTCGGGACTCAATTGTATCAAAATATGATTTCATCAAGTAATGCTTAAAATCTTATTTATTTGAAATGGTTCAAACACTGACACATATTTTGAGGTGTATAAATATGTGTTTTTACAAATATAACTCTTAAAATTGTGCTAGATTTCATCATATTTTCCCATAATTTTGAAAAACGTTAATGTTTACAGTACTGTTTATAGTTTACCATTAAAACAAACTATATTTAATTTGCTTGAAAGAAAAAAAAATGATTGTCATATGAAATGTAATTGGAAAAAAAATGAAAAATCCTTGAATCCATTTTAAAAGAAAATCTTTTGTGTTAAAGTGCTTTCGAATAAAAACTGATTTATAATTTATTTCGAATAAAAACTGAGACTGAAATGTTACGTTTCTTCGAAATAATGATTGTATAAAGTACAAAAAAAAGAAATACTTAAAAAAAAAGGCCAGATATCTAGTTGTGTTAATCGAATATAAGAAAATGTAAACATGGCGCCTTCTAGGATGGAAAATCGATACTAATCGTATTCATATATTCAATATGCGCAAAGCGATGTAGCTCCTAAGATGATAAGCATATGTAATCAAATCAAAGTATTAATGAAATCTGACAAGAAGTTATTCCTACTAAATTTCTTCCGTGTCTTGATTTCATTATGCGTTACTTTTAAATAATATAAGGCATCACAAAATAATTAAATTAGTTTCTCGCCGAAAAATAAATCGTTCACTGCATGCGTTTTTTTTTTCCATTAACTCATTTTCATCAAGCCTTTTTTGAAAAGATAAATAGTACACTTTTATTCATCTTTCATTCTTATTATTAAGCCTTTCAAAGAGAAAAGTTATTGATATTTACAATATAAAAATTCTTTTTTTTTTCTATTCTAAGTTACTCATAGTGTGAATCTTGATGTAAGATTCAGTCTTATCTTGTTAAAAAAAGTGCATTATTTTTTCTGCTCTGAAAGTGCCCTGTAAGATAAAACACAAGATGTGTTTGATAGATTATTTGTTAACCTCTTAACTGTCAAATGGAAGTTACTCGATTCGCTCCCTGGTGCCATCGTTTTTCACATAAACGTGCGTATGTGGGGACTTCCAAAGAAAAGAAAATGCATAAATAAGCAAATTTTTCTCTGAAATAAGTAAATCCATCTCAAATAATGTTAAGGTCATTTTATTGCATTGGAAAGCCTTTGGAATAGTTTTACTGATAGTAGCACAAAAAAAAAAAGCATTGTATTTTGGAATGACGTATACATACCTCCGGGGTATTTTAGGCGCCGATTGATCTAGACCAGGGGTGTCCAACCCGCGGCCCGCCTTGAACAATTTTAAGGCCCGCAAAATTCTTTATAACCTTACAAATTTGGACTATTTTGTACAATATTTTTGTTTAGAGATTTTTTGTTTGTTTGTTTTTGTAAAAAATAAATCCCATAACTGTTATTATTTTATCTTATTATTAACGCACTAAAACCTGCAACATCAATTACGATATGTAAATACACATGCATTGAGATCGACTTGCAAAAACTAAGTGAAAGAGTTGAGAAACAGATATCTCACTAATTAAATAAATTAAACATTATTTAATGATTGCATTATTATTATTATATTATCTATATTGGTATACATGAAAAACAATGAAAACAATAATAATATAGCCTGTTTTAAATTTTTACTCCAACAAGTGTTTATATTGGGTCCAAATTTAATATATATATATTTTTTATATGCGACCCGCGGGATTGTAAAGTTCTACCGAAGTGGCCCGTGAGGTCATTTGGGTTGACAACCCCTGATCTAGATGTATATGTACGCCGGTGGCACTCTTAAGGTGTTAAATGAGTACTTTGAATCAACACAAGAGTTACTGTAGACAAGCCTCTAGATTTTGCCCTGTGGGCAAGCGACGAGGCTGAACCTTATCATTTCCCTCTCCAAATTTATCACCTCACTAATGTGAGGACTCCAAGGCTGGACAGTTATTCCTTGCTACAATCCATTTATACGTCGGGTCTTCAGTTGCATTAAAACTCAAAACTGCAACTCGACAGAAGCAACGCCGACTGTTTATTTATCAGGGTTAGTTAAAGAGGTGTGGAAGATTGGAAGGCGAGATATCAGATCGATAAGAGCTCTTGCGTTGCAATCAATCTGAGATGCATCACATTTGCGTGCAACTCTAGTCACTGTAGAATATTTTAAGCACACATAAGCGAGTAAAATGTGAAATAATTTTGTGGAAAAGAAAGATGAAAACTGAAGTTTTACTTTTGTAACTCCTAAATTATTTTGGAAAGTCGTATATTTGCGTCCATGATATTTACTGCACTGATTGAGCGAAACGTGCATATACGTCCTGGACTGTTAACTCACCAACTGACTCAGACGTATATATACTTTAGGGGTGCTTAAGGGGTTAAAAACAAAACCTTAAGAAATTCACTTTGTTTTAATTTATAATGAAAAGGTGCATTATACTTAATAGTTTATTTTTTCAATGTACAGTAAGGAGGATCTAATTTTTTCCCCTCAGAATTTCAAAAGTCTACCAATGTGGAGATATTCTATGGTATATAGGTCCTGAAAAAATAAATTAAAGGGTTAGTTGTTATATGTTATGGACTGCCACAAGGTGAATGAAGTTTAGGTACTTGAACCTTTTCTTCATTATAAAAAATCGAAGTAATCTTTGTCAGAGAACACAACGAATACTTCAGTACTTTATTAAGATTTATTGCCATAAGAGGACAGCTACTAAATGATTACAAGTAAAGCTATGAGCACATTGAGTTGGTTCTTTAATATTAAATGTAAAAATAAAAAAACCTACTGTCGAAATGACAGTGGACGATCAAGTTTAAGACTGGGAAAAGAGAATTTGCATCGGAAAGATCCGACGGTGCGAGAAGGGAGAGCTGGGGTTGTGAAATATTTATTCTAAAGATAAATGATTTTATCTCGAATCTAATGTTCTTTTTATCAAAATCGTCATTTTTTGTTTATTTGGAAAATTCAAAACTTTCGTAGTAATATTAAATTTTGAGATTGTTTTTTTTTAATTAGTTTTCTCCTATTTCCCTACCATAAAACAGGGGTGGCCGGACTTTTCCACGATATGGGCTACTTCTAATGTTTTTAAGATATTGTAGTCCACCTGGTTATTAGGTAGAAAACTGTATGTTTTCTTTTATCAACACTTATATATTTTCAGGATTGTATCCCTCTTTTAAAATATTTCAAAATACTGTTTTTACTACAAAAACACAAGTAACACAAAATTGTTAAATTGAATGCTCGAACAACTATGAGCGACTGCTAGACCGTGTGGATCCGTCATTTATTAAATGTAGAAAGCTGAAGACATACGTGATCCTTGTCAATTCCTGTGCCATTGTGGAACATGATATCAACACAAGAATCCCATTCTGGGAATTAGCAGGAATTGGAATGATGTCTTAATAGCTAATCCCATACTATTGCGGGAAGAACTGATCCTCAACATTTACTCTACCCTTCAGTCAGGCTGTGGGGAAAATTTATCTTTACGGCTGGCATTGCAGCAATCGCTTTTTCCGCTACAGATGTTGCAAGCATGTTGTGACGGGCTCATCGCACTTCCTATTAATTTTCCTTTTCGGTTCTTTTGACAGAAAAAGGCAAATCCATTCCATCCCAATCCAGAAGCGAAGCGTGATAATTCAAATTAGGAACATTTTAAATAAACAGAAGTTTAGCGTAAGCGGTGTGGCTTTTTGGGAAGTGATTATGCTAGTCTGAGTTTAAACGCGTAAGCTGAAATGAGACGATATTCCAGTGTTAACTATCCGTGAAAGTGCGTTTAAGCAAGGTGGATACCACTCCACGTGAGATAAGGAAATTACATCGAAGATTTGAGATTGCTGTTGCTACCTAGGATTTAGAGGTAGGATTATTGAAGTTAATATTAGGAACTGTATGTTTACTGAGATTAGGAACAGGTGGTAAAGTTAAATATAGGGATTAGGTGGCATTTATTTGGTAATACGCATTGTGTGTTTCTCACCTCAGATCCGCTAAGATTAAATATAAATATTATCATTGTGTATAGTGTTTAAGTTAAAATCTTAATAAAGAGATATTAAGATTATGGCAAAGCCTGGTTCTTCATTCACTCCCACTCCCCTAGGTCATGAAAATAACTTAGAAGTAAGGCATCACCCACGGGCGAATGATTTACAATGTTAAGCGTCATTGTTATCTTCTATTGAAGGTACATGTGTCGTCTACACCAGTGATTATCTTACTTTCAATATTTGCTACCCAATTATTTGCCCCGCCTCCTATATTAACAGTATATTTAATGCAATAATGATGTTGATAAAGATACGAGGGCTAATCTTTAAGTAAGGTTTGTTGGAGCGTATAGTTCCCTAGTTCGCAAATACACTGCAACGTGTCTTTGTGTCACTGATCAGCATCTTTTGCGAACACACTCACGTCATCTCGACCTCTGTAGGGGTCGTGTAAGCTTTTCTGTGTGTCTTTAAATTTTTTTCAATGATTGATTAGCACGCTAAGTGTGAGATACGGTCTGTTACCCGTTTTTTAACTGCGAGAAACATGTCGGCTGTAGGCATTCATTGCCAAATAACAGAAATTTATGGCAGTGAAGCAATGAGTGATGGCAAAATTTGAAAATGGGTCAGAAAATTTAAAGATGGGTGAACAAACATCCATGACGAAGAACGCTTAAGCCGACCCTCTGTAATCACTGATGATTTGATGCAAGCAGTTGAAACAAAAGTTCGCGAGAACAGGAGAATCACGATGATCACTCTTCATTGGAATTTCCCGTCGTTCCTCTGGCGGTTGTGTACAAAATTGTGTTTGAAAACCTCAACTTTAAGAAATTGTGTTTTTGGTAGGTACCCACATTCCTCAAAGCGAAACACAAGGAGAAAAGATTTGCCAGTTCATTAGACTTTTCAATTCGTTGTGAGGAAGAAGGGGATGGCATGTTGAGTCGAATCATTACTAGTTACGAAACGGTTCTTAATCGGATCTTTTGGAAGGAAGGTTTTGGACCATGCACCATACAGCCCCGGCCTTGCTCCCAGCGATTTCCGCCTTTTCCGGCATCAAACAGTCTTGGCCGGAAGTGCTTCAGTGACAACGAAGAAGTGAAACCAGCCGTGAACTCTTGGCTGTCCGACCAGGCGGCAGACTTTTTTGAAGAGGATTTTCAAAACTTAGTTCTAAGGTGTGACAAGTGCATTAATAAACTCGGCAATTATGTAGGAAAATAGGTAAAAATAGGTACAATCCTAAAACAAAGGTTTTTTTAAAACAAACTATTGTCGTCAGTTTTTTAAAAACAAACGGAATTTACTTAAAAAACAGCTCTAGTAGAATATAACCTTAATTGTAAACCGTACAATTTATCAAGGTAAGAGTTTAAATTTGTAAATGTTTTTTTAAGCAATAGATATTTTTAAGTAAATTACTTTAACTCTATTACATTACTTTTCCTGTCTGCATTTATTACTGTATTATATCAGTGTAAATGCGTATTTTATTGTTTATGCTTGAATGCATTGGGGTTTGTTTCCTTGCAGCAAATTCGTAATTTTTTTAAATAATCTTGTACGTCCGACTTTTCGATAAGTTCGCGTCCCCCATGTAGGGTTATCACGCTTCCCTACGTTGCGTGCCACACAGTTTGAGAATAGCTGGTCAAGACATTAATTAAATAATTTCCTTAAGTAAACATATTCGCATCGTTTGTGGAAAAGCGGATTCTCTAGTTTAGCTGGCGTTGGTGTTCAATAAATATTGCTACGAATTTCGTGTAAATAGTGTATATAATTTGTATATTTGGATGTTTAATGCATTTATATTACTCTATGTTATGTTTATTTCATGTTAAAATTGTACCATTCACAAGCAATGCCACCCCTTACGTTATAATGGCGATTGAATGAGAACTTGGCGAAATATTGGCGATAGAACCAAGTTGGCATCATTTTTAGCGACCAAGTTGGCGAGTTCGGAACCCTCTGGAATCTTCTAGAAAGTAGTAGATCTCTCCACTAGTGTCACGTTCAGTGACACGAGCAGTTATATTTCTGGAAGTTTCTGTCGCGCCTATAAAATAGATACTCGCCGGAACGGGTTGCGTCTGGATTAAACCAGCGAGAAGTGAGGATTATTTTGACTAGCGATTAGCTCGGCTGTGCTTGTGAATAATCTTTACTTACGTGTATTTTTAAACACTGTTATTGTGTTTGATTACTGTTGAAGGTGTGAAGACTTCGGATATTTACTCTGTGAATATTGCTGCTGAACCCTGTATTTAAAGGATTGGATTTTTGATAATAAATTCGCATCGCTCTTAAAGAACTGTTTATTTTCTTTGTGATCGTTTTGCATAAAATCCACGAACCCTCGGATCTACGTAACAATATGTTTATTTGAATATGTACGTCTTAAATCTTAGTAAAAGGGGTCTCTCCAAAATGTCTTGGTGGTACACCGGTCGATCGCCATCTACTTAATGCCCATTCCTAACATAGAACATCTTTAGCACATAGATAAGTTCGAATTAGAATTTTTTTTTCTATACAGAACCCTGATTGACCCCAATGTGCAATCTTTTCAAAAGACTCAAAATCAAATAAACTAATGCTTCAATACGAAAAGAAAACATTCATTTGATTTCATATTGATTACTCACATTTTGTCACATAAAATAAACGAAAGATAGGAAACAGACTTACAATATCATAAGTACATTTCCTGATTGCTTTGCTTTCTTAGTTATATTATGAGATTTTGTGTGTGTGGGGGGGGGGAAATACTGCTGGGACCGTTTTATTTTTATGGTTACCAGTATTGGATGAAAGTGGCAGTGAGAGATATCAAAGAAATTATTTCTGTTTGATTTAGAACCCATGAGATGCCTCAGCATTTTCTTGAGTAATCTCAAAATACGTAGAACTTAAGAAGAAATGAAATTATGAAACATATAGAAAAATAGCTCACAAGTTTCGTTATCCATCGTGAATTTCGTGAGATGTATATCTTTATATGTAGTATTGTATTTTTATTAAGAAATATATATAGCTTGGTGTAATAATTCCAGTTTTCTTGCAAAATGACTATTTATTTGCTAGAAAGTATTCATTTTGGTTTCTATTATGTAATTAAATTATTACCTATAGGCCAAATAGTACAATTTCTTTCTTCAGAATTGGTTAAGTACCATACAAGGATGCAATATCTATATACTATTTTTTATTTGAAGAAAAACATTAGCAATAAAAGAATAAACATCATTAAAGAGCAATAAAATGTTAGCACTTGATTAAATTAAGTAAAATATTTTGAAATAATTTTCGATCCTCTACATGTTTTCAAATATATATATATATATATATATATATATATGCTAATTAAAACAAAAAAAGTCTTAAAATGCAGAAGTGACAGCTATTGAAATACGGAAAAAACAAATTATAAGATTCTCACAAAAATACGAGAAGAACATGTAACAATAACATCATATTAAGGCTACCAGGATATGCTCGAAAGAGTAAAATGCAAAACATAAAACTATTTCTTTATGGGACATATATCTTTAAAAATTTCCAACAGAGCTTAGATTTTTTTTTGTGATCTTAATAAAGCTACTTTAATCATTCTGTAGAAATACAAAAATAATTTTTTAGTTAATTCTTTTCTGTTTAATTTAAATTGGACATAACTCTTAAAATCTCATGATACATGCTTATGTTTAGGTACCACTTTTATTAAAAACAGTATCTCTTAAATATGTAAAATATTTTTGCACATATATAAAGCAATATACAAAATATAGTGAACCTATTTTTTTAGTAAAATATTAAGATAGTTTCTTTAAAAAAATTTTAAAAACTTGGTAGTATTGAAAATATTTATTCCCCCTCCCCTCCCTTTTTAACGCATATAAAACCATTTTTTTAAAAAGCTATGTACTATTTCGACTAAAAGAAACAAGTTCACTAGATGCACAAATAACCTGTAGAGAAGTATAAATAATTTTCAAAAATATTGAGCACGGGTTGTTTTTTTCCCTCAAAAGTGTACCTAAAAGCAAACAATATGCTTTAGAGAAAAAGTGAAAAAACTAAACATTTGTTCATCTTATTATCAATTACTCTTTTCATATTTTAAGGTTATTTTATCAACAAACATATAAGTGTAATTTACTTTTAGATTCAGAAATATATGCACTATTTTTTAATACTAAAATTGAAAACTCGATTTTTTGAATGTTTATGATGTCCTCGTTTTCTTAATGATGTTTAGTTTCCAAAAAGTAAATAAATTTAAACTTAACTAAACTCAATGGAGTAACAGCCCATGCGGGCCAAGAACTACTGTGCCTAACTCAGTTTACGTGACATTGGACGCTAAGGAGGAATGGGCAGATGTTCCGGTCGGGTGGTCAATCTGATGGTTAGTACACAAGCAAGCTTGGTACTCATTTATCGACTTAGTAAAGGAATGAAAGGCTAAATAAATCTTGCCCAGTCTGGGATCTGAACTCCGTACCTGTGGCGTGGAAGTGGGATACGCTACCACTTTGCCACTGGGCTCAAATAAATTAAGCCTTTATATATACACAGTCACATATGGAAAATGCTTCCTAGTAAAAAAAATTTAATAATTGATTTAGAAGCCAATTAATAAGAGTTCTTTTGAATAATAACTCAATAGTTGGATCTTAATAAATTATAATGATTTTGAAACCACTGGTTGTTCAAATGAGAAAAAGACTTAGACAAATATATTTAAAATTTAAATCATTATATTACTGTTAATTTAAAACAGAACGTACAATTTTTTAATCTAAATGAACAAATAAGCTGCTTATATATGACGTATAGAATATAAATGGCCGAGATAAATATTTATAACTTCATGCAATAAAACAATACATTAAAGACATAAGATTTTAATATATTTCTGAATAATCAATTTGTAACACTCAACTTATTAATATGTAAACTCTATTTTTTAATATTATAGAATTTGTGCATTCCTTGCAATATTTTTGGCAATGTTGTCCTAATATTAAAAGATGTCAATATTACTAGTCTATTAATTCATTCTAAAATGGATCATATTACTCGTACATTTTAGTCAGTTTCACAAAACTATGTATATTACTCATAAGTAATAAATACGCAATTAACTATTATAAGTATTTAAAAAACAGTTTGAAAATAATTCAAACATTTTTGTGCTTTTTTTAAATATTATATTAGGTATTTTAACTATGTCACTTGGCATGGCATAGACTGATAATGTATTTTTTAGTATTTCAATATTTCTTAAAATATTTATTAATTATAAAATAAATTCTAAACAATTAGTTTTTGATATTTTTTGCAACATAAATATAAATAGAAAAGGAAGCGATTAAAATGCCTTAAATACGAAACAAAGGTGACATGAAATCATAAATGCTGGCGTTCAAAACCATGAAACCGTTCTGTTGTGCAGCTGGGTTGTTCCGTAAAGAGGGCGGGGTTGGAGGGTTGATTTTTGATAAACAGAAACGTTATTTGATGAGAACAGGATCATTTGCCGTTTCGTCATCCACGTTTCTCTAACCTTCCACCATTGCTAACGGAATCTTCCATGTTGTGGGTTTAACCCAGGAGTTATCGCGCGAGGCACAGAGTCACTCCAGGCTCAAGAAATCGTTAATTCTGGAAAAACTGTTTATTTTTTACCAATGGCCTTGGAAATATTCTCTTATATGTCAGTCATCATGGGAACTAAAATGTATTTGTCACATATCTCCCTTTTTTTTTCGGTGTGCCAACCTTTTTTTTTTAATCTTAAGATACTTGTTTTGACTGAGTTCTCCACGCGACCACTGTTGTACCCAAATATTTTCTATGAACATGCTACATTTTCTCCCTGTGAATGATTAAGTGTTTTTTTTTTTTTTTTTTTTTTTGCTGTCTTCTCCGACTTATTATGGTTTATCAATGTAAATGTGTGTGTGAGCAGAATATAAAAAAAGAAATGGGCATCTGTGATCTCTATTGAAGGAAGTTGAAACTGATCAACCATGTGACGAACCTTCTGAAATAATGCGTCTTAATCATGATAGAAAAAGTAAATTTGAAAAAAAGAGATGGACATGAAACGTTTGAGTTGAAAGGAAAATTTTCAAATTCTACCTAAAGAACTCCATCAAAAAAATATGAAGCCATAAATGTACCACGACACACTTTGACCTGTGAAAAAGACACGAGCAAGAAAGGTTTAACATACTATTTGTCGATCATCAAAGAACAATAAAACTACAATAAATTGAACAAAATATGACAGTTTTACCTTCAATTAACATTCCCGTAATGTTAGCGAAAAGTATGTGTGATTACTTGTTTCAGTTTGACTGATATTGTTTTTCAAATTATCAAAGAAAAATTGAAAAATCCTTAAAAGAAGGTAAGTATACTTTTTCTTAGTTAAATTATTCATTGGTGTTACGATTTTTATCATGTAGAATAAAAATATTTATAAAAAAAGAATTGATTCAGTTTTTTTGAATGACCATTCACGTTGGTATCGTGTGTGTCTGCTCCTGGATTAAGAACATTCTTAACGGACGCCAAGATTTTAGGGTACGAATCGAAGAATAATGATTCTGGTCCATATAAGAGCATTAAGTTTGTCCTACCCATGCTGCAAAATGATGTTGGCAGAAGTGGTCTCTGATTGTAGATGTATGCGTCGAGGAACGAATGTTGACACCATTCTAACCACACAGGTTCTCCTCAAATAGTCCTCCTTTCCTAATTCCAGCCATCTTTATCGCAATAGTGCAAAGACAATGTGGTGCAACATGGAAGCGTCTAATTAGATGTTAGTTTAGACTGGACGTCTAAGAAAACTTGCTTTTTCACTCAAATCATCACACTTTTCGTAAAATAATCTGTTTACTGAAACTGTCATAATTGGTAGAGGTGGGGGGGATTGGCATTGTCTAATTTTAAACCTGCATTAGGAGAACAGAAAAAAAATCCAGAATTATTTCCATGATAAATATAACAGGCACATCACCAACTATTCAATTTTCTACTCCTATATACTACTCGATATATATTGGAGAACTTTGTATTGAACCTGGGCTTCATTACTCATGATGGTATGCCTATCCTTGAATTTACATAATATTTAGACCAGTGTTTCCCAAACTGTGGGGTGCACTCCCCTAGGGGGGCATGATAATCCTGCAAGGGGGCACGAGCATATCGGAAGATCGAAAATCAAAAATTATTTAAAAATTTATGAATTTACTAAAAGGAAACAAAACAAGATATATTCTGACATAACAAAAAATAAAATAAACATTTACTCTGATGTACTGTATGATATACTATACTTATAAATGTATCCGGAAGGCACAATGTATTTAATATTAAGTACCAATACTAAGTTAAGATCTAGTTTAATATTGTCTATTGATTTTTCCATGGACTTATTATGTACAAAATTGTATGCAAAATTTGATACTTATGTTGATAATTTGCATGGTTTATAATTAAGATCGTATTGTAGCTTTAGCATCAAAGTATTATACATTATTACTGCATTCAATAAATTGTTATTGTATGTGGGGG
>BMAV01000541.1:252274-278232 GCA_019973955.1 Trichonephila inaurata madagascariensis | reverse complement strand
TATATAGGCTTATTCTCTACAAACAAGAGATAACATCCAACTATCACGTTCGAAAAACACATAGACAGTAGGAAAATCACACAATGAAGGACATATGAGTAACCGAGATTAAAAATTATAAAATGGATGCTGCAGTGTTATAAACATTGCTGACAGCTAATATATAAAATAATTTATATAGAAGTGGGGTTGAACATGTTTTTTGGCCAGCCAACCTTCCCCCTTTATGTGAATAACACTGAGCAAAAACCAATAGAAAATAAAGGATAGGAATATCTAAATCCATTACAAGATAGTGGTAACTTACCTAAAAATTGCACTTACCAATGCAAAGCTCGTGTAATTTATATATATATATGTTTGTGTTTAGTTTAGGAGCGAGTATTCCAATCTCACTTTTAATTATCTCTTTATTTCACCAATAGTAAATGGTTGTGGACAGCTTATTTCGTACTTCTAGATGTGTGTGTGTGTGTGTGGGTGACTCTAATCACTCTGTTGTGGACTCATTCGAATCCAGCCCTCATGCATAGTCATCTCGTGTTTTGGTCAGGATGGAATGACTCACTACTCAAATTATTGATTTCCACACTTCTTTACATATGTAACAAGACGTTATTAAATACTTTTAAATATGCTATCATCACAAACGTTAATTACAACACTCGAGAATATGGTAATTCGCAACAAACCCCTAATCTTCTCACTCTCTCAAATGTCTGTGGGCGTACCTCTCCATCTTTATATAGCCACGCTTTCACAGCGCCCTCTATAGTTGGACTTTATTTAATCAAAATTTCTTTTACAAACTCAATCAATACAAAATTTTTTTTAAAAATCTTCGATTTTTATTTAGTTATGCTTAAAATTAATATAAAATTTCAATTAACACAATACATGTTTTAGTTTTCTGTTCTTGAGAAAAAGAAAAAAATACTGATAAGGAAATCCTAAGGAATATTTTGCTATTTGGAAACCATTTGATTAAAATACTTTCCTTTAAATGATGCTTAAGAATTTCATAACCTAGTTAATTATGGCATTTCTACAAGTACTTAAGAATCGGCAATTCTTCAGTCGAAGGGTAAAAAATGAAAATCATTCTTACAATCATTCGACTAAGGAAATTCATTTGGGGACGAGATTTTGTGTAACAGTAGTACTGCTATAGGATATTCAAACCCCAATGTAATCCCGTCGAATGGCCAGTCAATTCCGAGAAAACAGCTTTCGAAATTCATACTATGAGCTTATATACAAGTTATTTTCTTTCTGATGCAACGTCGCCGTGGCATGATCGTGAGCGTATCGGAGTACTATCCAATGGGCCGGGGTTCGATTCGCACTACTGCCAACTTCGTTTTTATTTTTTTTTCTCCAATTTATTTTATTATTTATTTTCAGAATTAATTTATTTTATTTTTTAAAAAAAGATTCATTGATTTTTAAATGATATTCCATATAATTATAATAACTATATTACTTTTTTTAAAACACAAAACAACTAATAGTTATGATAATAATACTTATAAATAAAAAGTGAAAATAAATAAAATAATAAAAAAAGTTAAATAAATATAAATAAAAAGTAAAAATAAACTAAATTATAATAAATAAAGTTAAATAAATATAAGTATAAAATTTAACTATGCCTTACATAATTTTTTTTTTATTACTTACAAGAACCTGAGTGATAATTATCATGAAAACATTCGAAACAACTAATTTTTTGACATCTAGCACAATGAATAAAAGAAGAATGTTTTTCAAGTAACAAGGTTATATTGTAAGAACAGGGGTAAAAGTGGCAAAAAATTTTAAGCAATAGTGTAGAACCCACAAAACCGTTATCCTACTGATTTCTCATTTTATTGGAGCATTCTTTGTTTTTAAAAAAAATACTTTGTTTTTAAAAGAATAACACCTGCTCTTTAAAAACAGCTGCCTTTCTGTTGATCAAAATAGGTTTGTTAAAAACGGAAGTAAAATCTTATAGCCATTTAGGAATAAGGAATAATTTTAAAAATACAAGTAATTAGATTTTAATGGCAGAAGTAATTGTAGTTATACCGTATATTAGTTGTTTTTGTGTTTTAAAAAAGTAAAATAGTTACTATAATTGTATAGAATAGTATAGAATATCATTTAAAAATCTATGAATATTTAAAAAAAATCAAAATTACCGTAAAATCCGGCGTATAATGCGCACTTTGAACACAAAAATTAAGATCGAAACTTAAGGGTGCGCGTCATGCGCCGGGTACAAAAACGATAGTTTTAAAAATAACAAAAGAGATTAGCAGAAAAAAAATTACTTCTACATTTTTCAAAACACCGTTTATTTAAAAGAAACGACTTGCCTTACGAGCTAAAAGAGTTGTAGTTCTAGAAGTATACTATTTCTTTCAAATGTCTGGGACAATACCTCGAATAAAGGACTTCAAAACATAAGACAGAGAGAGAGCAATGTATACTAGTACTTCATATTTCTTCATTAAACAGAGGGTGCGCGTTATACGGCGAATATACTTTAAAATTAAAAAAAAAATCAGCTTTAAAGTATGGGTGCGCGTTATAAGCCGGATATTACGGTATTTAATTCTGAAAATGAATAATAAAATAAATTGAAGAGAAAAATAAAAACGAAGTTGGCACTCACGCGAATCAAACCCCAGTCCATTGGATAGTACTCCAATAAGCTGACAATCATGCCACGGCGACGTTGTATCAGGGAGAAAATAACCTGTATATAAGCTTAATATGAATTTCGAACTCTGTTTTCTCGGAATTGACTGGCCATTCGGTGGAATTACACTGGGGTTTGAATACCCTATAGAAGTACTACTGTTACACAAAGTCTCGACCCTAAATGAATTTCCTTAGTCATGCCCTCCCCTTGTTAGTTTAACAAAGATAGACACTACAAAAAAAGGGCATCCAGTTTTCAATTCGTTCAAAAGAAACGTGCTCTAGCTGACGGTAATAAGATACGTCTTCATAAAATGTATTTTACAAAAGAAAGAGAAAAAAAACCCGAACAAATTTATATTTAATTGATTTCAAACAAATTACAAACTGAAGAAGAAAAATATTTTTATTCCGCTTACAACTTTGTGTTGATAGAATGTTTGTAAACTGTCCCTCAAAAGCGCTCGATGTTCTAAGTCAAACACTTAAGGAGAATAAATTATTCAAAAGAGTCTTCGGCCAAACATGTTGCGGCCTGCAAATCTGACTTGACGGCCTAAGGTGTTACGACTGTACGATACTTGAATATAAATGAGATGTGCACTAGGTTTGAAATTTAGTAGTCCATAAATTTCCTCAGAAGTCAATTTTAAAGGAACTGTCCGTTTATTGTTTATCAAGAGTAATAAACGTGAAGAGAAAATATATTGTAAAAATAATTTTACACAAAATTGCTGATTAAAATCCCATTAATTGTTATTAAAATAAGTTGTGTTGCGTAGGCAAAGTATATCGCTTCAAACAGAAATTATTTTGTTGAACAATTTGATATACAAGGGGATTCATAAAGAAGTATAGTTTCGATGAAATATAAATCAAAAACAATCTCAGATGTTATCTTTGTAGGGGATTGATCCCGCGACCTACGGATTCGTAATCACTAGACAAAGGAGAGCGCCTCTGTCCGGGGGTTGTTACTGGCTTATGTAGATATCCAATATATTGCTTCCGAATCAGTGAGTCGGTGGATGGACAAACAATCGATATTATAGTTATGGCGAACGTGTAAGTTATTGCTGTTGTGTCAAGTGAGTCTGACGGCTTTGGTTGCTGCGTCAAGTGGGTCTGACGGCTTTGATTGCTGCTTCAAGTGTGTCTGAGGGTTTTGGTTGCTTATCTTGCGGATGGATAACGTAACGAAATCTGCGGGAATATTGCGTTTTTTCTTAGTTCAGAGTCAAGGTCACCAATGATATTGCGCGTATCCGGAAGACAGACTCCGCGACCTTCGGTTTCATAAGTACGTAACATACCACTAGACAAAATTGATCATCTCTGCCTTGAGGCTGTTACGTGCTTATGTATTTATCCACTACATGTTATTTGTAACAGAATTATAACTGGTTATTTAAACTTTTGTTAGAGACAGTAATAGATGTTCTATGCGTGAGCCCTTAGTCGCATGACACACATTGAGTTGGCAATCCATTTCGGCCCAAACGCATGGTAAGGTATATGAATTAAGTCCATCGATAACGGTTGTGATACGCAGTTTCAGCTCTACTAGATCAACAGGAAGGGGAAGGACGAATATCTTGTTCTTTAAATACCCCCACAGGAAGAAATCACAAAGTGATAAGTCAGGATTTCGGGATGGATTATGGTTAAATGGAATGTTTTAGTCCGAACCTCACCCCAATCCTCCGTGAGGAGATGTTCATCGATCGACGTTATTTCGCACGTTGGCCAACTAGTTTGATGGGGCAATCCAATCGGAGAATGAAGTTGCAAATGTCGTCCTGCCACTGTAGCATCAATCAAAAAGAGTTAAAATATCCAAGAAAGTTGCTTACGTGGCATGTTGCTAAATACAAGAACACAAAAAGTTTTTTCCACTGCAATCGTTGCTATTTTAATCGACTTCTAGTACGGCTTACATGCTGTTGCTTATGTCATTTCCCCTTCAAGGACAAGACACAAACTTAAAGACTACATCTAACTTAATGTTCACTGAGATTGTGCTTGTCTTGGATTGTTACTGTTTTGCAGCCTCTAGAAAGTGTATACTTCTTTACGAATCACCCTGTATTTTCTGTTCTTAGTATCACAAGTTTTGACAGAAAGTTATATTTTTTCATAGAGAAATCTTATGGAAAAATATGAATGGAATTTTATTCAGTACAATATGATCTTAAATTCTTAATTTTCTCACATTCTTATTGTTTGACATGGATAGTTTGGAAAAATAACATTACTCAAGAGAGCTTACGGAGACAGAAGTAAAGTTGTAGCAGTTTCGGCGCTCATTTTCCTTAACTAAATTTTGAATCTATTTTACTGAATGTTTGATACGAGGACCTTGTTTTCTTCATCCAGAAAATAAATTTCACACCACCCGTAAAAACAAACAAACAAGACATAACTATCCAGAAATACGTATAGCAATTGATACAGTATTGTTTGATATCTTAGCATAATAAATACCGGAATAGTAACGCATCCCAGCATAGGATACGATTTCAGTTCATTATCACAGAAGAATGTCATCTGAGAATGCAGGCAGATTGTCTCAGTTGTCTGCAACTTTTCCTCTGTAGAAAATTGATAATTCGACAAAAAAAATTTGTTTATGTACAAAGATAGGTGGAAGTTGCTAAGAACAAGAACCTGATTATGGAGTAAGCGGTGTAAGTTTCCGCTGTAAGTTTTTTGCGGACTTCGCCATATACAGGCGATAATTGTCATGGATCGAAACGGAACTAGCACTGAGCATTACATGCCCGTGGTTCTAATAGCTCGTTGTTCATCTCTGAGTTCAAATATTTTGTGAAGAACCTCTCTCCGTATTTGAAACGAAAGAAATCAAAACCTACATCTTCGTGCAGTAAATAAATCGACGTCAATGCACGTGATAGAGAATTTACAACTGCAGCATACAATAGCCACACTCACAATCTACCATGTTTATGTCTTTTGTAATACCAACATTTTGAGGTGTGGGAAACTTACTTTCTGGATAACCCTGATTTACACCAGGAGAATTACTATATAAGTAAAAATGTAACGAAATACAAAGAAAAGATTGATCAAAAGTACAGGGGATTGACTTTTGTGTCAATCCCCTGTGTTTTTTAAAAGAATATCGGAGTTTTAACACTTTATAGTATTTATTACATATAACTTATTAGTATGACACACACATCGAGTGAAAGAGCAACTGAAAGAAATTTGTTTTCTGGCATATGCGCTTGCTCTCGAAACGTATGCTAATTTTTTCCCCTTTCCCGCCAACCAGCGAGCTAGTAGAAAAACGGCGACAAGTGAACAGAAAGTCTTTCGTGTTCTGTTTGCAAAGACAGACTCTGCTATTACTGTGCAACGAGCGTTCCGTATTAAGTTCGGTTGTCACATTCCAAACGATAATTGCATTCGTAGATGGTATCATCACTTTGAAAAAAAAGGTTGTCTTTGCAAAGGAAAAAGTACGGGATGACCAAGGCTTAGTGAAGAGAATGTTGATCGAGTGAGAGAATCATGCTTTGTGCGTAGCTAAAAAAAATCTGTTCGGCACTCTAGTCGTGAATTAGCAATGCCAGTGACGACTGTTTGGAAAGTTTTACTCAAATGTTTAGAACTACGTCCTTATCGTCTGCAGTTGGAGCAAACCTTAAAACCGACAGACTATGGTTTACGCGCCAAATTCGCAAACGACATGTTGGTGCATAGTAATGAAAATTTTATGAGTTATATCGTATTCAGTGATAAATCAACGTTTCAGTGAACATGTGAAGTGGACATGTGGACACTCATAATGCGCGCATCTGGAGCTTAGAAAATCCGCACAAAGTGCTAGAATTGCAACAAGACTCAACTAAATTGTGTGTGTGTGTGTGTGTGTGTGTGTGAATGTTTTTTGTGTCATATCTTGGTGGAAAGTGTATAGGACTTCCGTTTTCGTGGAACCAGCTGTAACTAGTTCTGCCTATCTTGATGCTCTGCAACAATGGCTATTTCCTCAACTGAAAGAAAGTGAACCAGATAACTTCTTTGGCAACAAGATGGTAGACCACCTCATTAGCATATCTTAGTACGAGATTGGTTCATCATCACTGTACCCAACCAACGGATTGACCACAAAAAGCCTCATGATAAAGCTTGTCAAGCATGTCCTCCACGTTCACCCGATCTGACGCCATGTAATTTTTATTCAGATACATCACACTGGAAGTGAATCAGATTTGAGTCTCGCCATTAGGTGTCTACTGCTTACAGAAAGTAAGCCTGTGTAAATAATATATTCGAACGGATTAAAAAAAAAACTCAAAATGTCTTATGAACAACCCATAGTGATCTTATACTGGCATATGTATCAAAATAAATTAAATACCATACGATTGTTAGTAAATGTGATAAAAATCAAAAGTATTTATACTAGATAAATGAATTCTAGATTCTTTTTCTGCGAGAAAATTTTAATAATTTTATCTTAATTGACACTAATTCATTAAATTTTAAATTAATCAAATTTTAAACTGACTTGCGTTCAAAACTTCAAAAAGATTCTTAACAGTTAACACAATTAAAAGATATGTGTATGCCATATCTTGTTTTTAAGTTTCAATTTTATTAAGTTTTGTAATTTGCAACGTCAAATTTTGCAAGCGTTAATTAAAAAGACGGTTACTTTTAATTTCGTTTAATTGTAAGTGAAATTAATATTTCTTTGTTTATTTCTTACCAATCCACTGAAATCATTTTAAGCTAAATTTAATGAAGGATGTGTCACTGAATTTTAATTTTCGGAAATGATGGAATTAATTTTAATTAATGTAGATTGCCTAATTACCCGCACGCCATTTTCAGAGCGTCATCCTTGAAGCAATTTAAATAAATAATTTATTAGTTTAATTGAAAATATTCTTGATCATTTTATTGGATAAGCAAAATGTAACAAATGAAATTATATATAATTATTATTGTTTATGTTTTAAATAATATAAAAAATTAATTTAGATCAAGCAATATGAGTGATAATTTATATTAGATAAATTTATTAAAATATGTTTGTTTGTTCTACTTCATGTCAGCTTAAACCTTTAAGATGGGCAAATGTATGAAGGATCTTAATAGATAGTTTTTATTTTTAAGTATATATATATATATATTATCTCTCTCTTTCTCTCTGTATATATATAAATAAAGGTTAAAAAAAAAGAAAGTATCTCTCTCATTCAATTTCATCAAAATAACTCCTGAAATATTAGATTTACAGCAGTGTTTCTCAAACTGTGGGGCGCGCCCCCTAGGAGGGCGTGAAAACTCTACGAGGAGGGCGAGAGCATATTGAAAAGTCGAAAACAAAAGATTATTTAAAAAAATGATTAATTTACTGAAAGTAAACCAAAAAAACATTCTGACATAATAAAAAAAGTACACACATTTACACTGATATAATACATTTATAAATGTAACAGTACTGCACGATGTATTTTATAATTAATTTAGCAATACTAAGTTAAGAACAAGTTTAAGAGACCCTATCGGCTTGTCATGTATAAAATTATATACGAAAATTAACATTTACCGTAATAATTTATACTGTTTATAATTAATCCCTTAACATCAGGTTAAAAGTTCCGCATTACGCTCCTCAATGACACCGTTTTCCATCTAGACGCGCTATGTGGCGCATGTGATGTATTGGAAGGGGGGGGGAGAATAGGAATAAATAAGCAAATCTGAAGCAAGTAAATCCATCGCAAACTCGGTCAAAGTGCTTTTATTGACTTCTAAAGTCTTCGGAATAATTTTATGGATAGCAGTGCATAGAAAAGATTTCACTTCGGAACGACGTATATACACCCAGTACAATTAACATTTTGGCTGAGTGAGACATATATATATGCCAATGACATTTAAGAGGTTAAAATCGTATTGTAGCTTTAGCGTCAAAGTATAGTATTATTGAAATCAAAACATTGTTATTGTATGGAAGGGGGGTGCGATGAAAATTCTGATTGAATATTGGGTCGCAAATATTGAAAGTTTGAGTAGCACTGATTTACAGATATGTGAGTTGTTAACCTTACTTCTTTTATCGAGTTGAGATCCGCTGAGAAAGGGTTTAGTGAAAATCGACACCTAGGGGGGTTGCGAGAGGTTAAGTAGGCGTTATAGATAAAGATTCCAGTTTTTAGAACATTAGACCTATATAGACTTGAATTTTGGCAAACACATGTTCTTTTTGCTCGTTAAAAATCCACTAGGACCGGGGTTGCAGAAGTCGACACCCAAAGGAATTCTAGAGGAGTTTAAAAGAAAAATACGGCAAATATGTTAATTTTGTTGAGTAGAGATCCTCTAAGAAGAGGTTTTGCATAAATTGATTCCAAAGAGTATGTAAAAATATAGTTCACAGTCTGATAACCCCATGCCCTGTCTTCTTGAATTAAGAGGTGTGAGATTTAAGAATGTTTTTTAATACAATCGAGAGATTACAGGTACGATTTATATTCAATAACTTAAAACAGTATATAGTCATACAACATCATACAATTCTCAGAGAAGCGGGCGTGAAAAGGCTACTACAACCTATGGCAATAAAGTTCGGTGAATTGTCCTGTAACATTAACGTAGATGAAGCATTAACGAAAGTTACTTTACTGTCCTTCGAAATATTCACCTCCCATGACTATGCACTTCTGAGATATGCTACACATGTCCTGGAAATCTTACAAAAAGTCTTCTTTCAGGATGGAGTTCAAAAGCTTCGTCCCGTTTCGATGGATGTCAGGAATATCGTTAAATCTCTTTCTTTTCAAAACGAGTTTGAATCAGGGAATAGGAAGAAGTCTGAAGGATTGAGATCTGGCGAATAGGGTGTATGTTCAATTTGCACCACTCCCTTTTTTGCCAAGGACATTTTTACAGTAATGTATGTGCGAAAGCGAGCATTGTCGTGAACAAAAATCCATGAACTTTGTTGTGCATACTAGGGTCATGCCCTGCTTAGACGTTTCATGAAACGGGTGAAAATTTCAATGTACCTTACAGCATTCATAGTCGTTCCCTCAGGTTGAAGTTCCTTGTGAATAATGTTTTGACTATCAAAATAGATGTTGGGCACAGTTTTGATGCATGATTTTTCTGCTATATCTTTTTCACGACTAAGTGATGCAAAAGAACGCCAATCTATGCTTTGCACGTTTTGCTTTAGAGTCGTACCTGAGACGTACACAATACAGTTCAAGAAATTTGGTGTCGCATCCAATATTTTAAAAAATCCTGTGAAGCCTCTAAAAGTGCATACTTCTGATCGTCGGTCGAGTGATGTGGCACAAGAGAAAGACACGTTTTTTCTGATCCCTAAATTCTGAGTAATAGCTTGTCACACGCATTTAATAGTTAATCTGCTGTTCATCAGCTATCATGCGTTAAATTAATCGACGATTTTTCGTGATTAAGGTATCCGACTACGTTCGAAACCGTGATTTTAAAAAAGCGCATAAATGGATCATTTTCATGATATTTAGTGTCACTTAGATTAGAATACATGTATAGAATTGTTTTAAAGACATTTTGACAGAAACAATTATTTAAATACAATATTTCGGCGAAAAATAACTTAGAGAATAACCTTTTTTTTCAAAATGTTCTCCTTTTGTGAAAAATGCTTCTATTATAATGATATTTTGCCTCTATATAGTTCAAACCTCTGTACAGAGGCTCAACTATGAATTTTGGAAAGTTAACTTTATTTTCAGAGTTACAACCCATTGAAATAATTATAGGCGTTTTTTTCTTAAAATCTCTCCCCTCTACTGTCGTAAAACATAGATAAACCCACTTCCAAGCTATATATTTCAAAAATTTTACTTGAGCCTCTGTACAGAGGTCTGAGCTATAGAAAGGCAAAATATTATTATAACAGAAGCATTTTTCACAAAAAGAGAATATTTTGAAAAATGGTCATTCTACGTTCATTTTTTCTCAAAAGATTGTAAAATAATTTTTATTGTAATATTATTCTTAAGACAATTTTATATACATTTTTTAATCTAAGTGACACTAAATATCATAAATATTGTCCATTTATATGCTTATGCAAAATTTACGGTTCCGAAAGCATTCGGATATCTTAATGTCCTCACTTTCTTAATGTTTTCTTTACTGACAGAGGTTGCCAGTCTTCCACTACGGGGGTGTCAGAAACACTTTTTCCCTACGTTTTTGAAAACGGGCAAACCACTCGTAAATACACTTCAGAGACACTATTTGATATTCATAAACACGTGGTAAAATCTCATAAATTTCTCTCAGTGTCTTACCAAGCTTAAAACAAAACTTTAATTCAATCTTCTGTTCATCAATTTCCTGTTCTCAGTTAAGAACCAACACATTAAACAAGAACTTTGTAAAACAAGTCTAACACGGAACACAAACGATGCTCAACTGAGCAACGGTGGGGGAAGATGTTCTGAACCTGCCGCTATGCATTTGTAGCGTTTTGTTTCAAACAGTGTTGCTAAATCAGCCCTTCTGACTTCATTCACCGAGCCTTATATTCAGAGCTTGTATATTTTATAACAGTTTGAGAATTTAAAAAGAACAAGCGCGCGTTTACATATAAGCAAATGCGAATGTTTGTCGGAGGTAATTTTAAGGGATTATTTTTTTATGAAATGTATTTCATGATAATTTAATAATTTCTGATGACGAAACTCTCACTTATCTTTATGCGTAAATTGTTACTGAAGATATTTTTATAAGATTATTTTGAATGTAATATATTACTTCATAATTTAAAAAATTACCATGAACGAATTTCCCTTATAGGAAAAATGTGAATGGTCTTAAAAGATAATTTTTATGAGCTTATTTTTAATTAATATTTCATGTCAGTTCACAAGTTTAAGATAAACAAACCTTCCCTTATCGATAAACGTAAATGCTTTTAGAAAATAATTTTAATACATTTATCTTTAATTAATATTTAATGGGAGATTAAGAATTTAAGATGCATGTCTGTTCACTTACGAGAAAGTGTGAATGTCTTAGGTAAGTATTTTTACGAGCTTATATTTTAGTGAAACCTCATGACATCTTAAGAGTTTATGATGAAGGAAAGTTCATTCACCTGTATGTGTGAATGATCTTAGAAGATAATTTCTTGAGGCTTATTTTTAAGTAATATTTCATTACCTCATAAGAATTTGAGATGAACGAATGCTCACTTATATATAAATGTGCATTATCTTAGAAGATAATTTTTATGGACTTATTTTTATGTAATTTTCGTGATAATTTAAGACTTTGTTCTGAAAGTGAACGTTCACTGATCAGCGTGGTATATTTATAAGCTTATTTTAAGTAAAACCTCATGAAACTTTAAGAGAAAAAAAATTTTAAATGAATGATTTCTTTTTTTTTTACTTATTTGTAAGTCTGATTGTTCTTAGATGATAATTTTATGGATTTATTTTATATGTAATAAATACATTTCATGACAGTATAAGAACTTAAGATGAGCGAACGCGTTCTCTTATCATTAAGTGTAAATGGTCTGGAAAAATAATTTTTACGGGCTTATTTTTAAGTGAAACTTCATAACATCGTAAGAATTTAATTTAAACGAACACTCACTTACATGTAGTTGGGAGCGGTAACAGAAGTTCATTTTTTTAGTTTAATTTTTATCAAATACTTTTATCAATTTATATCTTTTATGTTATTTATTACGTAACTACTAACTAACTAATATTCCATGGTAGATAAAAAGTTTAAAATGCACACATGTTCACTTAACAACAATTATGCATGTTCTGAGAAAATAATATACACGAAATTTATAAAACACTTTTAAATAAGAATTAATAGAAAAAGTTTCATGTATGAGTATAAATTATGTGAATTTTTAAAGGAATGCTTTTATATTGAAATATTCGCTATTTCTGGTAAGTCATGCAATCAATTTCTAGTCCTAAAATTGTTCAGGAAAATACTTTGTTAGAAAATACTTTTAATTGTACTTATTCCCTCTTGTTCAAAACATCTACTCCTGAAAAGTAACTTGAAGATATTCAAAGAAAACGGAATTTGAGCAGAACACTTTTCGTTTAATTCACGATCTTAAAAAAGAATTTTCGCTTTATACGATTACTTCTGCTCTTCAACCGAATTTATGCATGTTTTATTATACCGACTATTTGCTCTTAACTGTTTAGCGGATAAACACACAACAAAAAAACGTAAGATTTCCCAGAACTGAAAGTATCCTTTTTCGTATTTGTATCTTATGAATGGTGAATATATACTGAAATTTTATATTGTTTTTCTTGTAGCGTAACATAATAGGATTATATTTTTCATTTTTGTTTATTTTATTTACTTTAGGAATTTTTGATATTATTCTTGGAAGATAAAATTTCATGCAGTTCTAGGAAATATAAGTAAAACTATATTTATAGAATTGTATGCGATGCATTATATATACCTTAGTTCATATAGAGTCTATTGTATCTGCTTATTTTTATACATTAACTGTTTGTATATGCATATGCTTGTCTAAATATTTAACTTTCATTTCTGAGGATAAGAAATATTTTTAAAATTTGAGAAAAGAAACATAAGTTCAAACAAATGATCTACACATAGGCAAAAAATTCTTTTTTCCTACATATTCAGATTAAAAATTATTATAGATTATTAGTGTAAACAGCCTGAATATGCTTTTGAAGCAATTAATTTTTTGTAAATAATCATACATTATTAAGTCTCATTTGACATACATTCCATACATTAAAAAAATCGAATAATTATTATCAGGAAAGAACGTGCATAACTTACATTTTTATTGCATACAAGTATTCAATAGTATTGTTCCATTAGACAAATAGACCACAATAGTTCCGTTTGACACTCAAAAAAAATTTTTTGTTAGTTGAAATATTGTAAGAAATTGTATTCATACTACCCATTACAAACACGTTTCAATGGGTATTTTATGACGTTATATGACAAGATACTACTTTTGAATTATTGATATGTATGCTCTAAAATTAAGTTTTTAATGCAACAGGAAACATGCTTGCCAGATTTCAAGTCTTTAGATCGTAGAGGAGTTCTAATCAACAAAGAAAACATGCCTACAAAAATCTCAAGTCTGTAGGAAATGATTTGTTTTATCTGTAATAATCTTGGGAGTCGATTTCAGGAAAAAACCTCTTTTACCTGATACCTGTCTAACAAAATCACAACCGTTTCCAAATTTCATGTCTGTAGGTCTTAAAGTTTCGGAGACTTTGTGACGAGTGAGTTGTAACGGATCTATTCGAGTACTTTCATCTAATCTTCTTGGGAAATCTTTGGATAATCAGTTCACGTGTATTCACAACCAACCCTTTTGAAGAAGAAACCGCGTGATATTCAAATTAAGTCTACTATATAGTCTAGGTTTTCTAGCTAGCTAGGAGGAGAAGGAGAGAAAGCGTGATAAGGTAGAATTGATTGCTACTGATCAGGTATTATAATATTAAATTGAGTAATTCAAATAATTAATAGAGGAAGGATTTAAAGTGACGATTGATCACTATAGTTGAATTAATATTAAAGAGGAATAATAGATTTGATCTTATATTAAGAGGATCGATATTGATAGTCTCCTAACAGTTCGTGTATCTTTCTGTTAATCCACATTTTGTTAATATTGAGAATATGTCTTTATACGATGAAATTTATAGAATCATAATTGCTATTTTTGTGAGAACAATAAATAGATTGCTATTGATTATGGCTAGTGTTTCTTCCCTTCCTCCCAAATATCTAGGCGGGCAAGAGAGAGGCCCTAATCCCTGACGGAGTGAGTAGTTTTACTTCATTATATATTAATGATAAAAAATAAGACAAATTTTCAATCTTTAAATTGAAAAATAAAAAGTTTATTTTAAAAATACATTAGAAGAAAATCTTACGTATGTGTTCATTATTTGCTATAAGTCATATATATAGTCCTTAGCAAAATTTAATAAAAAAAAAATCTTAGATTTTTTAAAGTTTTTTCAGCAGACTTTTTAATTGATGTCATGAACAGGTTTTGCTAACAATACGGGAAAAATACTTTTCGTAGCGCATTTCGCATATCTTTATGTGCAAAACTTTTAAGGGGTTAGGTTCACGAAACAGGATCTGTATCTCAGTAATGTTAAAAATAGGTATGTTTAAGGAACATTTATAAACATTATGTTGAATAAAATTCTCCAACTTTTTTTTACTGAATATTCTTTGAACCACAATACATGGGTTAATCAATATTTTTATGGATAGGATATCTAGTTAATTAAAAAAAAACATTTTTTGCACAAATCTGGTTTTTTTTTTTCAAAACAGTGAAATTTTATGATATGTAATGCTATAAATTAATTTAGAATATCTTTTTGAAAAAATATCTTGATTAAAGTATGTATTACAGTGTAATTATTAATTGTGCAAAGTAATAAGCTGTTAAATGCAGTAGTTTAGAAACAAATGCTCCTTACATGGTAAAAACGTTAGTTTTGAGAAAAGTGGATTTTTATGAGCGGGGCAAGGGGACTCTGACAGGGTGTAAAACATTTAAGAAATTTATTAAAAATATTTCTACTGCACTTAGAATGATACTTTTTGCACCATTAGAAGCGTAAAAATTTGTATTTTATAAAAATGGGAAAAGCGAAAAATGTGTTTTGGGGGCGTGAACCTACCCCCTGAAATAGTTTTAATTAATTAGAAATTATTTTCAAATACAAGAGTAACTATGAAACTTTTAAGATACGCGCAGATTAAATGTTATAAAACAAAATTAACGGTTTCATTTGAAAATACTAAGTATTCTAACACAGCAGACGACTTTTTACTGACTTAATTCAAGTTGTTTAGAGTAGAATAAATTTTAGACAGAAGAAAAAATGAAGTTGAGGTGAGAACATTATCGTGCAGTTATTTTCTATGATTTTAAAGATGGATTAAATCCAGAGGAATGCATTCAATGGCTGCAATTAGCATTTGGCGATGAATCTCGATGTCGTGCTACTGTATTCAGATGGTTTACAGAATTTTGAAGTGGTCACAATTCAGGATAAATAACACACAGGAAGGACGCGGTCAGCAGTAATCCCAGATAATGTGTCTACCATAGGAAAAATGTTAATGAGTGATAATCGCTGTACCTACCAAATGATACAGAAGTGAACTCTCTTGAAATTGGATCCACAGCTATATACAAAATTATTCATTTGCCGTTGGGTTCCTCATAATCTAACTGAGCACCGAAAAGAGGAACGTGTCAGAATCAGTCAAGAAACCATTAAATTGCTAAATGATGGTATCCTCCGCATCATTTCTAAAAGTGTAAGGGGTGATAAAGCATACATACCATTTTTTTTGACGCTCCAACACGCCAATAAAGCAAAGTATAGGTCTTTGAAGATGATCCCACGCCAGCAATGGTGAAAAGACAACGAGCAATGAAAAATGCAATGTACAGCGGTTTTTTTCAGACGTACGGGATTGGTCAAAGCCATCAAATTGGAAAGACAGAAGACAGAAACAGCAAACTGGTATACCACTAAATGTCTTCCAAAAATTCTCCAAGAAGTTAATGTCAGAGAACTAATGTTTCACCATAACAGTGCATCTTCCCATACAGCCGGATTAACAGTTGTGTTTCTTAAACAAAAACAAATTGAAGTGATTGAGCATCCAACTTATTCTCTGCATCTAGCTATGTGTGAAGATTCGTAATTTTTTAATTTAAGAAGGAACTTACGAGGACGTAGTTTTCATTTAGAAGAAGAGATTGATGTCTATATAAATACATTTTACATCCATTCCAAGAAATGAATGGTTTGAGGAATTTATCTGTAGAAAATTCGTCTACAAAAGTGCATTGATGCTGGAGGAGACTACTTTGAACCCTCCTAAAATTTTGAACGCGTATCTTTAAAAACCTAGGAGTATCTCAAAAATTTCAGAGTAACCCTCGTATTACAATATTTATAGAAAAGAATGAAACTTTAAATTACATTACTAGGCTCGTTTAATCATAATAAATATACACTAGGCCAGTGTTTCTCAAACTGTGGGGCGCGCCTCCCTGGGGGGGTGCGATAAACCTATGAGGGGGGAGCGAGCATATCGAAAATAAAAGATTAAAAAAAATTATTTACTGGAATGAAGTAAAACAAAATACTTTCAGAGATAATAAGAAATACACATTTACATTGATGTAATTTATATATATATCATCTGCGATACTACGCCATAAAAAATAAAAGCTTCTACTTCAAAACCTCATTATCTATCTTTGAGATACTATAACCAAATAAAAAACATTTTATTTTATTTGCTGTAATCCCATGATGAGAGATTTTTTTATTACGTTTTCTTGTCAAATTTAAAGTACTACTCTTTCAGAGAAAAAACGAAACCCAGACCCATAATCAAAAAAATTTTAGGGAGATAAAAAATTCATCACTGTTATGTTATTGAAATATTGTACATTAGCTGCAGGCAGCAGAAAGTGTTTGCTGCGGTGTGACCCTCGAACTTACTTGTATGGTTAGTTACGTCCCTGCTCTCTTATGTATTTGTTTTTTCATTTAGGGAAGTTGTAAATAAACTATTTCTGCTGCACTTTTTTCCTTGTAAAATATTTTTATGATTTTTGGAAAAGCACAGAGAGCACTTTGAAGGATTACTTGGCCAAGATTTATTTTTATGAGTATTCCCAAACATATAAAGCATAATGAAAAATGTTTTACACAATTTTTTTAGAACATCCATATTGTTTTAATCCGGGAGCTGTCACGCCCAGCGCAGAGTGCACGAAATCGGTAATTCTGGCAAAACTGTTTAATTATTACCAATGGCCCTGACACTATCCTCCTGTTTGGCAGTCTTAACGTGAACTAAAATATATTTGTCACATATCTCCCTCTTTTTTGGGAGTGACAAACGTTTTTTTACAATCTGAAGGTACTTGTTTTCACAGAGTTCCCGGTGCGATTACTTTTTTTCCAAAATATTTTTTGTGTTCATGCTACATCCCCCCGTGAATAACTTAGTGACTTTGATTTCCTTGTTGTACGACTTATTGTGGTTTGGTAAATGAGCATGATGAGCAGGTAAATGTTTGGTAAATGATCAGAATATATATATATATATATAAAAGAAATGGGCATCTGATCTCTATTGAAAGATGTTAAAACTGATATAAAAAGGTATGAACCTGCTGAAATCATGCCTATTAAAGTAAATTTGAGAAAAGCGATGAACATGAAACGAAAGAAAAATTTTTAAATACTACCAAAAGAACTCCATCAACTAAAGTAAGAAGCCATAAGTATCAGAAGACACACTTTGATTTGTCAAAAAGACACAAGCAAGCAAAAGTTCAACATGCTATTTGTCGAACATCAAAGGTCTGTAAAATTACAATAACTTGAACAAAATATGACAGTTTTGCCTGAAAATAACATTCCTATAATGTTAGCGAAAAGTGTCTGTGATTTGTATCCTTTTTTAAGGTCACGCACATATGAAACATTTTAGTTCAGTTTTCTTGGATTTTTTCCTAAAATTTGCAAAGAAAAATTTAAAAGTCTTTGGAAGTAGGTAAGTATATTTTCTCTTAATTAAATTAGTCACTGGAATTACGATTTTTATTGTGTACTATAAAAATTATTATAAGAAAAGGATTGGGGTGAATCATCAACCCCGATCGACCATTAGTGTCGAGTGAGCGCTTGCTCCAGGGTTAAAACATGTTGAAGTCTTTTCGCTTTAAATATTAAAAAAAATACAATTATTCTTCATCGGAATTTTATGTTATTGTTCAGTATTCAACATCAATTCTAAAGGCTAATTCTGTGGGGCTTAAAATAACGGTTCCTTAAAACTAATTATAATTTGAGCAATCATTTAAAAAAAATCATTTTACATTTTTGTAAACATTGTAGCGCACTTGGCTTTACTTTCCTTACAATTCAGCGTGTTCAATAATGTTTTTTTTTTTTTTTTTTTTTTTTTATAAATGAGCTCGTGCAAAGAGCGGGTACTTCAGCCGGTATACTTTTAATGCATCAGTGTGCTGCGCAGAGTATTTTATAACTAATTAATTACTACTAAATTAAGAACACAAGTTTAATAAGTATTAGCTACTTCTATAGGCTTGTCTTGCAGAGCAAGGTTTTTCAAAGGAATGTTTATGATTAGAAATTAACCCTCTGAGTTCTTTTTCTATATTTAGCTGATATCTATATTTTGTCTTCTAAGCAGCCAGCGCATTTTGTAATATGTTCCAATTTAAAAATTAGAGAAAGGAAAAATCACATAATAATTATCCTTTTACTTAATTAATTTTTTTTTTTTTTGCTTAAAAGTACATACATATACAAAATTTAATACTTATGTTATTAATTTTACGGTTTATAATAAAGATTGTAGCCTTAGCGTCAAAGTGCATTATTATTGCATTCAGTACATTATTAATGTATAATGGGAGGAGGGCGCGATAAAAATTGTGATTGAAAGGGGGGCGCCACTACTGAAAATTTGAGAAGCATTGCACTAGGCAACCATTGTTTTGGTGACGTCCTCTCACGTACCTCCTCCATCTATGTAGCATGTTTCTCTCTAACCGATCACGCAAGTTGGGAATATTGAGTCATTGAGTGAACCCGTGCAACTGCATTCTTCCGGTAAATTGTCGGATCAAAACATCTAGTTTCTCGTGAAACCTTAGAAATCAGCCACGAAAACATTTCAAAAATTAACCGAGGCTTATGGAGATGAAACTTTGTCTCGTGCAAATGTATTTGAATGGTATAAGCGGTTTTAAAGGGATTATCTGGTGAAAATTAGGAACGTGCTGGACATCCGTCAGCGAATACAGACCAAAAAATTGCCAAAATTCGTGATAGGAGTGGACTCCTACTCACATCAGTGGTCAGACTGTTGATCAATACTACTACATTGAAGTAATCAAAATATTTCGTGAAAAAAATTAGGGAAAAAACGTCAGAATTGGGGAGTGATAGATGACTTTTGCACCAAGACAATGCACTCGCTCTGATGGTCTTAACTATCAAGCCCTATAGGGTACCCTTCTTATTCACCTGATTTGGCCCCATGTGACTTTTTTTTATTTCCTATGGTTAAATCTTGCTTATTGGGAACCCATTTTACCTTAGTTGAAGAGGTTCTGGAAAAAATGGAGAATCTCCCGAAGGGCCTTCTAAAAGACAACGCCGAATACATAAGTATGTGATTGCAGAAGGGAACTACTTTGAAGGTGATAATGTCAAGGAGAACTGATCCGTAAGTAAAAGAATTTATTGAACCAGTTTTGTGTGTGTGTGTGTCACACCTCGTAACATGAGTTATACACACTGGCCAATGAATTAGAAACCCAAGATCCATATTTTATTGCACCAACTTCTTCATGGATAACTGCTCTGATTTCTTCTGGCATCAAGTCTACATGCTACTGGAATGCATTTACGTCCACGCATAGGCTATGCAGCTTTTTAGATATTTTGAATTAGATGAAAGATGAGTGTGCTCTTGAAAGTATGTTCTATCACATCCTATACTTTTTCTATGGGATTCAGATTTAGGTTATGTGATGGCCAGGGAAGAGTAGCAAAGTGATAGTGAATGAGTTTTAAACGCTTCTGAAAAGATGTATAGTTGTATTATCGTCCATGAAGCCTCCATCGTCATCATGGTAAAAATAATACATTAATGGGTTCAAATGATACGTCACTATATCTAAGTACCTCATGGCTGTTTGTTTACCCTAGAGGAACACAAGGGCAACACTTCAATGCCGGCAGAATGTGTCTCATATATCGTGATAGAGGTTAGATTAAAGGTGATAGATTAGATTAGAGGTGGCGAATATTTGAGGATGAAAGTGCCATTTTTTCTAACGAAATATTTAATGAGATATAGATATGCCGTCAAATAATTTTGATCTGTGATTATCGGAAAAAATAATTGAAGTAAATACTGACAACTTAAAAATCTTTGTTTATTTGAAAAAAATATATTTTACCCTGTATAGTAGAAAATGTTATAGTTATACGTATAATTCAAATTGAAATGAAATTCGTTTGACCTCTGTCACTGCAGATTAGATGACAAATAACTTATATTAAGATTGTAAGATGTTACTTTTAGCAGAATGCATGCTGAATTGGAGTTGAACTTCACTGGAAATCAATTCAGTTGCATTTGCTACTCTTAAACTTTTAACCAAAGGAATTGGGATAAGTTCAATTGATCAAATGAAATTACATCTGGGTACATAATACATACTTGATACATAATGTTTCCAATAATTCTTTGGATTGAGAATATCTGGCTGAAAATTCTTTGAGAGAAGAATCAATTACGGAAATAAATGTTTCAATAAAGGTTTATTTATTTGGTATCTCGTGTTCATTTAAATCTTTGATATTTCTTTTCAAGTTTGGGAAATACTTATAGTTTCTGGTAATAATATCGTTTCTGAAAACATGCAGTTTAGCTTCGAAAGTGCGAATGAGATCCATATGATAATTATATTATTCGTACTTTGAAGTTTTACTTTCAATTCATTGAAATGTTGGAACATGGCTGTGAAAAAAATAATTTTGAAAACCACATAACATCAAATATCTTAGGACATTGATCAGTTTTCCCCTCATTTTGCTGAAACAGTCTGATTTCTTCCAAGCAGCCAACAGATATTTGAAATACGTCCCCGTGGTTCAACCAGTGATCATTATTATACTTTAGTAAGCCATTATGCAGCAAGGTGATTTCATCCAAAAGAGCATCAAACTTTCTCTTATTTAAAGCCTGCGATGATGTGAAGTTGACTATTTTTGTGACTAACGCCATTATATTATCAAGAGGTATTAAACCACTCTTAACAAACAAGGTTTGATGGTGAATAATGCAGTGGAATTCACGAATCAAATGTCCTACGGTTCTTCGAAATAAACTTATAAAGTCATTTTTAGGTTAGTCGTTTTTTTATGGTCTGTTGTCCACCATATATTTCGAGTACCATCAGTTGTTATTGAAACATTTTTTTTTTCAAATCTATTTCTTCCTGAGTGAGAGAATTTTTAACAGCCATATGAGTAGTTGTAACCCTTGTAATTGTTAGCAACGATATTATAGCAATTAATTCTTCCTTAATCCAGTTTACTATATATTACCGAAGAAAAACAGATAACAGTACAGATTTAGTGACGTCAGCATTTTCGTAAAGACATAGCTATATAAAAGGAGTGGAGTTAACGTAATTTTTTCCCGGTCAGTTTTATATATATAAGACTGTTTCTTTTTGTTGTGTTTCTAGACAAATTATATTGTTGATGCGCTGAATCATCTTATCTTTATTATCAAAATCATCAAAAAGTAAAGACGAGCATGCTAAACAGGTTTCCTTTAAAACTCTTCAACTTGGAAAAGGTTTACTATGCCGAACAGTTAAATAACTTAAATAACTGAGTAACTTAGCGTATTCTTATGGCAATTTTTGCTAGCATATTTAATTATAGACGTCAACTGTTTATTTCTCTCCGTTATTGCACTTTAAATTATTTCTTTTTGCTCTGGTTTGCTTTTTAGACAAAATAATTTGAGATTTATTTCAAAATTCCGTTTTACAGACGAAGTTCTAAATAACACTGTTCCAGAACATAAACACTCCCCGCTTTGTTGCCTTTGCTAATCATACCATATTTCTTGGTCCACCAAGTATGAAATTCTCTGCTACAATTTCAATTTCTCACTTTTTTTGCTGAAAAAGCCATGTTAAATAACTGTTAAACATCGTAAACATAACAAGAATAATCTTTAAAGTATAGTTGAGTCGACGAAATTGACAATGCTATGCTTGCACATTTGACATCATTACAATTTTTTTCATTTATCCCATTTTACTTCATTCTTCATGAAAAACTCTCTAACACCTTATATTAGCATTTTAACCGCGTATAAACTACGACATAAAAAAATGCATACTTCATCCCTAGCACACATTTAAATGCAATTCTCAAAGTTTTCTACTTCATTGACCAGTGTGTGTATTATGACCCTACATTTACAACCAGATTCTCTTTTCATATGTTTGTCCTGTACTAAGCAAATATTAATTAGACTAAAGAAAACATTTCAGCCAAACATTCTAAGACCATTTTGTCGAAATCCAGTCAAACTTCCGTTAGCAACGTTTAAAATGAAATTGTTGAAAAATACATTTTAATTGAGTTTTAATATAGCAACTATATATGTTCATGATATATAATCTTGTTTGCCGTTTTGCAACTGTGACTTATTTTATTTGTTATTGAGATTTTTTTCAAAACAGTGTAGTATAAATTTCAATGTCTTTACAACTTTTGAAATAGTGAAATATCAGTTTCTTCATTAAATTGTCTGTTTAAGACTTTTTTGCCTTGACTGGATGATTACGTATTGGTCCCAATTTTATCATCTGATTTACCAGGAGATTATTTTCTGCATTTAAAAAATTTATTAAATTAAATGATACGTCAAAATTTTCATCGAGATGTGTATAATAACATACTTCGTATCAAAAACATTATTTTCTATGCAAAATTGTACAAAATATTACAAGTACATTACATGTTACAAGTTACAATGAAATATATAATTTACTTTGGAATGTGTATTTTATTTCAACATCTGCAATTAAAATAATGTTAAATAACTAATACAGCAGAATCAACTCTATTAAAACTCAAAGGTATAAACTTTACTCAAATAATTGTTTAAATCAAAATAATATAAAATATAAAATGTTGCAAAATTATTATTTTAAAATAATTATTTTTTATAATATTTTATAGTAAAATAATTTGTAATAAGACTGTAATTTGTAATGACTCATAAATGCACATATAATCTAAAATTAATTAATTTTTTTCTTTCTAAATGTATTATTTCTTTTTTTAAATATAGCAAAGTCTGCTCGTGAATACTGTTGTACCTGCAACTGTTCCTTTACATATTAAACTATAATGCATATATTCTAAATTTTCCTGGATTAAATCAAATGATAAGAAATTGTGCAGGAGTATCAAAATATAAAAAGGAACAATTCACTGCAAAGTATAATGTAATTGAGCTTCTTTTGGAATAAAAATCATATTACATCGGATATCGTTACATTACTGATTAGAACATTACTTAGAATGGAAAAAATAAAAAATACATTTCAAATGAAGTGCTAAAAAATGCATGCCAAAATTAGCACAGAATATGCGGAAATAGTACTTCTTCGTAATAGTTAATGCAAAAGTAACTGTAAAGGAAATCAGGTTAAAAAAACATTTTTTTTTTTTCAATTTTTTTTTAGAAAAATTAATTTATCTGTCGCTACTTCTAATAAAGTTTCCATTTTTGTAATAGTTAAATTAGAATTAATCTAACTATCAAAACTATTTAGTTAATATCCATTAGTGAATTGTAAAAGATTTTACTTTAAAATGCAATTTCTAAGAAGTGTAAATTAAAACACAAAAGGAAAAGTTTTGTACACTACATAACTTATGCTGTAACTTTGAAAGTTTGTACACTAAAACTAAATAAATAAACATTTTAAAGGTAGAATTCCTCAAAATTTTTCAAAAATTAAATTCGAGAGTTAAAAAGGTACTCAAATTGCTTTCAAAGTTATGAAACTTTTCACGTATAAGACTAAGCATAAAGCTAAAAGAAAAAATGAAAATGTTTAAAAATATGTTATTACATTAATAATACAATTATGAATAAAAAAATGTAATGTAATAAATTGAACAAATTGGTGTCTGAACGAAAAGACAATTTTTTAAAAATGTTCCATAAACTTTGTCGTTTTTAACATTACGGAGAAACAGGAAACTAGATTTAGTTTTATTCCCTATGTTATGACATTTTTTTTTAATTCTACAGAATTTAAGGTTGAATGTGTGACACATGTAATTAATAGATTATTAAGGGTTACTGAGGTCGAGCTTCATACATTCAAAATTAGATAGGATGTTTCAGACGACACCTATAAGCTGACATACCAGTCTCCTCTTCCCCCCCCCTCCAATGCAACGTGCGGACTTTGAACTTAGACAGATTTAGCGGACATCCCATTTTAAGTTGATGGCTGTTAAACAGAAGTAGGTCTGGAATATTTGAACTCATCAGCATGAACACTCGGTTTCTGTGGTCGATACTGAAGCTAAATATATATTTTTTTTTTTGACAAGAAAAATATTAGTTTTAAAAACAAAATTTTGTTTTAAAAATTAATTGTCAATATGATATAAATCAACAAGCAAGTACGATCTTTAAGGTATCTTTAAAAATTATTGAGCAAAAACATATCAAAAACCTCAATTAATCTGATTAAATTGAATTCCTTATTCAAAAACTAAAATTAGTTTTGATTTTTCTTAAATATTTATCTTCCAAAATACAAAATCGTATTAAAAATAAAGATACCTTCGAAAAGTCGAGAACGATTCTCCGCTTTCTTCAAAAGAACGATTTTCCATTTAATAACATAAAAAATCCATCTCAAAGAAATAAAGCTCTCTTAGGAAAAAAAAGAGCGGGAAATTAGATTTTTTTTTCCTTTCGTTATTGATTGTAAAGTACCTCAAAATCAGTCCAAGATTTTATTCCTCCTTTTCTCGAGATAGAACCGATGGGATATTTCTGGAATGTCCATCAAACACGCGAAATATTCTTAACCAAACAATCAAGGACGATAAATTATTCAAAAGTTGGATGGGTCAAAGAAGTTGGGGTCTGCAAATCTGACTTGATGACCAAAAGTGTCTACATTATGACTTCGAAATGTAAATGAGACGCACGGTTGAGAATTCGAAATTCGATATTCCACTGAGATATTCAGACGCTGAGTTTACAACTCTGGTCTCTTTATTGGAGTTTCGAACAGTATAAGGTACAATCGAAATATTTTTAAAAAATGTGCTTTAATCTCTAACTTAATTAATACTTGTAACGATATTTCTGCTGGGGATAGGAAATTTAATAGCCTTAGTTATGAAAAAAGAAATTGCACCATAAAAAAATATGTTTTTCAGGAATTTAAAATGTGTTATAAGATAGTTTCTTCACTACATTTTTGTTTTTTTTTTTTCTTTTTTTATGTGCAAAGTTTTGAATTAAAGGTAAAGTATTTTTTTATGGGAATTTTATGAAACTTTATTAAATAT
>BMAV01000541.1:237008-251874 GCA_019973955.1 Trichonephila inaurata madagascariensis | reverse complement strand
TCACTCTCCTAACTTTAACAGCACGACAACGTGAGTGTTTTGACCATCGTTAGATTGAGCATTCATCAAACCTTATATATGGCAGGTATTCAGTAATACCAGGAATTGAATTGAACTCATGACAAACCAACCACAAATCTGCGATCTTGACCGCTAGGCTACTGCGGTGGCCAGCACTCATTAGAATGGCTACTTTACAAGATACCAAGCATACAATTTACGGATAGGATTAATGAGTGCTTAAGATTGCATTCTAAGAATTCCTCAGAGATGGTAATGATGCTATTATTTTTTCTTGTCATCTGTCACTATGCAATAGAATAAAATATTATTAATTGAAGTATTTATTATTAATTAACAAGTAATTATTGGTGATATTCATGGGGATTCCTTCCCACTCGCAATTTACCATATGTATGCAAAATTTATTCTGAATATATCGAATATTTCAAATTGGTTTCTTCTCTAATCCTAAGTTCCTAAAATGTTCAATATTTTTTTTTTATAAAATTTTCTATACGAAAAAGAAAATTAATTATGAAATTGTCAAGATCAACTAATCATTTTCGTCATTCTTAACATAACTTCGAAATACGGATCAACAAATTTTATAAATGCAGATATATGCCTTTAGTTTGCTTTTATAACTTAATTCAGATTCGTCTGTATAAACATAAAAGTTCTAAAATGTTACATTTTTCATGAAGAAAACCTATGCCATAAAAATAATATCTGCATATTAAATTCACTAGAAAATGCAGAATTATTTCTCTGCCAAAAACAGTACTAATATTCAAACGCGTAGGATAAGATAATACTGCTTTTGTATTAGCGATTCGTAGAAAAAAGGTTTCAAACATCGGAGCCTAAATATGCGTTATTTGCATAAAATTAAACATTATAGCTTGGTTAGGTTTGTCATTTATTTACTTACTTAAGGTATCCGACTACGTTCGGGAAAAGTGATTTTATAAAGGCAATAAATGGATAATTTTCATGATATTTAGTGTCACTTCAATTAGAATACATGAATAAAATTGTATTAAAAGGTCATTTTGACAAAAAAAAATTATTTAAGTACAATATTTCGGCAAAAAATTAACTTAGAATAACCCTTTTTCCAAATGTTCTCCTTTTTTGAAAATTGCTTCTATTGTAATAATATTTTGCCTGTATATAGCTCAGATCTCTGTACAGAGGCTCAACTATGATTTTTGAAAAATTCACACTATTCTCAAAGTTACAACCATTTGAAATAATTATCGACGTTTTTTTTCTTAAAATTTATCCCCTCTGTTGTCGTAAAACATGGATAAACCCTCTTCTAAGTTATATATTTCAAAAATTTTAGTGGAGCCTCTGCACAGAGGTCTGAGCTATATACAAGCAAAGTATTATTATATAATAGAACATTTTTCACAAAAGTAGAACATTTTGAAAATGGGTCATTCTATGTTCATTTTTTGTCAAAATATTGTACTTAAATAATTTTTTATTGTAATACTATAGTTAAAACAATTTTATGTACATTTTCTAATCTAAGTGACACTAAATATCATAAATATTATTCATTTATTAGCTTTTGCAAAATCACGGTTCCGAACGTAGTCGAATACCTTAAATATTTTGTTTCACAAACTGCTTGTTATTTCTTTACATGCGAAATCAAAATTATCACAAACTTACAAGAAACTGTGTACATCCTGTAAATGTCTGGAATTTAAACTCATTTTTCAAAAAGTTATTTTTTTTATCATTTTCACATTATTACAATTTAAATTTTTTTTTCCTTCTTCTATACTTATTTCCTATGGAACTATGCTTATCTCGGATGCTAGAAAAATCAAACAAAAATTAAAAGTGTCATTCTTATCAGAGAACTTTAATTTATTTGACAGTGTTACTTCTACTGAAATCTATTCAAATATAGTCTCTTATTTTGTCGTATTTGTTTTGTTTTTTTACTTAACCCGCGATCACACTCGCGCGGGGTGTTCTGTACACCCCAGCAACAAGAAAATCCTCCCAGATTTCTAAAAAGAATGTGCAGAAACACGATTTTTTCTGCAGCTGCACATTTTAGGTCATTGAACCTTCAGGCGTGATGCAATCCCTCTTTAAGGAACGATTGGAATGTAATGACCTTCAAAAGTTTATCTGGAGGGCTGAGAACTCCCGCGAGAAGTTGAGCATTTGTATTCAGTCTGCTCTGAAAGTTTGGAAAATGATTAAAATATTATTTTTCTACTTTCTACAATCATTATCTCATTAGTTATAAAGTATATTTATTACTGGCATATACGTTTTACTGGTTTATGAAAAAATATAAAATTATGTGTTTTAAAATGAAAATTTTGTATGTTTAGTTTAAATTAATGTTAGTCTCATTTGTGTGCAATAAATTTAATAATTTTATTTGTATAATACAAAACATCTTGGACTTTATAAATATGTATCATAATGATTTAATTTTTATTTTCATAATTAAATACACGTGTTAAAAGTATGGGGTGTTCTCTACACCCCGCGAGTAACGGCGGTAGAAAAACAGGCGTGAGTGACCGCGGGTTAATTATGTTCCATCAACTATTTTCTTTCTATAAGGCCCGAAGTTCGTGGGTGTGATAGGGTTCATGGAAGAAGCAGATACGATTATAAAAATAAGTACTTTTATTCTATCTTTAGCACTTTATATAGTATACAATTTTATAACTTAACTCTAGGATCAGTCGGAAACCGTAACTCCAAACAGGGTGTATTAAATTATTGAAAGTACTTATTTGGAGTTGAAGCACCTTGTTATGATCCTTTTCGAAGCCCAATGGCTTGGTCAGCTCCAAATTAGATTACACTATTCCTGATGGATTTTATGTCAACTGCTCATCTCAAGCCACGGGACCACCCAGTCGCTATTCACCTTTACTAATACTTGAATTTCAAACTTAACGCCCAACGATTAACCATTAACTCTCCGACTCAACTACAGGCACTTAAATAGTAGTTACATTTGTATAAAATCAAGTCATTCCTACGGAAAATGGTCTTTAAACTAAAATCACAGTTAAGGGTACAGTGGACTTTCAAATCGGTAAAAATCTATCAAATTTTCAATTTGACGATTCTTGCAATCGTTGCCGGTATATTCATTGGGCGCTTGCGGAGAGCGCCCAAAGGCACAGAACACGCATAAGCTGAATTAACCAGATATTTTGGATATAAATTTCGATCCTCCAGTGCCAAGGGGGCCTGTACATCTTCTGTGCACAGGGCCTGAAATGAGCTAAAATTGGCACTGCTGCGATCACTGCTACTGAATCCAAAAGAATTCTTTAAACTCGGATAATTTTTATGGAAATTATGATCTTTTCAGTTCGAATTCATGTTTGACTACACCTCTTTGTTTCCAGAAGAATATAAAAAAAGGGATTCATAAATATTTGAAAAAATGATAGTAAATATAAGGAAAAGAATGACCTTTCATTTTGGCAGAAAAATTTTAGAATTAACTGGGTTTTTTTTTCATTATTATTCCTTTATTGGATGTTTATAGTTCGAAATCACTGCACACTAATAGATAAGTTAATCATAAAAAGATATTATGCTATGATCAAGCAGATGTATTTTATTACTTATATTACATAACATTTAGATTTTTTGTATATAATGATCTAGAGTTTTTATGATTTTAAATAGAATGTTCAATCATATTTCAGAAGATTACATCGAAATATTAATTTTTCTTTTCTTGTTGACAATTTCTTTATTGCTGAAAATTCAATATGTTTATTATAGCATTGCAAAAATAAAATCAGTTAGTAACTTAAAAATGATATGGTATCCCTTAACTTTAGCAATAATTGCTTTAATCTGATGTGGGTGATGACTTATAATCATTATGGACATAAAAACTTTCATATAAGATAATTTCAATTTTTGTACCTTCAGTAATTTTAAAGTGTTCCATGCGCAATTCATTTCTCCCATTGCAGTGAAAATTTGCACAAATGTTCTCTGTATATGTATAAATAAATGCTAGTGAAAGTTTTTTTTTTTTAATTTAGGGTAGGGAAAATAGTAAAAACTAAAGAATACAAACATTTTATTTAGTTTTTAAGGGGGAAAGCTAAAGATTTCAAGATAAATAATTTTTTTAAAATTTTGTGAAGAAAGAAATATGAAAAAAAAAATTCTTAAAGTTTTATTTTTTTTTGTAGACAATTGCCATTATAAAATAATATTGGCGGCTTAAGTTGAATCTGGGTGTGCGTGGAACATTCTGAAAAGCATTAATTATATTCGGTACATTTAAAATTTAAAATCTGAATTTCTCAGACACCAGTAAAGATATTTTCACTAAACTTTGTACATTGATATATGTTAACACATCCCATACTTGTCTAAATTTGAAAAAAAAATCATTTGTAATTAAAAAAATCGATTTTTTGAAAGCCCACTGTGCCCTTAAGGAATATTTTCCCCAAGAGAGTTAGTAGAAGCTTAGTACCCCTTACAAGTTCACAATATTTTAATGGATATTACGCAAAAATGTTGTTAATTTTAGTTTATAAGACTCCTTTTTTTAGCAGTTAAGTTAAATCATGACTTCATGATTTAGAAATAGATAAATAAATTTAGTAAATGTGTCTGTACTTGCGACAATTTTTTTAAAAAAAAAATTAAGATTTTTTCGTGGTTTTTAGATTGATTTTGTACATTTTAAGAAAAAGAGGCTGAAATTAAGAAGTGAAAAATAAATTATTACTACTAAAATGGGGATAAATTGGTAAAAATTGTCAAAAAATTACATAAACGGGGCCTGCTCTATACCAATAGTAAATGAAGAAATTCTCATTTTTTTTATTCCTAATATATTACTTGCTCTTCCTTTTTGAAATGGCCTGCATGATAAAAGATATTTTAATTTTTACAAAAACTAAAGCACTTTATCTTAGTTATTACATGAAATTGCTTTAAAAAATAGTGATTATATTTGTAGAAAGATTCGATCTGAGTACCTTCCATTCCGAAAGCGAGTAATTAAGCGATCGCGCCAAAACGATCGTCTTGGAGTGTTGTCTAGTACTGGTTTAAATAGATACCGCTACATATTCACATAAGGATCTGTTAATATTGTAATAAAACAGTGATTAGATATATAAATCTGAAGGTTAATACACTTTTACTGTAATATAGAACATGCACAAATTGTTTCAGCAAATTATTTTAAAAACTTTTTGAGCAATCACTGTCCCCGTTTGAGCTACTCGAAAAAAATAAAACAAATTTCGAGTAAAACGCATTTTAAAGTTGAACATTTTATGTAAAGTTATAACATCTGCTCTTACTAAAACACATGTAGTTTTTTTTCTAGTGAATGGAAAATAAAAAACTTGGTATTTTTATAAATCTAATAAGATAGCTTATAAAATAAACTCATAGTAAAAATTTGCCAATTTTTTTAAAAAAATCAAGATTTGGGGGTAGTTGCATACCTTAAGCATGCGTATAATATTAAAATTGGTGTGATAGTCTAGGTTTAATAATATTTTAGTCTAGATTTAAGTTTCAATTTAATAATTTTTTTTTCTTAAAATTACATTTGTATGTTATGTATCCTTCAAGTGGAGGCTTAAATTTTTACCCCTTTTTAGTTGAGAGGTATAATCCCATCCAATGAAAACTAATCGTTTCCTTACTAACGTAGCACTTTGAAGAAACACTAGATATTTTGGCGACGAACCAGTAACTTTGAATTATAGTTAACTGACGAAAATGATGCCTAAGCTGCTATCCTTCTTTATAAGTGTTCGGTGCTTGAGCCTCGATTGATTAAAAGTATATAATCTCCTTTATACGATGGCCATATTGTGAGATAGGGGCACCAGGCCTCGAACTCATGACTCGATAACAATAATAGCAGCCATGAGTTCAGGACCATGCCTACTCTGCACATCATCAGTTGAGTTTTAGTCTAGTTTCTCTGTGCTCTCTTTTTGGCTCCTGTAAGTTTTTTTTTGTTTGATTTTTTCAAAGACCACCCCCTTACTACGATTCATTCTCCTTCAAATCTCAACTAGCAATAGACAAATCCAAAATAGTCTAGTAAGCAGCTTGACAGAAATTTCTTTTCAATTCATTTGTTAAAGGCATTAAGAGGCGTATATCTGTGAACCGGAGTAGGTGGGAAATTCATATCATATACCCAAACCAAGTTGAATAGCTTACCATTGCTTTTTTAATATTATTAGTGTCTTTTTATTCCGAAAAAGACATGAAATTTTGCTTAACGTGCCATCGAATACCTTTCTATTCACATTTTTAAATAATTTTATCAGTTTTATAATTCATCGTTATTATCACATTCCTACGAGTAACAAATACAAGTTTTGAGTTCCTTTCATTGCTTTTTTAACCTGGTATTTTTTATGATTAAATAAATATAGTGCATGTTGCACACACATATGTTCTTCCTAAGCAAAAGCCAATAAATAAATTCCTCTATGTCAATTATTTAGTTTGTACATCTGTGTATTAAATTTATATACAAAACCACTTTTTACATTAATGTTTCAAATCCTACTATTAGCTCACACTCCCTCTATATATATTTATTTATTTTCGTGGAATTTTTAATCGTTAATAAAATACATTTTAAAGTGTTCAATAGAGCTGAAATTTTATATGCATGATTATTTATGATGACAATACAGCAATTTAGTTATAATTAATAAAAATTAATTGATTAAAACTAATTATTTAAAGAATTACAAATACAGTCACGTTGGCATCATTTTTGGCGACTTAGCGACCCAAACAGGAAAATGTTTTTTTTCTCACATTTTAAAACTCTCGTTTGAACTACAATTTTATATACAATATTGTTTTGGGAAAAATACGATAAATTAACTATAATTATTAAAATTAATTGACTGAAACTAATTATTTAAAGAATTGCAGATACAGCCACGTTGCTTTCATTTTTAGCGACGGGTCAAATTTTTTTTTTTTTTCCCGTTTTAAAGCATTCAGTTGAACTGAAATTTTATAGACATGATTGTTTTGGATGACAATACGATACTTTACTGATAATTAATAAAAATTAACGACCACTTAATGTTGTGATTCTGTTCTATGTATATACATATTTATATTAGTTGTAAATATTTAATAAAAAGTAGCAGAAAAATAAAATTTTTCTTTGTTGATTTAAGTAGGAATTGACTCATTATCATTTTTTTAATATTACTTGTTTATTATATAGAACAATACATTATACTATGTTTTTAAAGTATTATGAATAATCAATCTTAAGGCTTATGCTACTAAAAATGCTGCTCTATAAAATTTATGAGTAAATCGCATATGATTAGAGTCCTTGAGGATTTGATCATGGGAATTTATATCAAGGAAGTCTGGCTTAAACCACTGACTCATAAGAGTCAAAGAAATAAACTCCATTATTGCTATCGATCTTATAGTAATAACCAAAAAAAAGTCTCTATTTGCGATGAACAGAGTATATATTCTAACGCAACAAGAAAATATACTTTACAAAGTTGCAACCACTGCTAAACCTAAATTGTATTCCCAATTTGATTTATTACTATAATGGTCTATGAAAATGTTACGGAAATGCAATATACAAACTTATTTATAAGCCCTTACATTATCAACTTTATTCAGTCCTTTTTTTTTTAGTCTTTTCTAAAATCTCTTCTTATCGAATGCTTAGTGAGAAGACTTATAGAGGAAAAAAATAAGAAGTTTTACGTTTTTATTTCTGAAATTGTAAGCAGGCTCGCTGCTAAAAGTAAAATCTTTATAGCAGAATCAAATACTATGAAATTTTACATAAATAGTGAGCATAAAATTCGACCATACCTTTTCAAGCTTAAATATATGAACACAGGAGGAATTCCAAATTTGTAGGAAATGAAAGCTTAAGGAACACATCCATGATTTTTTTCACTCCTTGCTGAAGTTGTAACACTCCAGAAGACCACCAATAAGTGTGGATGTGTAAGCTATCACCATTGGATAAATGATATTGGGGAAAAAATGATACTATGATATTACTATGAAAATACTATGATATTAAATTTTACAATTAATTTCACAATTCCAATGGATCAAAAAATTAAAAAGGCTTGAAGATCATCAGAAATACAAAAGCAGAACATGAGACACAATTCATACAGATTCATACGAAACAGTTTGCAATCATGTCAAAAGTCGCATTCACAACTTTTACCGAGTGGTTTAAAACCATTGGGAGAACTACTTATATATATTATATATTACATATATATATATGTATATATATAAATTTAATAAAGTTTCATAAAATTCCCATTAAAAAATATTTTACCTTGAATTCAAAACTTTGGACATAACAGAAAAAAAAAAAAACAGAAATGTAGTGAGGAAACTATCTTATAACACATTTTAAATTCCTGAAAAACATATTTTCTTATGGTGCAATTTCTTGTTTGATAACTAAGGCTATTAAACTTCCTATCCCCACCAGAAATATCGTTAAAAGTATTAATTAAGTTAGAGATTAAAGCCCATTTTTTAAAATCTATCTTTCGATTGTACACTTATACTGTTCGAAACTCCAATAAAGACACCAGAGTTGTAAGCTCAGTATCTGAATATCTCCGTGGAATATCGAATTTCGAATTCTCAACCGTGCGTCTCATTTACATTTCGAAGTCATAATGTAGACACCTTCGGTCATCAAGTCAGATTTGCAGACCCCAACTTCTTTGACCCATCCAACTTTTGAATAATTTATCGTCCTTGATTGTTTGGTTAAGAATATTTCGCGTGTTTGATGGACATTCCAGAAATATCCCTTCGGTTCCATCTTGAGAAAAGGAGGAATAAAATCTTGGACAGATTTTGAGGTACCTTACAATCAATAACGGAAGAAAAAAAAATCTAATTTCCCACTCTTTTTTTCCTAAGAGTGCTTTCTTTCTTTGAGATGGATTTTGTATGTTATAAAAAGGAAAATCGTTCTCTTGAAGATAACGGAGAATCGTTCATAGCTTCTAGAAGGTATCCTAATTTTTAAAACTATTTTGAAACTTGGAAAATAAATATACAGAAAAAGTCAAAATAATTTTAGTATTTGAATGAGGAATTCTTTTAATAAGATTAACTGAAGTGTTTGTAATGTTCTTGCTCGATAATTTTGAAAATATCTTAGAGATCGTATTTGCTTGTTGAATTTAATCATAATGACAGTTAATTTTTGAAACAAAATTTTGTTTTGAAAACTATCGTTTTTCTTGTCAATATACATATATAAATGTAATAATTCCCTCTAGTATCCTATTTATTAACTATTTGTATTAATATTTAAAATAACTTTAATTTTTTGGTTTAAAAATAATATTGTAATCTTAATCGGAATCTGCTATTCCGAACTCCCTGTCCCGCCCATTCTATCCAATCAGAACTACTATTACTTAATAATCACGCGCTTGCACTGCTGGTATAAAATCAAAAATCTTGTATAATCGCCCTCTTTGTCTGCTTGCCGTCAGCATGTAAACGTCCACGAAAGAATGTAAATAACTGCAGCTTTCTTTATCTTTGTGTTGTGTCCGTTAAGATGTCGCTTCTGTTATATGTGTCTGTTTTCGTGTTTTTAACAAATAGATGTGAAATATAAAAGAGATTGACCAGTTACGCTATGTGTGCTTCAAAATAAAAAGATGAAAAGTTATTCTAAACCAGATATGACAACAAACCAACAGCGGCCAACGCTACTACAATATTTTATATACACTGAAGTGTCACTGAATTAGGGATAGCAAGGGCTATGCAAATTGTGTAGCACTGCTCATCATTTATGCCGAAGTGAGCGCTCTGGGATAACTGCATATATAGTGCGAACTGTGGTTGTTCTGAATTTGTTGTTGGAATTGCCACTATGGGTAAACTGCCTTGTTTAGTCACCTTCGATCACGGACAAATCGTAGGTGCGCGACGCATGGGTCACTTAATTTCAGAAATTGTCAGACAGCTAGGATTTTCAAGGTCAACAGTGTCAAGAATATACCAAGAATGCATGCATGATGGACAAAAATCTAGCGATCGGGCAAACTTCAAAGGACAATTAGCCTTGAGAGTGAATGGTACGAGATGGCTCAGGCGTATTGTGTGTAGCCAGCGAAGCCAAACATTAGTTCAAATTACTACCTAGTTTAATGATAGTGCCAGTATATAGCACAGTCAGTAAACGAACTATGCCACGCTCGCTTCACCGTATGGGTTTCGGGAGTCGTCGACCTAAGAGAGTAAGTACCATGGCTCAATGCTCGCCATCGGGCTACACTTCATGCCTGGACAAGAGAGCACAGAGTCTGGAGTGTAGAGGTCTGGATACGAGTAGCATGGAGTGTAGAGGACTGGATACGAGTAGCAAGGAGTGATGATTCTTGATTTCGACTACTAAACGCCTGCCGGAGGCTGAGAATAGGGCGTCAGGCTCATGAAGCCATGAATTCTGCATGCTATTTGGAAATGTACAAAGACATGGTGGCTCAATCATGATCTGGGGTGTTTTTTGGGGCACTATTTGGAATCCTTGGTGCGTGTACGAACCTCATTCATTGCAATTTGGTACGTAGAGTTTCTGGGTGATGACCACCATCCGCTGATGCTGTTCTGTTAACCCGCGGTCACTCGCGCCTGTTTTTACTACCGTCGTTACTCGCGGGGTGTAGAGAACACCCCAAACTTTTAACACGTGTATTTAATTATGAAAATAAAATTAAGTCATTATGATACATATTTATAAGGTACAAGATGTTTTTTGTATCATACAAATAAAATTATTAAATTTATTCCATACAAATGAGACTAACATTAATTTAAACTAAACATACAAAATTTTCATTTTAAAACACATAATTTTATATTTTTTCATAAACCAGTATATATATAAAACGTATATACCAGTAATAAATATACTTTATAATTAATGAGATAATGATAGCAGAAAGTAGAAAAATAATATTTTTATCAATTTCCAAACATTCAGAACAGACTGTATACAAATGTTAAACTTCTCGCGGGAGTTCTCAGCCCCCCAGATAAACTTTTGAAGGTCATTACATTCCAATCGTTCGAGAAAGAGGGATTATATCAGGCCTAAAGGTTCAATGACCTAAAATGTGCAGCTACAGAAAAAATCGTGGTTCTGTACATTCCTTTTAGAATCCTGTGAGGATTTTCTTGTTGCTGGGGTGTACAGAACACCCCGCGCGAGTGATCGTGGGTTAACCACACAGTAATGAAGTTTTCCAGAAAGACGACTATACCTCTTACAAGTCCCGGTTGACTATTGACTGGTTGGATGAGCATTTCTCTGACTTTTCTGTCATAAATTGGGTCCTTAGAAGCTCAGACTTAACTCCTATTAAGCATGTTTGGGATGCTTTGGAGCAAATCGTGAAAAGCCATCACACAGCACCAAAGAACCTTTTTGAATTATGAACAGATTTTGCCAATATTTGGCAAGTCATTCCCGTGGAACGTTTCCAGATACTTGTTGAATCTATGCATTGTGATGTGGAAGCCGTTATCAAGCCCAGAGGAGGCCCAACTCGTTACTTAGTAGGTATCCCTAATTCAGTGGCACTTCAGTTTATATGTATATATTAAGCTTCAGTAGCCATCACGGAAACCGAGTGCTCATGCTGTTGAGCTCGAATATTGCAGACCTACTTCTGTTTAAGACTCATCTATTTAAAATCGGATGCCCGCTAAATCTGTCGAGGCTCTAAGTCCTCACGTTGCTTTGGTGAAGGAAAAAAGGGAACTGGTATGTCAGACAGGTGTTGTCTTAAACTCAACTCAAACTCAGTGACGCAACAGCCCATGAGGGCCAAGGCCTACTGTGCCCATCCCAGTATACGTGACCATTGGGCGCCGAGATGCATGAGCAGATGTCCCAATCAGGCGTCAGTCTTAAGCTTAATGAGCTCAAATGAGACTTAATAATGTATGATTATTTGTTGAAAATTAATGGTTTCAAAGGCAGATTCAGGTTATTTGCCCTAATAATCAATAAGAATGTTTAATTTGAATATATAGGAAAAAGTAATTTTTTTCACTGTGAAGTTCCTTTGTTTGAATTAATGTTTCTTTTCTCAAATTTTAATAATATATTTCTTATCCTTAGAAATGCATGTTAAATATTTAGAGAAGCATATGCATATGCAAACAGTTAATGTATAAAAATAAACAGATACAATAGACTCTATATGAACTAAGATATATATAATACACACATTCGATACAATTCTACAAATATATTTTTACTTATATTTCCTAGAACTGCATTAAATTTAATCTTCCAAGAATAACATCTAAAATTCCTAAAATAAGTAGAATAAACAAAAATGAAAGATTTAATCCTATTATGTTCCGTTTGTGTTCCACTACAAGAAAAACAATATAAAATTTCCGTATATATTCACCATTCATAAGATACAAATATGAAAAAGGATACTTTCAGTTCTGTGAAATCTTGCGTTTTTTTTGTTGTGTGTTTGTCCACTAAACAGCAAAGAAAAAATAATATAATAAAACATACATAAATTCGGTTGAAGAGAAAAAGTAATCGTATAAAGCGAAAATTTTCTTTTTTAAGAGCATGGATAAAACGAAAAGTTTTCTGCTCAAATTCCGTTTTCTTTGAATATCTTCACGTTACTTTTCAAGAGTAGATGTTTTGAACAAGAGGGAATAAGTGTTGAAATTATTTTCTAACAAAATATTTTCCTGAACACTTTTAGGGCTAGAAAATGATTGCGTGACTTTTCAGAAATTGCGAATATTTCATTAAAAGCATTCCTTTAAAAATTCACATAATTTATACTCATAAATACATGAAACTTTTTCTATTAATGCTTATATAAAAGGATTTTATAAAATTCGTGTATATTATTTTCTCAGAACATGCATAATTGCTGATAAGTGAGCATGTGTGCATTTTAAGCTTTTTATCTACCATGGAATATTAGTTAGTTAGAAGTTACATAATAAATTACATAATCGACATAAATTGATAACAATATTGCATAAAAGTTAAGCTCAGAAAAGTGAACTTCTGTTACCGCTCACAACTACATATAAGTGAGCTTTCGTTTAAATTAAATTATTAAGATGTTATGAAGTTTCACATAAAAATAAGCCCTGAAAAATTATCTTTCCAGACCATTTACTCTTAATGATAATAGAACGCGTTCCCAGATCTTAAGTTCTTATACTGTCGTGAAATGTATTACATATAAAATAAACCCATAAAATTATCATCTAAGAACATTCAGACTTACAGATAAGTAAAAAAAATCATTCATCTAAAATTCTTAAAGTTTCACGAGGTTTTACATAAAATAAGCTCATAAAAATACCACGCTGATAAGTAAACGTTCACTTTCAGCAGAAATTCTTAAATAATCATGAAAATTACATAAAAATAAGCTCATAAAAATTATCTTCTAAGATAATTAACATTTATAGATAAGTAAGCATTCGTTCACCTCCCATTCGTACGAGGTAATGAAACATTACTTAAAAATAAGCCTCAAAAAATTATCTTCTAAGACCATTCACACTTACAGGTGAGTGAATTTTCTTTCATCGTACACTTTTAAGCTGTCATGAGGTTTCACTAAAATATAAGCTCGTAAAAATACTTACCTAAGACATTCACACTTGCTCGTAAGTGAACAGAAATGCATCCTAAATTCTTACTCTTCCATTAAATATTAATTAAAGATAAATCTATTAAAATTATTTCATAAGAGCATTTAAGTTTATTGATAAGAGAAGGTGTTTTTTTTTCTTAAACTTGTCAACTGACATAAAATATTACTTAAAAATGAGCTCATAAAAATTATCTTTTAGGACCATTCACATTTTTCCTATAAGGGAATTTCGTTCATGGTAATTTTTTGAATTATGAAGTAATATATTACATACTAAATAAGCTTATAAAACTATCTTCAATGACAATTTCCACTTAAAGATTAGCGAGCGTTCCTTCATCGGAAATTATTAAATTATCATGAAATATATTTCATAAAAAATAAGCCCTTAAAATTACCTCCGACAAACATTTGCATTTGCTGATAAGTGAACGCGCACATGTTCTTTTTAAATTTTCAAATATACAAGTTCCGAAAATAAGGTTCGGTGAATGAAGTCAGAACGGCCTATCTAACCAAATTGGCGAAAAAAACGCTATGCATGCATAGCGGCAGGTGTTGAACATCTTCCCCTATCATTGTACAGTTGAGCGTCGTTTGTGTTCCGTGTTAGACTTGTTTTACAAAGTTATTGTTTAATGCAGTTTTTCTCAAACTTTCTATACTTGCGACCCAATTTTCAATCATAATTTTCTTCGCCCCCCCTCTATGTAATAAAAATGTATTGAATTCAATAATACTATACTTTGACGTCGTATACACAATCATATTTAATTATAAACCGTACAAATTGTTAAGATAAATATTTATCTTTGTATTTAATTTTATGATATGCTCATAGAGTCTTTGGTAATTATAAAAATTGTTCTTAACTTGTGATATGGTCGATCTTTGTCTACCATATCGTGGGGTTTAAGCGTAAGTTAAATGTGTGGGATTCTCGAAATGAAGAGACATTTTAGAATTCTTAATATGACTTTATTAAGAGTTTAACTTTGATTACTTATATATTGAACAAACTTCTATTAAGTGAGAATAAACCAAAACACGTAGCCGTAATTAAAACAGATCGCGCAATTGGATCACTTATCTAAATAATTATATTATCCGCCTACTCTCAATCCTAATAATATTTC
>BMAV01000541.1:198269-232008 GCA_019973955.1 Trichonephila inaurata madagascariensis | reverse complement strand
CGCTTTCCAAGCGCGCGAAACGACACTTTTGTTGATTCCGAACTCTGCAGCTACACTGGTGACAGTACGCCCCTCCTCCAGCTTTCCGATCATTCTTCCACGTGTGAAGTCATCCAGATGATTTCTTCTAGCCATATTTCACGAACTGACTCACTGGCACTTGCAGAGAATATGGTGAATTGCGTCTCCGTCCTTCATTTCATTCTACTGTTGAGCAGCGCGCGCCGACATCACGCGTTTTGCGTACGCTCACATCGCTTCTGACGTTTTGTTCCTGATATTTGCATATGCATGACGTTTCTACTGACTTACGTGTTCCATCTACTGATCTCCAGACCTCTTTTTCTGCAATTTCATGGCTATCTGCTAAATTTTTACATTGTTGCTTAAGTTTTGCACACCAGTGTTTTTAACATATACAGAGAATTTTTTTGCAAATTTTTACTGCAATTGGGAGTAATGTATTGCGCATGGAACATTTTAAAATTATTTAAGTGACAAAATTTAAAATTACCTTATATGAAAGTTTTTATGTCCATGATGATATAAGTCAGCAACCACATCTGATGAAAGCAATTATTACTATAGTTAAGGAATACCATATCATTTTTTAGATATAAATTGATTTTATTTGCACTGCTATAATAAACATATTTAATTTTCACTAATAAAGAAATTGTCAACAGGAAAAGAAAAATCGATATTTTGATGTAATCTTCTGAAATATGACTGAACATTCTATTTAAAATCATATAAACTCCAGATCTTTATATGCAAAAAATCTAAATGTGATATAATATAAGTAATAAAATATATCTGCTTGATCATAGCATAATATCTAGTTATGATTAACTTATCTATTTGTGTGCAGTTATTTCGAACTATATGCGTCCAATAAATAAATAATAATGAAAAAAAAAAACCCTAGTTAATTCTAAAATTTTTCTACCCCAATGAAAGGTCATTCTTTATCTTTTATTTATAGTCATTTTTTCAAATTTTTATGAATCCCTTTTTTTATATTTTTCTGTAAACAAAGATGTGTGTAGGCAAACATGAGTTCGAACTGAAAAATCATAATTTCCATAAAAATTATCCGAATCGAAAGAATTCTTTTGAATTCAGTAGCAGTGATTGCAAGCAGTGCCGATTTTAGCTCATTTCGGGCCCTAGGCACAAAAGATGTACAGGCTCCCTTGGCACTGGAGGATCGAAATTTATAACCAAAATATCTGGTTAAATCCAGCTTATGCGTGTCTTGTGCCCTTGGGCGCTCTTTGCAAGTACCCAATGAATATTCTGGCAAAGATTGAAGAATTGTCAATATGCTCAAAGATATATAAAAATCGAAAATTTGATAGATTTTTACCAATTTGAAAGTCCACTGTACTTTTAACTGTGATATTAGTTAAGAGACCACTTTCCGTAGGGATGACTTGCTTTTATACAAATGTAACTACTATTTAAGTGCCTGTAGTTGAGTAGGGAAGTTAATGGTTAAGCATTGGGCGTTAAGATTGAAATCCAAGTATTAGTAAAGGTGAACAGCGACTGGGTGGTCCCGTGGCTTGAGATGAGCAGTCGATGTAAAATCCATCAGAAATAGTGGCAGTTATCTACCTTGGATCTGGCCAAGCCATCGGGCTTCGAGAAGGATCATAACAAGGTGCTTCAACTACAAATAAGTACTTTCAATAAGTTAGTATGCCCTGTTAGGAGTTAGGGTTTCCGATTGCTCCTAGAGTTAATTTATAAATTTGTATACTATATAAAGTGCTAAAGATAGAAGAAAGGTAGTTATTTTCATGATCGTGTTTGCTTCTTTTACGAACTCTCTCACACCCACGACTTTCGGGCCTTGACAAACTTATAGAAAGAAAATAATTGATAGAATATAATAAAGAAAAAAACAAAACAACAAATGCGGCAAAATAAGAGATTATTTTTGAATAGATTTCTGTAAAAATAACTCCATCAAATAAATTAAAGTTATCTGATAAGAATGGGACTTTTTTTGTTTGGTTTTTCTAGCATCCGATATGAACATAGTTCCTTAAAAATGTGTATAGAAGTGGGAAAAGAAATTTAAATTGTAATAATGTGAACTGATATAAAAATAACTTTTTGAAAAATGAATTAAAATTCCAAACATTTACAGGATGTACATAGTTTCTTGTAAATTTGTGAAAATTTTGGTTTCGCATGCAAAGAAATAACAAGCAGTTTTCTAAACAAAATATTTAAGTAAGTCTCTGAAGAATTCTTAGAATGCGATTTTTAGAACTCATTAATCCTATCCGTAAATTGTATGCTTGGTATCTTGTAAAGTAGCCATTCTAATGAGTGCTGGCCACCGCAGTAGCCTAGTGGTCAAGATCGCAGATTTGTGGTTGGTTTCTCATGAGTTCAATTCAATTCCTGGTATTACTAAATACCTGCCATATATAAGGTTTGATGAATGCTAACAATGGTCAAAACACTCACGTTGTCGTGCTGTTAAAGTTAGGAGAGTGAAGTACCAGCTCAGGTTGTGATAAACGTGGTGTTGCGTGTATCGGTGTTTGGGTGTTAGAAGAAAGTTCAGCCATAATCAGAACAATTCTAATTTATTATTCTCTCACTTAACTTAACAACCCAGGGTAGGAAATGCACACTTCCACTAATTATAGGAGCTCTTACACGGTAGAAAGTATACTTAATATATATTTAATCATAATTCAGTTAGCTTTCTCTTGGAACTCTTTGGTTGTCTACTGTCTAAATTACCGTAATTCCATTCTCAGTTGTAAGGCCCATTATTCAATTCTAATTTATTGACTAAATCGTCAATTAGCAATCCTTAATTTTTCAGCAAATTAACCGTCGAGTAACTCTTGACTAGCTCTCGATACCTTCCACTAACCACTAATTTCGCGTACCTAAAAGTTAATGCTTAAATATAACCCTTCATTTGCATAAACCGTGTTCCCTTGGGGAAAAAGTTTTCAATAGAACAGCATTTAAATGATATGTTTACCCCAAGTGGATTAGTGAAGGACTTGCGGATAGACCCATTATAAGGTTGCCATACTCATCGATTGGCCGAGGTTCAAAATTACGAGGTTCGTCACCAATAGCCCGCTTGTAGCTTTACAGAGCATTTTACCCTAATAAACAAAAACTAGAAAAGTTAAAAAAAATAAAAGGCAAAAAGAAGTTAAAATGTAGGCAAAAATAAAAAATAAATAATTAAAAAGCCGAGTCAGCTTAAAGTTTAACTGAGAATACTTCAAGAAACATTTAAATATTCCAGAACGAGCTAAAAGCCATAAATTGCGTTAGAAGTTTTTTTTCTTTTTGCCTTTTATTTTTTTTAACTTTGTGATGCACTATATACCCGCACCTGAAACAAAGAACATAAATTTATTTCTGTGGCTTAAATTCTGTTCGTAAATTTGCATCTGCTTTACAAATAAAACATATATGCCCGGAAACTATTTATATTATCTACGGCGTTTCACCGTTTAAGCCACTGAGGCAACAGATATTCAAAACAGACAATATATCTTCTCCAGTTTACTCTACGCTTTGAAGGCAGTTTTGCAGATAATGGATGAAACATATATTTTTGACCTAGAAACCAATTTTAGTCGCATCTTGTCCCTTGTTTGTTTTGATGTTTGAAAGAAAAACACACAGGAAGAAAATCGTACTATTCGCTGGATTTTTTATAAATATTTTTGGAATTCTTCTATAGGTAATTATTGATTGATATCTTAGATTTTTTTTTTTTCAGAAATCGAAATGAATCCCGAAGTAAATTCAAATATTGATAACTGAATGGATTTAGATCACACAGAAATCGCTTTCATTTGAGTTGGTTTCAAATACCTGAAGTGAAATTCTATAAAAAAAATAGTATTCAAACAATTCTATTTGATACAGTTTATCTATCTACAGTTTATCTATCAGTGCTTCTCAAACTTTCAATGTTTACGACCCAATATCCAATCATAATTTTAGCTGCCCCCCACCCCTAGCCTCCATACAAGAACAATGTATTGAATTCAATAATAATATACTTTGACGCTAAACTTACAATACGACTTTAATCTCTTAAGTGCCACCGGCGTATGTAAACGTCTGTCTCAGACAGCGCGTTAACTGCCCGGGACGCATATATAGCTATTTCTAAGGCTTTTCTATGCACTGCTACCCATAAAATTATTCCGAATGCTTCGAAACGCAAAAAAAGACCTTGACAGTGTTTTCAACGCATTTACTTATTTCAAAGGGTTTGCTCTTATTTACTAATTTTCTACTGACCCTCCCCCCTTCAAGACACCACATACGCTCGCCTACGTGTTAAACGGTGGCATTGGGGAGCGAATCGCGTAGCTTTTAATCGGCATTTAAGGGATTAATTACAAACCGTACACATTATCAAGATAAATGTTAATTTTTGTATATAAATTTAGGTATGACAAGCCCATGGGGGTCACTGGTAATTATTAAACCTGTTCTTAACTTTACCTGTATTGTCAAATTAATTATAAAATATATTGCGTAGTATTGATATATTTATGAGTATTATATAAATGTGTATTTTACTTTTATTATGTCAGAATATATTTCGTTTGTTTACTTTCAGTGAATTAATATTTTTTTTTGAAAATAATCTTTTTTTTCGTCTTTTCAATATGCTCGCGCCCCCCTCGTAAGGTTATCACTCCCCCTAGGGGGCGCGCCCCACAGTTTGAGAAACGCTGATCTACATAAATCTTTGCTTTTATTTCTATGCAATTATGTATTTAATTTCAAAGTTGATTTAACGTATGTATAGTCACTAAAATATATATTTCTTTGTTTTCATTCTCTCTAACCACAATATAATACTGTAAAGATTTTTTTTTTTTTTGCGGTTTTGACCTGGCCCAAGTTGGTGGATTTTCATGATGCAGAAAATCAACAGCGGGCATGTCGTATGATTATATGGTATATAAAAGATCTATAGTGTGTGTTTTACTTGGATGCTCTCGTCAAAATTAAATCATGGTACAGGTTCTCATCGTCAGAGCTCAGTTGCCTCCCTCTAGGGGGAGAACTGGGTGTCAAAATCATTGGTATCCACCTACGGCGCACCCCACTAAAAAGTGATGCCAGCTTCCGGGGGATATACTAGGTATGAAGTGGTTAATGACCAATTCGCAGACCATTAGAAATGAAAAATAAAAGGAATTTTTCTTTCAATGGGCTGCGTTTTAGCAACTAAGCCTTTGCAGACATGGTAATTCCCCAAATGTGAAAACAATTTCAGTGGTGGCACCCTCTAGTGGCGGATCTCGCTACCAAAAAATTGAATGTTTGAATTATTTTAAATTAAGTTCTCGTTGGATGCTGAATATTCCCGTGATTTAATTTTTTCTAAAGTATCAGAGCCAAATTGATACTCAAGGGATCTTTTACATGCCACATAATCATATGACATGCGTGTCTTCGACTTTCGCATCCAGAAAATATATCGACTCCAGCCGGGGTCGAGCCCGAAAACTTGAGATTACAAAGCGGTTACGCTACCCACATTATAAGGGAAAAAATGAACATTTTAAAATATTAGCAATTTGATTTTCGAAAGTTTTCTTAACACAATGAGAGACAGAAAACGGTATGCAGTGAAAAGAATATGGCCTGAATTCTTTTACAGTTTTTTTCTTGTAAAGCAGAGTAAAAAAAAAAAAAAAAAAGTGGGCTTTAGACCACAGGACTGAAGAAAAACTTCTTTAGCTCCATCTATATGTATGTATATATATATATGTGTTATATATACATATATGTATAATATATACATGTATATTCATATACATATATTAATTTTCTATAAATATTTAAATTTATTTTGGATTTCATCGATAAACATTAATATTTTTGAATAGAGTTTTTATTTTTATTCATTTTTTCATTATCGGATACATCAGTAATTATTGTGATTGATATTAATACCGAGATAATAGGCTTATGGTATGAGAAATAAGATACATACATATGGTATGAGAAATAAGATACATAAGATGCATAATGAAAATTAGAAAGATATCTAGAGAAAACTACATCGATTGTTGTCCAAAGTCTTGTGGTAGGCTCATTTCGGTTATTATTCATTTTATTCATTTGTAGCTCTAATTTGCCTTGTGGAATGTTTACCAAGAGTTGTCCGTCTTCGAAATCCAATTAACATTGAAGTCTCCTGCTAAAATTAGTGTCAACGTATAATAGTTTTCTCCTAATTCTTCAGAGCCTACTCGACCGTAAATCATAAGTCTTTAATATAAAAACTTCATAATATTATTAACTGTGTAATTGGGCGAAATGTAAACAACTACCATTTTGATGTTTGTTCCATCGTACAAAACACAGTGAACAGCACATATATCACAAATTGATGATTGACCAATATCTATTTCACGAATATATCGTAATAAAATGTCCATGCAGACCTACAATGTGTGCTCTCTCTTGCGCCTACAGTAATATATACGAAACATAACTCTCTCTCCTTCTATCTTCACTAACTTATATCTCCCTCTCAACTTCCATTCGCCTCACCCCGTCACACTTTTCGCAAAGCTCTCGTCACGCATTCACCTGCTTACTCCTTAAGTCAAGCGTGCATAAAGATAAATATTACTTCAATAAATAAATAAAAATATGCAAAATATTAAATTTTTAAACTAAAAAATAACCCGTTAAAGGGCCTTTTTTTCAAGTAATGTTTTGCTAAAATATTTTTGGTATTGAGACTGATTTATAAAAAGAAGTTCTTTTTGCCTATTACCCTTAAACTAATTCGATTTTTAAGACCAATTTTTGTGTGGGAAACACGTTTACCATCCCGCACAGGAAGCTATTCAAAAGTAAGAAATCTCATGCACATTGTGCTTTCTCCAATTCCTACTATTAGCTCACAATCTCTATTTATTTATTAATTTATTTATCTTCGTGGAAATTTCAATAGTTAATAAAATACATTTTAACACTCTCAATTGAAGTGAAATTGCATATGCAGGATGATTTTGGATGACAATACAGTAATTTAATTATAATTAATAAAAATTAATTGATTAAAACTAATTATTCAAAGAATTACAAATGCAGCCACGTTGGCATCACTTTTGGCGACTTAGCGTCCCTTTTGGCGACTTATATCACAACACGAAAAGGTTTTTTTTCTCACATTTTAAAGCACTCGTTTGAGTTGCAATTTTCTATGCACTATTGTTTTGGGTAAAAATACGATAGTTTTAATATAATCAATTAAAATTAATTGACTGAAACTAATTATTTAAAGAATTACAGATACTGCCACGATGGTTTCATTTTTAGCGACTCGAATCAAAATTTAAAAAAAAAATTTCTCACGTTTTAAAGCACTCAGTTGAACTGAAATTTTATATACACGATTCTTTTCGATGGCACACACAATACGATACTTTAATGATAATTAATAAAATTAATTACCACTTAATGTTGTGACTCTGTCCTCTGTATACACATATTTATATTAATGGTAACTATTTAATAAAAAGTTGCTAAAATAAAATTTTTATTGGTTGATCTAAGTAGGAATTGATTTAATTTTTTTTTATATTACTTGTTTATATATATATATATATATATTGCATTACATGATATCTATAATAATTTGCATATACTGAACTCTACAAAATGAGTTATAATTTAGACATATTTTGTTATGAAATGCGTTAGACTTTTTGCATGTTACTTTCCTTGAAATTTCCGAAAACACGAATCAACACATAATTAATACTGCTAACTGTATAAACATATCTTGATGTCTTCTAATCTACTTTATTAGACCACCAACCTGAACACCTATATTAGATTGGCAACCTCTTTGCTTCGGCGTGCCTAGCCATTCTACCAATATGATTCAGCCTACCACACATTAGAACATGCTTGAAACACTTCGATTCCCGAGAGAATGCATGCAGAGTTAGAGAATAGAGGTCAAAAATAAAAATTTACAGTTTTATAACATATTGATTTTACATCATTTAAAGATATTTCTTAACATGGAAATAAACAACATTAAATAGATTTACTGGTTCAACAAAAAAAATAAATAAAATTTTACATATATTAAGTATTTTTAAACATATTTATATTAAAATAAGAAGTAGACACAGTAAAATATAAGTATTTCTTTTCATTATATGTAAATAAAATTATACATAAAAGCTATAATGCGAACCTAATTCCAGCACCGCTCTATTTTCATACCACAAAATCAGGTGATAGGTTTGTGACTTTCAATTTGACACGCTTCTGAACTTTCAGTTATCAAACAATTTCTTTGCGGATTTGAAATATTTTCCATATGAGGAAAGATTTTTTAACTTATATATGTTGAACCAAAAGTGGAAAGCAGAGTACATGCAATTTTGTCTCTTCAAATAATTAAATTTTTCCATCAATGAAATTCAATAATTTACGAAATAGCTGTAATTCATCTTTCAGATTTTTTCGTAATTCCGTAAATGTCCATGATTCTGAAGATGTTTGTCAAATATGGTTCAATAGAAATTTATCAAATTCCATCCACTCAACTTCTGCCAAATTTGTAGAATAGTGCAAAGAGCCACTGAGAATTGTACCACGTGCCTTATGCTGTACACATGCCACAGGTTATCAACCACTGGTCTACATGGTTTTTAAAGTTGGCATATGTTGATCAACTTAAGTTAATTGCAAGTTATTAGGAACCGTTTTCTTGGTGCTCAGAAAATTTGCATGTCTTCTTTTGCTCTTACGATGTGAAAATCCAAAAAAAAAAGAGAAAAATTTGTTTAAAGGGTTGAATAAAATAAACAAGAGATAAAGTTGGGGAAAAAATAAATAAATAATAAACGAATAGAATTGATTTCGAAACAATACATTTGATTGGAAAACATTGATACATACATGGAGTATCAGTTCAACGGTAAAAATTTTCAAGACAGATAGAGTACACCTAGGCGATTTGAAATCACATAAAAATTCATGACCGGAAATTCTTTTCTATCGTGCTAATGAAGACGTGAAACCCCAGAAATGCAGGGCAAGAATAAGAGGAGAAACTACGTTTTTTATTCTTTGTATAGCAAAAATTTTGGGGAGTATTTAGTTGGTGTACGCAATATAAATGGTACTTAGTAAACCAAAGCATCAAATGACGGTGCATACACACGAAAGGTTTTTGTTGCCAAGCTCGCTATGAAGCTTCATTTGGCCTATCAAGAAAGTGGTAATAGGATGGAACGTTATACGAACGCTATGCATCTGGCACATGGAACCGCTAATTGCAATGGACGAGCTGTACGCCGGGTGTACGTTTACTAGGAGGTCAACTCCCAGTCACGTTTTTTTACACGCTTGCACTCAGTGTCGTAACGTGGCCCCCACAACCTCCGCAATGCGTGGGACAGGATTACATTGGATACCAAAGTCTGACTGCCGCCAAGTACCTATCCTTTGTAAAATCCAACTTGGGGCCCAAAACCTGACTTTTCGGGTACCCAAACCTTCTCTGTTACGCCACTGTTTGTACTAGACATAGTCTGACAGCGGTTCCTTCATCGTGGATGCGCAGGAAAGGGAGTGAATCGTAATATCACTAAACAACAAGGAGACTGTCCTAGATCTGGTACAGAGCAATCCCGGTACCAGTATGCAGGCTACCGCCAGTAATGTTGGGATTTTCAGTATGAATGTGTGGAGGATTCTAAATACTAGTGATCTGCACACCTGATACCCAGACATGCTCCCCTATTGTCTCTTCAATGTTCGTTTTTCTTAATATTTTGCTTTTTTAAGAATAATAAACATATTTTCTCCTGCTATTCAAATTCTGTCTTTTTTGAGATTTCTGCTTTCACTACAGCCCAGGAAAACGTATTCGACGATACGTTCCTATGTGATATCCCATCGTCTACTTAATTTGTCCTGAAAGTTTCTATTTATTTAACTAATACACCCTGTATATTGAGAAATATAAGATTTACATTTAATTTTCGTCTTTCGAAAAGTACACAATGAGTTAATTTTCCAGACATAAGTTACGTTTGTGCGCCTATTCAAATTTACAGGTTAACTTTAACATAACACATTTTTTAAACTAGCTAATACAATTACAGAATATCACGAGAAAAAGTTTCCCTTAGTGATTTCAGATTGATTACTTTCTCACTCCTATTATGGCGTATGAGTCCAATGGAAGAAAAAAATATATAAAATTGAAAGAAAACGTTTGTGTGTGGCAATGCCACAAAAGCATTTCCAGATTGCATTATATTTTTTAGTAACATGACATAATATGAGGAAAAAATATAAGGTAAATATAACTATTTTACTACTAAGAGAACTGGGACGAGTACATGTGTTTGGAAAGAAAGCTGTGAGAAAATTATTTCTTGTTTTCTGTTTAATCTAGATTTGTTGGCTAGTATCGACGGGGTTCCAAAGTAATCAAGATTAAAGCTGTTCGAAAGACAGCAATAAATGCACTACACTATTGATAAAATATATTATACAGTTTATTCACATATTAAAAGTCCACCAATAAAAAAATTGGTTTATTAAATTATGCATAAATACAGTTATTTTACATATAAAGGTATATTTCGGAAATACGTATAATATAAACGAAAGTTTAATTTGTGAATATTAAAAAAATCCAATGTTGTGTTTGATATGTCTCCATGTAATATAGCGGAAAGTAAAATAATGTTTATGTAACTTATTCATTACACTACAGAATTTAACTTTGCATTTTATATAAATTATTATTTACGTAAGTTGTTTAGTATTAAAATATATAAACACGATAGTTTGGTGTATATAACGATGACATTTTGTTTTCAGAATTGAATCCATCATTATTTACGTTTAAGATTTAAATAGCTAAATTAAAAAAACGTATTTTACTTCAATTTGCATAATTGTATTTGTATTAAACTTCAAACTTTTTGAATTTCATTCAGCCTAGCATAGTATATCTAAAATGAAAGGAGATCGAATGAAACGTTTTTTTTTTTTTTAGCTGTCATTTCTAATTAGACAGTACTTTACGGACAGTAACAGTTTCCCAAATATTTTTTAAAACTTTTGCCACTCACTTGCATTTAGATCCAATCTTAGCCCTTTCCCTTATCTGAAAATAACACTACTTAGCGAACTAGCCCTAGAACGTCTGTTGGTGTCGATCGGACACCGGAGCTTGTTTACTTTGTTCTCCGTTCCCCATTTTTACGAGGAATTTGAAAATTGTTCGCGACTTTTAATCATTTTCCATAGTAATCGTACAGAAAAAGTTTTGTGGTCCTTAGTTAATTATGAGTGGTTTTACAACTAAATATACCTAGAACGTCCACTGGTGTCATTTTGACACCAAGACAATTTATCATTATAAATATCTATTGTTCAATAAAATATAGTTCACTGAGAAGATACCATTAGTAAAACAAAATTCCCAAAGTCTTATCGCATATTTATCTGGCCTTGAAGCAGTGTTATTAGGCTCGCAGTGGAAATGAATCAATTATACTAAAATTGTAGTGTCTAAGTGTTTCATTACATAGTATATTTGCTTATCTACTCATAAAAAAATTCCATTCGATATTCGAACTTATTGCAGAGCAGACATCCCCTGAAATGATGGCTCATAGAAAAAAGTCTAAGTCTTAATGAAATTCCTAATTTGTTGATAGGGTGTAAGGCAAGTGCCCGTGGGGTTTGCCCTACTTCTATATTATCCTCGAGACCTAGAGATGTGGGAGTGAATAAAGAACCAGACGTTGCCATAATCTTAATATCTCTTTATTAAGATCTTAAATTAAACCATATACAATTATAGTATTAATATTCAAACTAAGTGAATCTGAAGTGAAGAGACACACAATACGTATTACCAAATAATCGCGTCACTAACCACCATGTTTAACTTTACCGGCTTATCCTAATCTCAATAAACACACTGTTCCTAGTAGTTTAAATAAATGTTCTTACCGCTCTATATTGGGTAAATAGCAATTCGCTTGAATCCTAATAGACGTCGCTTTAACTCATGTGGAATGGTATCCACCTTTAACTTGAACGCACAGGCAAAAATATAATAAATCTTGGATGCGAATTTCCTCTGACTTAAGTTTTAACATTTGTAATCATAGACCTCGTATATTCACTTCCCACAGCCACTCCACGTACGCAAAACTTCTACTATTTATAAGATTCTTAATTTGTGCATATTTCAAGGTTTCACTTCTTGAGTTGGTTGGAAAGAATTGCCATTCTGGCCCCAAAGAAACCCAAAAGGAGTTTTAGTGGAAATCGCGATGGGCGCGTCTCATTTTCTGCGAATGAATCGGATGGTGGTTAGCTGTCTTGCTCTAATTTAGGTCCCGAAGAATACATCAGATTAAATGAAAGTGACTGAGAAGTATCTAAAGAAAATACAGACGTCATTAATAATATTTCAGCAAATCTTGATTTATATGTCGCTAGGAATGACACGGAATGAATACCGCATAATAGTAATATTCCTGGCAGATGTGCTACTCGAAATAGCTTGCGACAAGATAGTGGTCGAACAAGCTTAGTAAAACATTATGTCAACGTCGTTTTTGATGATAATATATAATAATTTCATGAAATAATATTAAAAAGGCTTAAAACTAAACCCTACTGAACAGTAGTCTAGCAACTTTTTCAAATATTTTATTTCGCGGTGCCGAAACGACATTGGTGTACATTTGAGGGTAATCGAAATCTCTGACATTCTAGTGTTACAATTTTGTCACATTATTGAATAAGATCAAAAAATCTGTCTGTTTTGAACAAATAATACGGATTTAAATAAATCTTCTGAATTATTCCTGAAAAAAGAAAAACAAATGGCACAAAATGGGTTACTATTAACAGAATTTTTTAAAACTCAGTTTCTATAAAGCCATTCATTTATCTTTATGAAAATTATATTCTCATGAAAAGTGAATAATATTCCTGTAAGATAACGCAGCCTTTTTTTTATACATATCTTATATATCCATATAAATGTCTACTTTCAAGACATATACAAATAGTTTTCTACGGTAAAACTGTGAGTTTTAATATCCCTTAAAGTAAATATATGCAGAAAAAGGCATTAAACTTTTGAATTTTACTCCCAATAGAGCCGTAGAAATGTTTATGGAATAGAAAGTGTAGTCTTATACTTTTATCGGGCATTGCAAGTACAGTATTTCTTACAAATTTATGAAGATATATTAAAGTTACTTTAAAATAATGTAGTTTCTTTAGAAACTCCTTATATCTTTGTAAAAGTAATCATTCGGCTTAAAAATTTTAAATAATATGTGAATCTTATTTCTTTGTAAGAGTATCTAACCCTTTAACTGTAAAGTTATTTTCATGATTTAGATACTTAACCTGTCAATTTTTTAATTGAAAAAATCTAATGTTTAGTACAAAATAAAATATAATTAGTAGTTAAAGATTGATATTTTAAAATACACACACATTTAAATATCTTTGGGATTTTGTAGCAAATGCATATTCGTTTGAGGTAGCTGCCACACAGCGTAACAGTGATAAGTTCGTTTCTAGGGAAGCATTATTTTCTAAAAACATAATAGGAAGCCGAACTTTGCTTTTATTAATTGATGCTCTCTTTACAAATTGTGCTTTTTTAAATGTACGCAGATTAGTGCATTAAACAATATTATTGAATAAATTAAATTCCACAAATATCAGTTCATATGAAAATTAAGGCCTAATTGGAAAAAAAGCGAATTGTTTTGGATAAATAACCAAATATTCAATATTTGGCACTTAAAAGTAATTTAAATATTTTCGAAATATTTACTGAAATAAGCTGTATTAAAGGTTTTATTGAAATAAGGTTTTAGTTTTATTGATTTAATTTTGTCCGATAACTGTAATTACGACAATAACTTTTCCTCTCATAACTTCAAGCTGAGTGATTTTATTTGACTTAATGTTAAAAGATTCATTAAAGTAGTATTTTTAAGTAAATAGTTATTCCGATATCCTTTTTCGAGAATAGAACTTTCTTACTTTAAGTACTTCAGATATTAAACAGTCTTATGCAAATAAAGAGCATTCTTTGAGGAGTTGAATAAAAAAAAAGAAAATTTATTAAAGCTTTAAAATATGTTTGCATAAAATAGTATTTGATTTCTATCTCTTCTAGTAAACTAAGTTTACCTTTCGTCTAATGAGCCGTATTCGTTTCTTTATTAAAATTTCCTGAAAGCGAAGCTGTTGGAAATTAAAATATTCTTATGTTGATTCAAATGACTAATTCAAATGGGAGTAAAAATAAGTTCTCTTTTTTCTAGGTGTGTTGATGATGGGTGTTTTATGATCAAAATAAACATCAGATTTTCTTTTGCCAAATACTCATTAAGGATAAATTATTGAGAAAATAATAAAATAATCAAAGAAACTGAGATTGAATAACTTCCTTTTAGGTCGGAATTTGTGTTAACAATATGATGATATATGACAAATGTTTAAAATTAATACTCCAGTATTATTAAAAGACATTGGTTCTGCGGGTTTTTTTAAAGTTATGTGTGGAACGAATACCCTGAAATCTGGCGTATAGCAAGCACTGGCGTCTTACTCGCACCTATTCTTTCCAGCTGCACTTTTTTAATTTTTAGGAACATTTGCCGAATAACGCACACCTTCCACCCCCTCCTCTAGTTTTGATGAAGAAATCTAAAATATACCTATGCAATGATCTTACTTTTTAAAATCATTTATTTGCCGTATTATACCAAGTTTTTGAAAACATCGTATCTTCCAGAACTAGTATAAAATGTTTAAAAAAAACTCTTGGAATAACAACCTTTTAAGTTCATAAGGAATATAACTTCTTTTAAATAAAAGTATTTCGATATATGAGCCGGTTTTTAATAAAGTGGGGTAAGTCCATTTTTGACAAAAGTTAGTTAATTATAGAATTGAATACAATTTGCAATCTTGCTTTCTATCTTGAACAATTCCTTAAAATATCCTTCAAAATTATCATGATTTTGTCAATATAAATTTACTTAGTTAATGAAATTACAAGTATAATTACTTTGAAAATGGTAAATATATATCCATGAAATATAAAATGGACTTACACCACATTCTAAGAAAATGGCTCACACGATGAAGTGTAGTGTAAGTTTCTCAGTGTAGCTCCTCTCCCAGGAGAATCCAGGGCGTAAAAGTCCCTCTTTTGGAAAAAAATGGTCTTTGTTGCCACAAATACTTCTTAACATCCTCGTAAAAAGTATGGTAGCTCTTTGTGAGGCTTGTATAGCAGTTCACTGGAGTCACATTCATATTAGTCTGACTTCTGCCGAGGTAAATGCTCTATCTCTGATTCTTGATTTCAAACTTTTTGATATGACTTATCTTAATTCACAATTAAAATCTTTTCTATATGTTGTGCTGCTATATCATTTTTGACATTACAATGTGTTTCTGTGCTAAATTTTGTGGCAGCACAGTTGGTCATTCATCAGTTTTTACAGATTTTATTTTCGTGCCCTTAATTTTGGACATGAGAGTAATAACACTCAAATGTTACTCCAACTTATTTTAAACTTAATACCTTTTGATTTATGAACATTAAAGAAATAAAATCGAAAACAGCCTTCCAAAAGTGAAGAAAGAAATCAATTTTTACAGCAAAGGAAGACATTAAATAGTATATAATCGTTTTATTTAATAAATTGCACTCTCAGGAAATACAGTGTACAAATGTTTAAAAACTATACATTTGAACTCGTAATATGTAATTTAAAAGTTCACGTTTTACAGCATCAATGTATATTATAAACTGTGTATGCAGATAAGTGTGATCTATGTATAATAAATGTACGCACAATGTGGAATATATATCGATAGTAATAACATTATAAATGGAATATATTCCAAACAGTGTATCATATTTGCCATATTCCTTACATTTTAAGTATAAGTAGTAACTATCTTTCACATGAAAATCAATTATAGTTAGTGTTTAACATGATTGTTACAGACAATTTAACGAGAAAATATTTAAAATTTTCCAATTTGAAGTATTTTATTTCTAGTGGGAGTCTATATACATTATGATATCAAAATTTATAGAATGCTAGAAATGCGTATGTAAATTCATTCTACTATAAAAGACCTAAGAATGATTTTTGCTGTTGGATTAAATAATGAGTAGTTTGAATAAATTCATTATGAAAGTAGCATTTAAAATTTTAATTAAATTACAAAACTTTACTTTAGTGATCAGGTTATATACACATATATCTTCATTTTTTGAATTAATTTGTCTTAAAGTAACAGAGAAGTTGAACTGGCCACAATCTAAAATCACCTCTGAAAGAGATCCCGAAATAAAACAAAATGTTTTTTTTCATAAGAATTTATAATTTTTATGTGAGACAATTTTGTAGGCATGATTTTATTTTATTTAATAAATTCTGCTTTTTCAGAGAGTAAAAGTTTAATATAATTTTTTTTTATTCAAATATGCAATAAATTAAACCAGCAGTATTTTCACAATTATATTACAATAAAATATATTTTAAGAAAAGAAGGAGTACTGTATTTGGATTTAAACATGGTGGGAAGCTTCCTATTGGTTCGAGAAAGAGTCTTCCTAAGAGTGATTCCGAGAGAAAATAGATCAACTATTTTTAAGGTATCCCACTACGCGTTCGGAACCGTGATTTTATATATAAAAAAGCGCATAAATGGATAATTTCCATGATATTTAGTGCCACTTAGATTAGATTACATGTATAAAAATGTTTTAAGGGCATTTTGACAAAAAAAATTATTTAAATACAATATTTTGGCAAAAAGTTAACTTAGAATAATCTTTTTTCAAAATGTTCTCCTTTTGTGAAAAATCCTTCTATTGTAATAATATTTTGCCTGTATATAGCTCAGACTTCTTTACAGCGGCTAAGCTAGAAATTTTGAAACATTCACATTATTTTCAGAGTTACAATCAATTGAAATAATTATCAGCGTTTTTTTTCTCAAAATTGCCCCCTCTGTTGTCGTAAAACATGGATAAACCCACTTCTAAGTTATATATTTCAAAAATTCTAGTTGAGCCTCTGTAAAGAGGTCTGAGCTATATACAAGCAAAATATTATTACAATAGAAGGATTTTTCACGAAAGGAGAACATTTTGAAAAAAAAATTATTCTAAGTTAATTTTTTGCCGAAATATTGTATTTAAATAATTTTTTGTCAAAATATCCCTAAAATAATTGTATACATGCATTCTAATCTAAGTGACACTAAATATCATGAAAATTATTCATTTATGCGCTTTTGCAAAATCACGGTTCCGAACGTAGTCTGATACCTTAAAGGTCTACAATATCCGTTACTTACATTTCTTAAAACATTTTGCATGAGCCTTTGGTGTGAACTGTGCGTGTGTAAGACACTAATTCAATTGGCGTCAGACGGTTTACAAGTGTTATTATATACATGCGATCCTGTACGAGTTTTTGACGCTATAAGTAACATCTGGCTGTTGCATTTAGTGAAAAACACTATTTCAACCAATTTTTCTTTTTTTATATACTTCCAAAATATTTTCAGCAATTTCTTGTGATTGAAGACAATTGAAAGAAGGTGAAACATTTCCTGTCAGAACTCCTTTTTCGGGATCATTCTAAAACAAAAAAGCATCTTCTCCAAATTAGATGGTATTCATGTACATTTAATGTAAATATTTGAAACTGAGTCCCGGAAGGGAGTGTTGCTTTGGTTACATCTCATTCTACAAGCTTTTCGCGAACTACTGCTATAATTGTTAATTTGATTTAGTTTTCAATACACCAACTTTAAGCTTGGCCTAATTTCTCCACTGTAGAACTATTTATTTGCAACTTATGTAATCTGTCTATTTTTTAAATCAAACGTTTTTATGTTATATTTATTTTATAAGCTGAAATTCATTGGCAATTTACGTCCTAGGTTGAGTTTTTTGTTGATTTATTAAGCTAAATAAAATAAATAATTTTATTCTTAGATACAAATTTAGATCTAATCAGGTTAGTTAGTTGACTTTATGTGTTGCTCACAGGAAAATCGTAAACTTCTTGAACAAATATTCTAGCAATTGCTTTCATATATACAAGTTTATTTTATTTATTGTACATATATAAAACACAAATATCATACCTTTATATTAGTAATAGTATTACAATCAAATAACAGCATTGACTATAAATAACACATTAAATTGATTATAACATTGTTGACAATCCTAAGAAATTTATATAAAACGGATTATGTATTGACAATTTAATTCAGTATTAAAAGAAGTTATAATTTTTAGTAATAGATTGTTATAAACTGTTTGAAGATTTTCTGCTTATTTTATAATACATAATGACAAAATTGGATTATTTTAAATGCATGTTAGTATTAGATAAAGTCTTAAGATCTTAACAGTATTATCTCACATGACAGGTAAAATTGTTCAAGCGGAGAAAAAAACTTATGTTACTGTACTATCGCGAAAATTGGTAACATAGATATTCAAAGCACTTGATGTTTATCCAGAAGACTGTATGGTTTTCAAGCATTTCCATAAATTTAGAACGACGCTTTTGTTTCAGATATTGTTTCAAATTCGATATGCTCTCTAGCAATTGTCTATCTTTTCTTTCAGTATCTAAAGAGTGGAGTAGAATAAAGGAATATTTATCTGAATTGGAGGGAATATTTTTCTTGTTTGAACTGAATTGGGAACAACTATGTGTGATTATTTTTCATTGTTTAACAAAAAGAGAATATTTTACATTGCTCGAAACACAAAGTCGAATCAATCTATTTTTTGACTTTTTTCTTTAAGTTAAGTTTTTGACAGATATTATTTTTGAAAATTAAAACTGATTCAGATGCTAAAATTATTCAGTAAAAATTCAAGCATATTTACAATTTTGTTTTGTACTATTCAACTGCCTAACTGAGTGATGTCACTAATTTTATTTTATAACAGAAAATATTTTAACCAAACAAAACAAAGTATTTTTTATCGACTCCCAATATAAAATAATGTTCGGATATTCGATGTACTTGATAGAAATCATTACGTGATCAAATAAATGTTAAAATTCTAAATGATTTTAAACCTTATAAAACTATAATGGATTTAATATGATTTTTTTTTTTTTTTTACTTTCTGATAATTCGCGACATTTCTTATACGAGGGATTACAATGTAGATTTAATCTACTTGAAGCATTTTCATACAATAAATTTAGCAGTTTTTTATTATTACCACAATATATTACAACCCATTACAGAAATATTTTTTATTGCCTTAAGTTTATGCTGGCAATTAAGGCTATAATGTAACTGAGAGTTTATCCTATTACTCATGAGAGATCCCAGAATAATATAGTTAGTGCATATAAATTAATTCCTAAGTTTTTTTAATGATGTAGAATAGAAATGCTTTCACTTAAAATTGTGTAATGTATTATACCAAGACTTCATGTCCCTTGAATATTATAAGGTGAATTATGAAGACCTGCAACAAAGAGAGAGAGAGAGAGAAAATTGAAATGTAAACAGTGGTGAGAGAGAGAGACATGGTGATAACTAACCATTATCTTTTTGATGTTTTTCGAATAAATATCTCAATTCCTGATTCTTAAATATTAGTTTATGTCAAATATATATTTTAACTACAAACCTCACCAATAAAAGGATCAAATCATCTGTAAACGTAAGTATGATGCGATGCATCCGAGAGATTCCACGCGCCTATGGTTGGAACTTTTGAAGCGGGTTTTTCCCACAACTGCAACCAATATTTATAAAAATTACTAGTAGAAAACTGCAGATTTTTAATTCTTTGTAGTCAACTAGGAATAGAAATAATTTTGAAAAACTATCAAGTACGTTAGTCACATACACTTATGGGGAAATAAATTCGTTACGCATATACACACTTGACCCTAAAAAATAAATATTACGTAAAGGAATTATTATTACAAGAACAATATCTTCAATACTTTTTAATTCTGTTCTTTGTACACTGGAAGTATTTCTTTTGCTTCCTCATTAAGAATCGTTTGAAAATAACAAAAAGTCGCATTTTACAAACAATATAAACAAATAGCTTAATATTGTCCTAAACGAAATCTGAAAAAAAATCATAAGGCAATGCTATCAAATTTTGGTAAAATATTCTATTACATTCTTTTACACAATATTAGCATTTTTAAGTATTCGCCATCCTATCATTGGCCTTATAATCCAAGACTAATATTGCATTAAAAAGGATACTTATTTAGAATATACCTTATTCTACAAACACAAATCAAATTTAATCTTGCTTGTGCAACAATAAATATAGGTATCTATGTTACATCAATTGATTTAAACTGAACAAAGACAATAATTGGTCAAAATATATGAAACACCAATTCAAGAGTGTATCTAGATTCCGTTATTGAGCAAAACGGAGTGAAAAATAAAAGAAAGAGAATACAAAACAATTAAAGATATGCGCAAATGAGTATTTGTTCAATATGAATGTTAATTTATATGACCCTTTTTCTTAAACTACTCTTCTCATATTTTGCTGATTAAAATAAACAACAATTATTTAATTCCTGCAAAACACGATCATTAAGTAATCTTATCATTTATATCCTAATTACTCTAAGCTAATGATTACTTTAAAGGTTACTAAAATAAAGAGTAATACAAATGAAGCATGTTTCTGTGTTGAAACTAATTTAACATAGGTATCTGAGGAATATGTGCTATCATTGCAGCGAACTTATCTAAATTGATCCAATGCAATTATATAGAGGAAATATTTGTTCACGTTGATACGTCATTTCATTTCATTGGCTTATGAAATTGATGTCATTTGTTAAATAATTATTAGCAAGGATTTATTAGTCATATACGTTAGGGAAATTCATGTATAACTCTGGATGTTACCTGGTTAATACGTGATTTTCTAGATTGCTTGAAACGGGAATGTGTGAAGATATTCGCTCCTCTTATATTTTGTAATACAAAATAGTAGAAGCTGAGATCTTTGCAATTGACAATTATATTTTCAGTGATATAACTCCAGTTCTGTTTTTCAATTCCTACTATTAGCTCACACTATCTCTATATATATTTATATATTTATTCTGTTCAAATTTCCAATTGTTAATAAAATATTCTCTATTCATCCAATTAGGTTCAAATTTTTTTTTAAACTTGTAGTGGATGACACTTGATGTTAATATAGTTTTTTCGAATATTAATTCATTAATTAAATTAAATTAAATTAATTACCAGCTTTCGACGCCAATTTAGATTCGTCTCCATTGTTGTAACTGTTAAAACAATGACAAAAGTTAACGTCGAAAACTGATTTTTCAGCCAAACTAGACAAACAAGGTGTGCATTATTACAACAATGCCGAAAAATTATGCTCTTTCTTCAGTTCCTACTATTTTATTTCACTCTCTCCATATATATATATATATTGTTCAAATTTTCAATCGTTAATAAAATACTTTCTATACATCCATTTAAAGTAGAAATTAATTTTAAAAAAAATTATATTATTTGTATATTAACTGCTTTAAAGAGTTTTTTTTAAATTTCTAAAATGTTATTTATATATAATTGTATATTTTGTAAACTTAAGATACTCTATTTTATATATTGCTGTGGTTGTAAATTGATTATTAATGAAATCGATAGCAAAAAAAGTAGTTTTAAAGTTTTAAAAAAAAGTTTTATAAAAAAATACTCTCTGAAAGGGTTCGAATAACTAAAGCACTATTTACAACAAATCTCTTCTTCTAAATATTTTACCTATTCTGCTTTCATCAAATACTTGTAAAGCTACTTTTTTTCAAAAACCAACAGTAGCATAAAAGTTACAATTTGTTATAAAAACCCTATTTACTGAAAAACTTCTGATGGCGTAAGAAATCGCAGAATTTATGAGATAAAAAAGTTTCATTTTTATCGCTATACTTCCCCTATCATCCGTTTTTTCACCTTCACTGCTCAAAATATGAAGTATAAAATCAGATATGTCTTTTTTTTAAAAAAAAAATCAGTCATTAATCACTGTCTACTTCGTAAAAAATCAATACGGAATCGCTTGATCTTGACAACTTAAAATAGGCAATAGCTGTTGACTAATCCTTTCTCAGGGCCTTCTTTTCAAAAAGCTGTATTTAGTACCTTTCATGTCTGTAATTAGGGTAGCGTTTCACAAAGAAAATTTTAAAAAATTTAAAACACTTCTAAGAATTTCCTAAAAGAATTAAAATAATCATCTGTATTTTCAAATTTAAGAAAGAATTAAGAATACGTGTCTTAGTGAAAAAAATAAATTACTGCCGTTAATTACCTGAAATTTAAGTTTTTTTTTTCAGTTCATCTGTATTTCATTTAAATGATTAGAAATAGCATTAAATTGCAAAAGTAAGGTAAGCAGGACATTTCTTTGAATAGTTACAATTCCAAAAAGGAAGGTTATAAGAAAATGTTTTATATTTTCTATTGCGTATACTTTTCCGTGTTGTTATTTCGAGAATTTTTTCTACGGAAACTAGTCTTTATCCTGTCATCTGTAGCCACATACTGCTATGAATTTATTCTAAATTTTCATCTGATAAAAGTTCTGTCGTAGTCTATTGCAGAACTTTTGTTGTCAATGACTCATAGACAAAATGGTTAGGTTATATACTACATACCAGTAAACCAATGACTATGAAGAATTCCTTGCATTATAAATTAATACGTTCGATTTTCTATGATGTTGATTTATTATATACTCTAAGGCTTTCTCCAATTCTCCAATAAAACAGTTAATCAATTTTATTAAATGATCAGATTAGTATTGATTAAAATTTATGAATTATAACTAAAAAATTCAACTTATGCGGACAAAAAAAATAACGTCATGAAGTAACATTTTAAAATGATTTTGGAGTAACTGACAGTTATATGCTTTTATTCATAACATTTCAGTTTTTGGTAGTCTAAATGTGAAAAATATTTACAGAGAGAGAATTTGGTAAGAATTAAGAAAAAAAGTTTAAATTTCCTCCATAATTAATTCATATATATATATATATATATATATATATATATATATATATATATATATATTCTGTTTATTTTTATTAAATATATATATCTTTATTAATAAGAAATGCGAAATTCTGCAGAAAACCTTTTCAAATTCTTCATATACTTAACAAGTAAAATGTAATTTTTATGTAATTATAAAGTAAATATTGGTAATTTTCCATTTAATAACATATTCAATAATAAACTCTTGAATACAATATGAAACAAATATAAAATATCTCTGGAACTCTACGATATTTACATCGAAGTAATACAGATATTAATTTAAGATTTATTTACTTGGATTAAAAATTAAAATGTTTCTTTTACTCACAATTAGTGAATAGTTACTTACACATATCGCAATAATACTGCAAAATTTATTTAATTTTTTGCAGCAAATTTCAGTTTGGAAAACTATTAGTTCGAAAACGAATTTTTAATCTGTCAAAAGTACCAACCCTTCAGTTTCTTTTCTTTAGAAACTTCTTCTAATCCTCTGTAGTTTTTTCTCAAGTTATTTTACATCGTATTTTATTTATATACTTACACATTTATTGTTATTCTTCTGAAATACCCGAAATATTTCCAGATACCTATTCAGACCTATTTTTCTTATTTACAAGACCAAATAGTTATTAAAATCTTTCATGTTGCGGAATCCTTTGTTATTAACAATATAAAGTTAATAATATTTTTATATTAAATCACAAGAGATTACAAATTTATAGATAAATATTCAGTTTGAAAAATAAATAAATATTATCGCTGCTCTATAGCTATCGTATATTGTTTACAAGTCTCGAGGGTTTTTACTTTACGTAAATATATTTCATTGTAACATAAGGAATTATTAGTATTTTAAGGGGAAATATCTTGTTATTAAATATAAATAAAATATATAAATATTTGAAGTCCAAGTAGTCTTTTTTTTTATGGAAACTCTTTGAATTCAACAATACCATTTATAACAACCAAATTTTTATAACTGCAAAATTAGAACTTGATGCGTAACTCGCACAACAAAGAATCAAAATGAATTTCTCTTCGAATAGATTTGAATGAAACAAGTAAGTTATTACTGTCAAAAAATAAAATATTCATTGTAAACAATATTAGGCCTTTTCAATTTATATAAAGGTTTTTTTTTTTTTAATGTAAGTTTGCTGTTGCAACAAATAACATACACATGAATTGAATGAATTCGTAAAATAAAATTTTGCATTATATTTTAAGAATTATTTAGAAACGGTAGAAAATATTTCTTCTTTAATCAACGCGTCGATTGTATTTCTCACAAAAGAGGAAACCCTAGTTTCCTTATAAAAATTTAAACATGTCAATATTAGAAAATTACACATTCATAAAATACATATCCATAAACTCTTGTAAGGAAAAATATAAAAAATATAAGGAAATAAATTTGTAAATTCAACAAAGCAACGGAATAAATATATGAAAGTAAATTGAAAAAGACAATAAAATAAGTATAGGAGGGGAGCTTAGCAAGTCAAAAAGCATTTTAACACTTAGGACAGCGATTAAGTCGATTTTTATGGAACAAATCTCTGTCCTAAGCAACCGTATGCTCATGTGGAAAAAATTTAAAATAAGAGGTTATATAATAATAAGGATTTCAAAATTAAAGAATTAGAAGTTTACCAATAGAAAGGAGGAAAAATTTGACCTATTGCAGAAAAACTGTACTCACAGCGATACTCAAACTATTGAAAATTTTGAAATGATTGCAAAACTGTTATCTCAAAGCGATGATTTAGATTGCAAGAAAAGTAATACTACTGTGACAATTAAATAACCAGACTAGTCTTAAGAATTAGCTTTATTGAAAACAATGTGCAAACAACTTTACATCTCCTTAAACATACTCACCTACCCTATCAATACATAGCAAAAAAAATGTGTTTTACATAATTAATTTAAAACTACAAAGTTGAGATCAAGTTTAATAATTACCAGTCACCAATGGGCTTGTGATATATAAAACTATGTACAAAATTTAACACTTATTTTCATACTTATTACTACCTTACTTCCTTACTACCTGTTAGAAGTTATGCGATGCGCTTCCCAATGCAACCATTTACGTAGGCACGCGTATTGGGGGGGGGGGGGAATAAAAGTAAGCAAATCCTCTGAAATAAGTAATTCCTTTGCAAACACTGTCAAGTCCCTTTTGTTGTATTCGAAAGCATTCTGAATAATTTTATGGATAGCAGTGCACAAAAAAGATCGTACTTCAGAAATACGTATATACGTATATATACGTCCGATGCAATTAAACTTTTAGCGGGCAGTGGCTAATAGGCCTAGTCATATATTAAAAAGTTTTCTCCAAAGAGATAAATTTTTGCATTTCATGTACACTGATGGCTAGTTAAAAACAGTTTTTCTCGGTATAAATCTAAAAAATTATATTTTGATTGCTATAAATAAAATTTCTGATCTCTGAAAAAAATATTGACTTGTCTTAAGTATACTTTTCTCTCATCTGAATGAATTAAGCAAACGTGCAATTTTAAAAAAAAGATTTTATTTATGTTTTTGGAAAGCTTTTATATGTGGATGTAGGCTTTATCCACAGCCCACATAGAACCGAAAAATGACCTTGAAATTTTCGCTCTTCCTCGAGAGAGTCAGAACAGAAGGTGATCTGTACAGAAAATGCTCTCTGCAATACCAGAAAAGACGTTCATCTCTCTCAATGTCTGAGTCGGTCCTGCAACGTACCACTGTGACTTCAAACATATGGTCCTACTTGCTTTGAAAAGTCCAACAGTAAATAGCTCATCAAATTTGTGAAACAACTAATTTAAGGTGTCCGACTACGTTCGAAACCGTGATTTTCAAAAGTGCATCAATGGATAATTTTCATGATATTTAGTGTCACTTAGATTAGAATACATGTATAAAATTTCTTTAAGAACATTTTTACAAAAACAAATTATTTAAATACAATGTTTTGGCAAAAAATTAACTTAGAATAATCTTTTTTCAAAATGTTCTCCTTTTGGGAAAAATGTTTCTATTATAATAATATTTTGCTTGCATATAGCTCAGACCTCTCTACAGTGGCTCAACTAGAATTTTTGAAATATATAACGTAGAAGTAGGTCTATCCATATTTTACGACAACAGAGGGGAGCAATATTAAGAAAAAAACGCCAATAATTAATTAAATTGGTGGTAACTCTGAAAATAATGTAAATGTTTCAAAAATTCTAGTTGAACCTCTGTAGAGAGGTGTGAGCTATATATAGGCTAAATATTATTTTATAATAGAAGCATTTTTCACAAAAGGAGGACATTTTGAAAAGAGATTATTCTAAGTTAAAATTTTGCCAAAATATTGTATTTAAATATTTTTTTTTGTCAAAATGTCCTTAAAACAACTTCATACGTGTATTCTAATCTGAGTGACACTAAATATCGTGAAAATTATCTATTTATGCACTTTTTTAAAATCACGGTTCCGAACGAAGTCGGATACCTTAAATGCTCAAATATGCTACTGTATATCTAACTTTTTATATTAAAATTAAATAAAACATAAAATGTATATATACCATTTTCAATGTATATTTTAGTAAGTATTCTACTAAGTACAATTATTCTAATATTATTTAATTACACTTCTACTTTGTATTTAATTGTTATTGAAATAGCTATTAGCATAAATGTTAATTTTTCATAAACATTTTATTGTAATATGATTCATTATTTCTCTCCTGAAGAGTAAGTTAAGTGTCTTAAGCGCGCTGTAGGTATAACATCTAGCCCCCACCCAGGAAAAAACCCTTGATCACATTTTTTTTTTGTGTGTGTGTGTGTGTGATTAAATAATGTTTAGAGAATGAGAACGTTACATTTATAAAATAATTTATCACAGGAAAGTGTACTTTAGCTTTGTGCCCATTAAAGGGTTAATGTTTTGGCTGAGCGAAGTGTTTATCTACGATGGTGACACTTAAGAGGATAAAGTCGTATTGTAGCTTTAGAGTCAAAGTATAGCATTATTGAATTCAATACATTGTTATTGTATGGAGGGGCGAGGAAATTTATGATTGATTATAGGGTCGCAAACATTGAAAGTTTGAAAAACACTGGTATAGAGTATATCGAATAAAAATTTACATGTTTCCTAGAAATTCATGGGATAGGCATGACCTGAAAAATAATGTAATTTTTATTAAATTATAGATATATTATTAATATTATCGAATTTGTCTATATTAAGTGTAATTAAATTATTATTTAGAATTAAAAATTTTGTAATTGCATAAATATATATAAATTGCCATTTTGAAAAGGTCTTTTAAATATATATAATATCAATCCTTTTCTTTTATCTTAAATATTACTTTTATTTTTAATTACCTCCAAGACCAAATCTAAAAATTCGTCATTTTTAGAGTTAAGATTATATTTAGCACGTTACTAGAAACAGGGTAGAAACATCTGACTTAAATTCTCTACTTTTTAAGACCAATTAAATACAAACACGTGTATCAAACAACTATTACAAGTTTCGTGGCTCTCATAAGTTATACAATTTGCAAAACCATAAATAAAAATCTAAAAGAAATATAAAAATATAAAAAAGGAATATAAAAATTGTAAACGAATATGCAACCAGAAATCTCGCTTAGATTCCATATCATAACTAATTAGGAGCTGTTTTCTATATAATTTATTTGTAAACTTTATCTGCCTCCTTATTACAGTGGAAACACGTGATCATGTTAGAGGAGAGGTCATGACCACGGGGATTCGGAGAAGGCGTAGGCGAATCGCGGGTTAGAAATCTAGTGCCAATGAACATCCACCGGATAAGGGGGCTATGTAGGTTAAATATGTCGATGCTTGCTCTTTTCCCAGCTTACAAGCACATGTTCAATCTTCTTTCCTCTCCAAATTGCATTTGTAGGTCACCCGGGGATGCCAACCATTACGTTTCCCGCTCTTTCCCCTTGGGTTAACTCTATTATTCATAATCGCACTATCCACAATAAATTAATTTCTTGCTTATCTATTTCCAAATCTATATGTGAGAGTTTAAATTCTCCCTTTCCGTTGCCTTTCTTTTTTCTGTTTCTTCACCTCCTAATCTTGCTATTCTTTTATAATTCTTTTTTTTTTTTTAAAATAAAATTGGTTCTGTTTGAATTTTGCTGGTTCACTCCCACCTTATGACCTGTGTGTGTCACCTTCTCTCCCATACACATACACTTTCCTTCTACTGTTCAGTAGGTCTCTCTGGCTTTGATTTCTTCCCGACTGTTAATTCTCTTGCCTTGGGGTGCAAAGATAAAGGAGAAGAGAGTGAAGTGGATATGATGCATCTTTCTCTTTTGTCGCCTGTTTTTTAACTAGCCAAACCTATTGGTCACATATCGAACTTCTCTGACATTTTCTTCCCTTTGTGAAGGTCTCGCATCTATGGCTGCGTGGGAATTGGCTCTATTGTCTATTTTAAAAAATATAATTGAAAAAAAAATTTGGGGAGCCTTCATTCTCTTTTTTCTTGCATTCCTCCCCTCTTTAATTTTGCATTCCCTGATAGGCGTGGTATTACTGTATGCCTTATTTTTTCAAAGTCACTCCTATCTCACTAGTAAGTCATCACTGATGCTCGTCTTTTTTTCTTTGTGTGTGTATGTATTTTTTTCTTGTTTTTGTATTTTCAATGTTAATGTAAAGTACTTTTATTGTATCTTATATTCTACCACTTTTTCTGAAAAATTTTGGAGAGGGTTCCCCATTCGGGACCATTTTGTATATGTATTTTCCATTTATTATATGAATAAAGTATTTTCTCGGAGATTCGATTCACCACTCGAAACCTTTTGGGTGAGAGCTCGATTCTCCCGAGTAACTAAGTAAGTAAATTATCCCCATGGGCAGGTGTGGAAATTAGGAAAGGGAATAGCGCAGATGGTGTTGCTTAACCAATGCTCAAAATTACGAGATTTGTAGCCAATATCCCTTGTATTGCTTCACAGGGTGATTTAAATTAAATTTAAACAAATCAAACATTGAAAACATCTTTTGATGAATTGTAGTAAAAGTGTGGTACTTGAGCAGTTAAGTTAGATAATATTTATATTGCTAGAGTCAGATAATAATTATTCTATCTGCTACATAGAAATTACTTGTCTGAATTTAGAGGTTTATCGGCTATTAAAGTAAATAATATAGTGAGATCATCCAATTTGGTTTCAATTTGTCTCATCCTATCTGTTACTGTGAGAACCATCATCGGTTCATTAGATATCAGTAATTCTTTCGGAGCTTACAGTAAGTGAATTTTAATTAAAGTGAAATACGTTTAACGCGAAAACGCTTAAAATGAATTATTGTTAACATAAAATAATACAACGGTCCCGGAAAACTATGTAATTTCAAGCATTGTTTTCCCTTGACACTAACCGAAAATCTCTTAACACGAAAAAATTTCGCTTCTGAGAAGGAATACTGATTGAAAAATTTGAGAAAATTTCTGCATTGTTGGATTGTCCCACTGCATCATCGGAAGAATTTGTCGCAGTAGGTTATGATAATCTGAGTACAGCCCAAATTATAGCAGATGAAGACATTTTAGAGTTTGTTCAAAGCTCAAAAAATATCATTGATGCAGATTCCGGCGAGAAAAAGTGAAATGAATATGCAGCTCCTAATCCCACTTTATCCGAAATGAGGAACGTCATAAAATTATGCGTAGTTATTTAGACGCACATTCCAATGGTGAAATGAATAACGAAATGGATGGCATCGAACAATTTGTTGACTATTCGATGTTGGAAAGACAATACAAAGAAAAATATCAGTTAATTTTCAAAAAACTCAGTGAATGTTTTGTTTTTTCTAAAAACTTTAAAATTTTGTATTAAATTTCATTAAGTTTCTGCTTTATTGATTTTTATTAAGTGCATGCTTATATACATATCTATGTTAACCCGCGATCACTCGCGCGGGGTGTTCTGTACACCCCAGCAACAAGAAAATCCTCACAGGATTCTAAGAAGAATGTGCAGAATCACGAATTTTTCTGTAGCCGCACATTTTAGGTCATTGAACCTTCAGGCCTGATACAATCCCTCTTTCTCGAACGATTGGAATGTAATGACCTTCAAAAGTTTATCTGGGAGGCTGAGAACTTCCGCGAGAAGTTGAGCATTTGTATACTGTCTGCTCTGAATGTTTGGAAAATAATTAAAATATTATTTTTCTATTTTCTACTATCATTATCTCATTAATTATAAAGTATATTTATTACTGGTATATACGTTTTATATACATATATATACTGGTGTATGAAAAAATATAAAATTATGTGTTTTAAAATGAAAATTTTGTATGTTTAGTTTAAATTAATGTTAGTCTCATTTGTATGGAATAAATTTAATAATTTTATTTGTATAATACAAAAAACATCTTGTACTTTGTAAATATGTATCATAATGACTTAATTTTATTTTCATAATTAAATACACGTGTTAAAAGTTTGGGGTGTTCTCTACACCCCGCGAGTAACGACGGTAGCAAAAACAGGCGCGAGTGACCGCGGGTTAATAAAATTTACACTAATAAACTTAATTTTGTTGACTATATATTTTTTTACAATATTTTTTAATACATTGTTTTACAATATTAATGTATTTTATTATTTTTTTCTATTTTTTAAAAAAAGTCACTCCCTTCAATTTCATGTCAAATGATTTTCACTTATTTAAAAGTGGATAGCTGAATTACATCTCCTTCATACCTTGAGCTAAGTAAACATTAATAATAACATAAGGTGACTAACTATATTAGGAACCTAGATTTTAAAAGTGCGTGTAAACGGATAATTGTTTGATATATAGTGTCAGTTGAATTAAAATATATGCTTAAAAATCATTTAAGAATATTACAAGAAAAAAATAAACGTCATTTTATAGCAAAAAATGGTAGTTTAAAAAACTAAAAAAAAATGCGTTTTTATTATGGATCATTTTGTTTGTTTGTTTGTTTGTTTGTTTGTTGTATTTGTATTAAACATGAGCGTTTTCGCTTTAGGGGTTTAACAATCTTTCAGTCGCAAAATTTAGAAATGTGATCTTTACTCAAGGTCTAAGCTGCTGAAGGGCTTAGCTGGTGCCACTTGGGGTTCAACTCAAGATGTATGTTATAAGTTTTATGTCCGACCTGTTGTTCAATATGGAAATGATGTTTTGATAACTGCCTCTGATTCTGTTAGAAACAGGCATAATTTTTTTTCCAAAACATCATGTTGCCTTTGAATTACTGATGGGTCGAAATCAACCCCTTTAGCTCTGCAATGGAACTCCAGACAGATTTAGAACCTTTCAGTGAAAGGAACCAAAAAAGTGTCTTAAGGTATCCGATTACGTTCGAAACCGTGATTTATAAAAAGGGCATAAATGGATACTTTTATGATATTTAGTGTCACTTAGATTAGAATACATGCATAAAACTGTGTTAAAAGGACATTTTGACAAGAAAAAATTATTTAAATACAATATTTCGGCAAAAAAGTAACTTAGAATAATCTTTTTTCAAAACTGTCCCTTTTTGTGAAAAATGCTTCTATTATAATAATATTTTGCCTGTATATAGCTCAGACCTCTCTACAGAGGCTCAACTATAATTTTTAAAAAATTCACATTATTTTGAGAATTACCACCAATTGAAATAATTATTGGTGTTTTTTCATGTTGAATCCAATCATCGTGTCGGATCTGTCATGTTGGATTCAAACTTGGGACCACGGAAGCCTCAGAATTACTTTGTGTGACTTTGGGGAATCCTTTGCAAAAATAAGCTCGAAATGGAATAAAAACATCAGGTTTTACTATTTAACAATTCATTTTTAATTTTTATTTCATTTGAATTTACAAAATTTATTTCTTAAGAATTTCTGTACCCAATTTTTTAGTTCAGAAAGTCGTATATTTAAACGTATGTTGATTACTTATTTCCTTACAATGGGTCCTGTATTATCCAATGGTTGTTTTGCAATTGTCAATTAAGCAAACCAGGAGGTTTCTTATTTTTCTATTTGGGTATTTTGGACAAGAACTGATTCCGCACAGGAGGGAAAGTTATTTTGGGAAGTATTCCTTCTTCAATTATTCACAACCCTTTGCTAATTGCTAAACAAAGAAAAATCGCTAATCAATATATAACATTGCTTAATTTTATATAATTGAGTGAGCAATTAAATGCTCTGAATTTTATGATACGCTCAAAGGATTTCAGATAAGAGTTTTAACTAAGCATAGGAATAAACAAACAAAATTATACTTATTCAATTAAAGAAAATTTCCATATCTTATTCATGCCTTACACAAATAAAACACATAAATTCGAACTGTGACTGTTACTATACTGCAAATATTTTCAAATTTGTTATAAAAATGTAGAATATATATATGTATGTATAATATATATATATATATATATATATATATATAAAGAGAGAGAGAGAAATATATATTCTCTTCATGATCTGAAATAGTTTATCAAATCAGCACTCGAGAAATTTTGGGATATTTGTTAGAAAACCCTTACGACTAATTTGATATACTCAATTATGGCAATGCGTGGGGAGATATGTAATCTTTAGAGAAACAAATACACTTATTTCATTATAAGTATTGCAACAGAAGAGGTATTAAATTTCATCTGAAACGTGGTTAAGTATTTTAAAGCTTAATTAGCTGAGTCTTATTAGTTCAAGCACAAGATGAAATTGACAGCCGAAGCAAGAATGAAGGGTTATTTTAGGAGGGGATCCTCCAGGAATGTATTTAATGGATTCTTCGAAATCGAATATATTCTTTGGGGAACGTGAAGAAGGAAGGAAAGTGAATCCAGGATGATCCAGAAAATTGTGTTTTAAGTTTTTACTTGCTGCGGAAATTTTTGCAATCAAAATAATGCAAAAACTTTGAAATATGTTTCTATAAATTTTGTGAAAATTTTAGATTGCATTACATGAAAGTTTTTGTATTTTTTGATGCTACGGATACTTGTTATAGCTATGAAATTATTTTTAGACAAGTAAAATTTAGCTAGCGTAAACATTTTATTAACACAGGAATTCAAGCTATTACATTTTCATAACAAAGCTATCATCTTTTTTTTTTTAAAAAAAATCAAGGTTTTAAATTAACAGAATTCAAAATTAAGCAATGAATAATAACTTTTTGTAATACTTATCGGAAGTTCCCTAGGAAAAATAATAAGATAAAAAATTTAAAGTAATGTTTGTTTTGTAATTTGCGAATGAACTTAACTTTTAGTATGCATATTTAAAGAAGTATACAATTGTATTCTTATGATCACAGAAAATAACTTTTTTCTGATGTGTTTGGATGTAACTATCAGATTTTTGCTTTCTTATTAATCTGATGTTTTTCCGTGCACACTTTTATACTCAGAGCCCAGAAAATATCAGCACAATTTAAAGAATCAGAGAGTGAAGCAAAGTTGATAATCCTACATCATATTAAAAAGTAGATTGTCTAATAAT
>BMAV01000541.1:179809-193269 GCA_019973955.1 Trichonephila inaurata madagascariensis | reverse complement strand
TATTATTATTTTTTTATTTTACAATTATTTATTTTTTTCTTATTACTTTGGTTTTTTCTCGTCTTGTTACAGACTTATTTAACTTCCAACTTTACTTTTTTAAATTAAAAAATTGGTGTATTCTCTTTATAAAATTTTTGAAGTTACACTTACACAGCAATTTTTCTTTCTATCGGTACTTCTATATCATTTCATTGATTCTACTATCATGACGACTGATTTACAGAGCTCTTGCTATTCTTATTTGGGTATTTCAGGTTAGAACTGACAACTTCTAAAAATTTTCTTCTGCGGAATATTTCACTGACCTTCAACTTATCCATAATAACTGAAAAAAGTTTATTAATTCTAAATCAACCTTTATTTCCCAAATTTAATTAAATACAATTGAGTGTACGTTCAGAAGGATTTTAATGCAATATTTAAGCAAAATTGCACAACTGTATTTTTAAACGCATATTGTATTGATGTTAAGGTGGAACACCGAAATCTGGAGAATGTCTACTTTCACCGGTAAATGTCAACATTCCCATTGTCGCTTGGTGTATGTCCGAAATATTTACTAATTATCCTTATTTCTGACTTACACCGGTAAATGTCGACAATGAATGGTGAATGTTGAACTTGTCGGACGTTTATATTTTCTTCTCCGTAATTCAGTCGCGATAAATTTTTCGCCTCTCTTTCTGAGAGGAATGACTAAGAACTTAAAACACACAATACATTCAAAATGAGAAAGAAAAATTATAGAAGTTAAAAACTTATTTAATTATACAGTACGTTCTCTAAATGAGAAAATAAAATAATAGTAATAAAAAACTTACAAAATTATGTGATTCAAATCTTATTTATTGCAACAACTTAAACTATTATGACACTTTGAACTGCACAAGAAAACCTTGCTTTTACAACTGCATTTATTTGTGGAACACTTTCTTTGCAATGACAGCATGCATAGCCTTACCCGCATCTTTTCGAATTAACTGCAGCTGCTTCTCTCAGCAACATTTCTTGAAAATAAATCTCATCTATGGAAAGTAACTTTTCTTTCCTAACAAATTACGAACTGATTACGTGTGTAAAGCTGCTTGGGGGTATCATTTTCATTTGCAAGCTTATAGGAGTCGGAGTCTTTTCGACCTCCACCAGAGCATATCTGTGATTGTCGACATACGTCGGTGAAAGTCCGAATGTACAAGATTGTAAGGCAATATTCGATCTTTCACCGACGTATTTGGTGTGTGTCGACATTCACCGGTGAAAGTCGACATTCTCGAATTTTAGACATCCACAGTAACATTGATAAAAATGCATACAGAAAAAAGTTAGTTAAATACTATTGTTCAGATATTTGCACAAAAATATTACTGTTGCATTCTAAGTAATATACAGTAATACCTCAAATTACACCTCTAACTTGACGCGATTTTCACATCTCATCGATTCATGTTTTTTCTCTCTTTCTTTCCCTGTTTCTATCATTCTTGTGACGGAAACTCATGGGGAATCAGTGCCAGAGCCTGATAAATTAGTTGATGCGATTGAAGAAGTTGTCGATCTTTCCAAGCAAATAAATTTAGAAGTGAATAGGGATGACATCCAAGAACTGATGGATTACATCGATCTTGAGCTGAAAATTCATGAAGCCATAGAGAAAGACATCGAAGAACTTGAGTCTTAAGCCCCAATTCAATCAGAAGATCGAATGATGGTTGGTAAGTCGACGGAAGGCCTCCGTTTAAGGTATCCGACTACGTTCGGAACCGTTATTTTGCAAAAGCGTATAAATGGATAATATTTATGATATTTAGTGTCACTTAGATTAGAAAATGTATCTAAAATTGTTTTAAGAATAGTATTACGATAAAAAAAATTATTTAAGTACAATATTTTGACAAAAAATGAACATAGAAGGACCCAGGTTCAAAATATTTTCCTTTTGTGAAAAATGCTTATATTATAATAATATTTTGCCTGTATATAGTTCAGACCTCTGTACAGAGGCTCAAATAGAATTTTTTTAAATATATAACTTAGAAGTGGGTTTATCCATGCTTTACGACAACAGAGGGGAGAAATGTTAAGAAAAAAACGCCGATAATTATTTCAATGGGTTGTAACTCTGAAAATAAGGTGAATGTTTCAAATATCATAGTTGAGCCTCTGTACAGAGGTCTGAGCTATATACAGGCAAAATATTATTATAATAGAAGCATTTTTCAGAAAAGGAGAACATTTTTAAAAAATGTTATTCTAAATTAATCCTTTGCCAAAATATTGTATTTGAATAATTTCTTTTTGTCAAAATGTCCTTAAAACAATTTTATACATATATTTTAATCTAAGTGACACTAAATATCATGAAAATTATACATTTATGCGTTTTTTTAAAATCACGGTTCCGAACGTAGTCGGATACCTTAATTGAAAACGGGTTACAAGTTTTAGAAAAAACATCCTCCAACATAGAGCGTATATTTTCAACAAAACAAAGAATAAAAAAATTAATAGTGTGCTACGAGGAAATTTTTCGGGAGAAAAAAAATCTTTGAGCTATTTTGATATCTAGGATTTTACTATGCATTTTATTTTTCTAAATTATTATTTCCTATCGTCTCCAGTCCCAACTGAAAATAATTTATATGTATTTATATGCGAAGTTATACATCTACTTACGCAAATTCGACTTGGGCTGTTATCGCTTAGTCCCACGTATTGCGTAAGTTTGTATATTGTTGAATTAACAAATTTTCAAAAAAATGATCGTTCTTTAAATATTTACATAAACTACAGTTTTTTTTATATTTTCATTGATTCGTCACTACCTCATTATACATTAACCACTCAATGTAGCAGAGAAATAACAATTTTTTAAAGTCATTTGTAAAAATATTTTCCGTTATGTAGTAAACAGGAAGATCTTTAGTACAAAGAGAAATTCATTTTTATCCTAGCTTCCTCCATTATCGTATTTTATTCGGGACTCAAAATGTTGCACAAGAAATCACCAATTCTCAAAAGCCAAGTCATTAATCAATGTAGAAAGCGGAAGAAATCAATACGGAATAGCTTGATCTCTACAACCTAGAGCCAACAGGAGGCAGATAAGACAATGTCTAAAAAGAGTCTTTTTTTTTAATATTTAATATTTTTACGGGGCCTTCGGTAAGAAAGACAATATTTAGCATTTTCTTTTTTGAGCCTTTAATAATTAATTTAATTTTAATATTCTCAAGTTTCAGGATTTCGCAACTCAGATTTATTAAAATAAAAAATTTTTAAATGCTTATTTACAAAAAAAGGTAATCTGAAACCAATATACTCGTAAAATGAATTATAAACCATGCATATTAAAAGTGTTTCAAAAAAGATTAACTATTTGTGATTCCCTTCACTTTAAAAGTTGGGATTTCAACGGAAAATTGATAGGCTATCTAATTTATTCTAAAGGATTACGCAGGTAAATTTTTGTGAGAATCGCATAAGCAATTTTGATTTTTTGTGTATTCTATGAGCTGGATTTACAGTGTGCTGATTCCGCGTGTACTTAACGTATAAAGTATTAAAATAATATGAAATACATAGTTTAGAGTAGAGCCAAACAATTATGTGCAATTATTTTAATCAGCTATTTTTTAAGTAGGAAGAAAATCATATGCATTACTAGCGGTCCAAACAGACGTTGTATACACGTCTTAAATCCGAAAATTACAAACTTTTTTGAATAAGTTGTAACAATCTGGACCGTTTTGATGAAATTTTTTATAAAGAAAGTTATTACAATACCTGACATCATCACATGTACAATTACCACAGTTAGACCTATCGATTGCGTGTGAGTATGTATTTACTATGAACTAAGTTGAATATAGAACCTATTCTGAATAGAAACATAAACTTGTTTTGATTAAAGGGTAAAAAGATAAAACTTGAGCTATTTTCATAACAGGTATATTCTTTTAATGCACAAAAAATAAATTTATCGTAATGCCATTGAATGTACAATGTATTTTTTTAAATCTTGAGGGGTATAAACAAACAAATGCGATGGTTTGCCAAACCTCGGACATACAACATATAATTGGCCTTGTGAAAAGTAAGGGTTTTCTAAATCTAAGCCACAAATTGCCATTGTTTGACCTTGTGACTTATTAATGGTCCTAGCAAATACCAAGTGAAATGGAAATTGCAAACATTTGAATGGGTAGGTGAGTCTGAAAGAATCATTGGGATCTATGGTAGAAGTACAACTTCACCTTGAAGTTTGCCGCTCAAAATAATAGCCTCAAGAATATTGCCAACAATTTTTTTTATAAACAATCGCGCAACCTTACATAATTGTGGCGCATTTTTAACTAATTGCGATATTGTACTAAATTGTGAATCTAAATCTTTCTCAAATCCACTTACTTGAACCCACACAAAAAATGTCGTCAAAATCGATCCAGCCGTTTAGGAGTCAGTCACATACACACGCACAGAAGAATTATATATATAAAGATTATTTGAAAAGATTTTAATTAAAAACGCTAAAAAGCATGTGTGATTCCACTGCATTTTTTTAACAATAAAGACCCGGTTTGGCTAGTTTGACTGAAAATTGATTTTCGACGCCAACTTACGTCATTTTTATGACAATAACGTTGTTACAACAATGCAGGTGAATATTGAGCTGAATATTTTTAATGTTTTTAATTAATATATTTTTAACTAATTGCGATATTGAACCGAATTGCGAATCTAAACCATTCTCGAATCCACTTGAACCCTCACAAAAAATTTCATCAAAATCGGTCCAGCCGTTTAGGAGGAGTTTAGTCACATACACACGCACAAAAGATTTTTATGTATAAAGATATGCAAAACTTGTTGTATTTCCAGGGACTTATAAAAGTTCTTGCAAAAACAAAAGTTTTAGCCCGATTGTATTTTGCTGCTATGTATGATTAAAAAAGATAGTTGATAGCTAATGAATAAGCGTTTCATGAGGGAACCACGTATTTCTGCAAAAAACTACTAATTAGTAGCAAAAAAGGAAAATAATTCATAATTTTATCAGTTTATGCTTTCTAAATTATTCTTTTCATCAAGGCAGGCATTTAAAATGCATTGGTATATTTTTAATATAAGCTGAATGAAAAAATGCTAATGACTTTGCCATTATATTTGTACTACTTTTTGAAAAATATTTTAGCATTAAGATTTCTTAAAATTTCATTATGGCTGAATGATACGATTATTTAATTCAGGGGTGTCCAACACGTGGCCCATGGGCCGCATGTGGCCCGCCAGTACGTAAGTTACAGCCTACCGACTTATTTAAAAAAATTTTTAAATATCAGGTTTTTAAAGTTTTTACATTTTGAAATTTATTTGAGTTGAAATTTATATTTATATAAAAATATAAATCTACAATATATTTGCCTGCTACCTATTCTTGTTTTAAAATAAATCCTTTTTGATAATAGAAATGTCCTTTAGATTAAAATAGATTTATATTTTATCAAACAGTTACATTTGATTTTACTATAATAGATTACTTTTTTTTGATAAATTCCGAATTACATTATGTATATCATTTACTATGGTTGGTACATAATTCTCCGTGTGTGCGACTTTCATTTCTCCTCCTCCTTTTCTGTTTGGAGTGCCTAAAAGCAAGAGGTAGTCAAAGATATTTTTTAAAGTTAAAAAAAAAAAACATTCCGGATGGTTAAGATAAAAAGCAATGTATACTTAATCTCGCTTCCGAATGGCGGCACAATCAAATTTCAACAATGAGTAACGAAAGATCAATTCAAAAGGAACGCCGTAATTTTGAAGAAAATGGCAACTGTAATATTTTAAACATTATTTGATCATTGCATTATCATATTAAATAAACATTATTATATTATTTATGTCTGTATACATGAAAAATAATGAAAACATTAATAATAATTCATTCTGTTTTAAATTTTCACCCCAATAAATGTTTTTTTTGGTTTCGAAATCTGAAATAAAAGTACATATCTTTATGTACATATCTTTATTAAAATGTTTTTCCGAAGTGGCCAGCAAGGTCATTTGGGTCTGCTACTCCCGATTTAATTAATAATTTTCTTCTTAAAAAGTCTAAAAATAGTACTAGTATGAATAATTTTACAAATGTACATTCTCTATTTGGTACACTTATTACTATATATAATAACGACTATAGGTTTTGCTATTAAAATAAACCAATATGCATGTTATAAGCTGCTAAATATTTCCGATATTAAAGCTCTGATATAAATGTGTAAAACAAGTGTCTAAAAGAAATTCTGAAGATAAATTTCTTGCTCTGGTGCAATACTTTAGCTTTTTGTTACACCTTGTTCTTTTCTATTTGAGCGTTTCTAGATATTTCTGCTACCTCAGCAAAAAGTAACTGCCCATATTTCTAAAATCTACTCTCTTCGTGTTTCGAACGTTGACACGTCATCCACTTTCTGCCAGATTTCACAGCAGTTACGTTTAAAATATGTGCCCAAATATTTGGTTCGGGAATGCCATTTCTTTCCTACGACAAAATATCGAATTCATAAAAACGTTTTGCGAAAGGAAGTGTGCGAGAGATAAAGAAAGAGATTGACATTCCGGAATCATAAGGTCAAATAAAACTTTCAGTCAACCGAGAAATATATTCAGGTCTATAACAGACGTGATAGAAAATATTTGAGTGTCAAATTTATAGTTGTGACTTAGAAGAGAGTAATTTGATCTTTTTATTTAAATGAGAACTTTCACATAATCACATACGAGGCAGGATTCAAAAGTTTCAGGATTGAGTCTATAACTAAAAAAAAATTTCGAATAAAATAATGGAAACGCATCTTCCTTTGATATTAAAACCTTGGGCAACAACTCATTCCATTGTTTGTAAAGGTTACTGAAACATTTCTGGAATCCATTTGTAAGGCAACTGCCCGTGGGGGTTGCCTACTTTTACATTATCCTCGCTACTTAGAGATGTGGGAGAGAATGAAAAACCAGACGATGCCATAATCTTAGTATCTCTCTCTCTCTTTATTAAGATCTTAACTTAAACAATATACAATAATAATATTAATATTCAAACCAAGTGAATATGGGGTGAGGAGACACACAATACGTATTACCAAATAATCGCGTAACTGACCACTATGTCTAACTTTACCGACTAATCCTAATCTCAATAAATACACAAATCCTAGTAGTTTAATTAAATAGTCTTACCACTCTAACTTGGGCAAGCAGCAATTCGCTTCAATCCTAATTGACGTGGCGATTATCCTTGTGGAATGATATCCACCTTTAACTTGAACGCTCTGACACGGATAGATTCAATCTTCAAGGCTATGTTAATGATTCTTCTCAAGGCAATGTTATATGTTAATGATATTGTAATGAGGAAATATATAATATACGTAGAAGTTTCAGAAAATAAGGTAACAAGTGTTCTGACGGGTGTGCAAATTATCCGTATGAATGAAAATCCTTTTGAAGGTATCGAAGACAATCACAGCTAGATGGAGCAATCGGTAGATGGAGCTTTTTCTTTAGTAACAAAACTAAATTTCACACACAGAATTAGAAAGTGACTGTTTTAAAAGAAACATGGCCCGCGATTGAAACAAGAAGTGTGTCACAAGGTTCTGGCGTTTAAAGAAAAATTATCGAGCTCAAATTCATCGGCAATTGGTAGAAGTGTACGCTACAAGTGTTATATCATGAAGACCGGGTTGGTTCTGATGGACGGAATTCGACAAAAGTTGAAAAGACGTGTTAAATGTAGATAGAACGTTTTAGTTGGGGGTATTGGTCCACCTTTCTTAACATTCCCGACCTCGAACCAATAGACTTCCATCTCTTCAGACCATTGAAGAAACGTTTGGGAGGTCAGAATTTCAGAACCGGTGAGGAGGTTCAGCAAGCCGTCTTGATGTTGGTTGCACAACCTTGACATTTATCTCTACGATGCTGGTTTCGACGGTTTGGTGAACCGATGGAACAAATGCTTCGATAAGTATGGTGAGTATGTAGAAAAGTAATATACACCTGTGCCCTTCTACATTGCATATATTTTTTTATTTCCTGAAAAACCTTTAATATGAATGAGCTTTTTACCTCACTTTTTGAGACAGAGAGAGAGAGAGAGAAATCCCTACGTGTTTTAATATACGCAACCTGTTTTACTTCATTAATTATTGTAACTACTTTATGACATTTCATATGAGAGTTTCGGCTTGTTCAGGAACCACAATGTGTGCTAATAGACGTTACTTCTTAAATACATCTGAAATGAATAGATGACAGAGGATAAAAAAGTGTTTAAAAAGGATTACTGCAGGATATACCACGAAAAATATATTAAGGCCTGTAAGTAAAAGAATATGTAGAATTTTTTAAGTTTTCAAGTCTAAAAGAGAAAATGACTTGGAAAAATAGCCCAAGGGAATATTGTAAGCCCTGGATCCTTCAAGCTTTGTTGCGTGACTTCAATTATAGATATGTGTGTGTGTGCGTGTGTGTGTAATATATTTTATATATTTCATAAATAGTTATATTTAAGAGATCAATTTCAAGAGAGTAAGTGTTCTTTGATATTTTCACCATAATAAATAAAATATATATCATCATGTTTATCATAAAATAATTTCATCTTGTCTGTGTTCATTTAGAATCTAACGTTGTCTACGATACTGAACCACTACAAGACAAAAAATCTGCTACTGAAAGCATGTTTTCTTAAATTCTTTGACATCATGTAAGAACAGTAAAATCTGTCTAGTAAAATTATTTTCAAAGATTTTTTGAATTTTATGAAATAGTTGATCATGTTGGTGGTAACTAATTATTTGTTATTCATTATATATTTTTTAAATTCAATAGAAATAAAAATCATCGTCTAATTTTTCAATCTTTATGCAATTGTATATATGTTATAAAATGATATTTATTTCATATATGTTGATTTGTTATTTTTAAAACTCTGTTAACTTGTTAACTAATGTTAGAATGTGGAACTTTACCTTTTCTAATCTACAGACAAAAATATTAGTCTAAAAAATCTATGATTTTTAAATATAACCATTTTTTTTCTAACCATAACAATGATATTTCCCCCTATATCTACCAAAAAATATCTTCTTTTGAGGGTACTGAGAATTGTGCTGAAGAACAAAATTCAAAATATGTACAAACGTGATTCGTTAAAATATATACCAGATCCCGTTTTCAATAGAATTTCAGATATAATATGAAAAAAAAAGAAAAGAAAGAAAAAAACTTTTTGATTGGGATAAAAAAAAGAAAATAAAAATAAAAAATATCATTCAAAATATTGAGAAAGGTTGAAGTTATTTTACGAAGCTAGTCCTGAGAGATGTAATATTGAAAATTAACATTAAAACGGAAAGATTATTGAGTTTCTTTTTTCTTTTTTAACTTTTTTCACAATTTTAATTTGTAATTTTTAAAATAGAAAGACCAACACTTTGTTCTTTCTATATCTATATATTTGAACTCAGATTGATACTCAACTACCTGCTGCAATATTTCCAGAATTTAGACATTAAAATACTTCAAATACATGAACTGCTGTTTCGTAAAGGTTTTTTTTTTTTCCTCTACCAAAAAGTCGAATTCGGAACTTTGGAAAAACTAATGTATGAAATGTTTTTTTACGATCCCAGGCAATCGATACGAAATAAAAAGAAGCCAAAAAGGAAGCTGTTTACGATCAAGACAAATAGCTTCCTAATGAGTAACAGTGAAATTCTATCCACGTGCCACAAGGAGTTTTTTCTTCCTGTTTTTTTATTTTTTTCTTATTCTAACATTTGGGTTTAACATTGGAACACTTTCAATGGAAAAATAAATGACTATTAGAAAAATTTCTTGACAACACAAAGTTGATTATACAAATAGCTTGCAATGATCACATATTGGTTCGGATAGTGATGTTTAGTTAAATTAGTCAGTTAAAATGCATTTAAGGTATCCATCTACCCAAAAATCATGATTTTGTTTCAAAAATTAACAATTTTTTTATGATTTTATTTTATAGGTCTTCTTATTAGCTTAATAAAAATACCAAGCTTTTTATTTTCCATTCACTAGAACAAAAACTACAAGTGTTTTAATAAAAGAAGATACCACACACATAACTTTACACAAGATGTCAAATTTTAAAATGCGTTTTATTCGAAATGTGTTTTTTCGAAAAACTAAAACGGGGATAGTGATTCCTCATAAAGTTTTGAAAATAATTTGCTGAAATTTTATGCGAATGTTTTGTTTAACAGTAGAAGTGTTTTGACCTTCAGATTTATCAATCACTGTTATATTTCAAAATGTACAATCCTTTATGTGAATATAATCACTTTTTTTAAAGTAATTCCATATAATCAATAAGATAGAATGCCATAGCTTTTGTAAAAATTATAATATCTGTTATCTTGAAGAGCATTTCAAACATGAATAACGAAGTTAAACATTAAAATTGAAAAATTGAGAATTTGTTCAAAAAGTTTTTGAACATAGCGGGCCCCATTTATGTAATTTTTTGTACATTTTCACCAGTTTTTTCCATTTTAATAATAATAATTTTTCCTTAAAATATACTAAATAAATCTAAAAATCACAAAAAATGCACATATCTCCATTTTTTCAAAAAAAAAAAGTTGTCGCAAGCAGTCGGATACCTTAGTCATATTTTGAATTTAACTTTAAAAAATAGAAATATATCAATAGAGCTATATTTCATCTACATGACATTTTTATACCTTTATCAACTTTTTATATATTTCTAATTATTGCAATAACATATAATTGATTAGATTGCAAAATATCATTCATTAGAAAATAGGTTTATGGCTTGTATAAACTATGTTATTTAAGATTAATTTGTTTGATGTTTTTTAATGACGCAAAAAATTTTGCCTTAACATTAAATTATCAGTTGGCTTAACTATGTTGAAACAACGCGTACTCCAATTCATTTAAAGTTAATTCAATAGTTAATTAATACACATAGAATATAGGAAAAATCTGAAATAAATAGCAGTCAAAAAAATGGACATCCAATAACGAATGTAACCAGGTTAGGCATATAGCAATTAAGGGCAACCCACGATCTCTTGCTAGTCTTAACCCTTTCGTGGGCATTGGGAAGAGATTACTACCCATCTAGATGGTCGTACAAAATACAAGTGTGAGAAACATTGGCCTTGCTATTATAATGATGAGAAGACTAATTCCTGCTTCAGTTTTGTACTACTGCACATAATCCAGTATTTATATCATCTGTAAATCGAACAAAAAAAGGTAGTACTAAAGAAGAAGTACCTTGTCTAAAAGCTGTCTCTGCATATAACAAAATGAAAATGTTATGAACAAATCTTATGAAGCATTTATTATGAAAGTGTTTTACATTTTCGTTAAATAATATTTATGGAAGATATCAAAAAGGAAAAAATAAACAAGCACAATTTCTTAAAGTAAAATCATGTTATGCATGAATGGATATGCTTAATAGAAAGGCTTCCTGATTCATTTTCTAAATAACTACATTAAAAATACCACAGTTAAAAAGGTGGTAAAATCATATTTGAAAGTGTATTAATTTTTTTAAAAATGTATTGCCTCTAATGATTTAATATATATTAAAATAATTCAATCTTTAGCCTTATCACTATAATATTTCTCACTTTTAAATAATAGCGTTAAATTATCATACTTTGTTCACTTTTTTTAAGGCAGCCAATAGTTTTCCAAACTTGAAGTGGTATGATTTTTGGCGATTATTAAGTTTTCTGTTTCACTTCAAAACAATATTCTTAGAGAATTTTTTTTAATGATATTTTCTTAATTTTAAATTATGAAACTATTTTTATAATGTATTTTATGATTTTAAAATTGAAAAAAAATATATTTTGTTAACTCCATAATATTAGAGTAAAAATTTAAGTAAATAGGTAATAAATATAAATGAGGAATATTTGACTTATTTTAAAAATAAAACAGCCTTTGTGCAAGGATTGTTAGAATTTAATATAAGATACCTTTCAAGGGAGATAAATGTTTTAAAGGCATTGATTTGAAGGAGTAAAGTAAGAAAAAAGTAATTAGCCATTAATTCAGTGCTTCTCAAACTTTCAATACTGGCGCCCCCCTTTTCTATCACAATTTTTATCGCGCCCCCCTTATACATTAATAAATTACTGAATGCAATAATAATGCACTTTGACGCTAAAGCTACAATACGCTATCTTAATTATAAACCGTACAAATTAATAACATAACATTGTATATGTTACTTTTAAGCAAAAAAAAATTAAGTAATAGGATAATTATTATGTTATTTTTCCTTTCTCTAATTTTTAAATTGGAACATATTGCAAAATGCGGTGGCTGCTTAGAAGACAAAATATAGATATCAGCTAAATATATAAAAAGAACTCAGAGGGTCAATTTCTAAGAAACTTTGAAAAACTTTGCTCTGCAAGACAAGCCCACATGGAAGTCGCTAATACTTATTAAACTTGTTCTTAATTCAGTATTAATTAATTAGTTATAAAATACTCTGTGCAACGCACACACTCACATACTGAAACATTAAATTATACCGCCTGAAGTAACCGCTCTTTGCATGAGTTCAATTACAAGAAAATAAAACATTATTTCAGTGCTTCTCAAACTTTCAATACTGGCGACACAATTATTAATAATAATAATATATTGAATGCAATAAAAATGTACTTTGACGCTAAAGCTATAATATGATTTTAATTATAAACCGTACAAATTAATAATATAAGTATTAAATTTTTTATATATGTTACTCTTAAGTAATATATATTTTAAATAAATTATATATACTTTTAAGTAATAGGTTAATTATGTTAAATTGAAACAGATTGAGAAGTAATATTTAATTAAAGATTTATTTTTCCTTCAAGATCCATTTCTAAAAGTACACATGTTATTAAAAAATAGCCTATCTATGCTGCTCTTTATCATATCCATTACATCTGGCATTCTCGCGAACGTTCACGTGAGTCTAGGCAACCTAACGGACGTCTGCACAAAACATGTAAAAATGCTGTACTTCGTACAATTCTAGTCAGTCTTGGTCGAATCGATTAGATACAGAATCTCTCTTGAATGTACATTTCATGATTCACGCGTTAATTGTAATTCACGGTATTAAGTATTTACGTCAGTGGATTAAAACAAAATCATAGATATATTTTTAAATCGCAGCGAGCATTCGACGATAATAGAGCATCAACAAGTACACGGACGAGGGCAAATTGATAGCAAGTTACGAATGGGTTACTGATCCATTTCAAAATACTTCAGAAGGGCTCTCAACTGCCGAAAAAGAGATCTTCATAGATTTCACATCCAGTGACGAAATTAAAGGGCAATTTTGTAATAAATCACTCTTTGAATTC